>CASBWL010000304.1:1200000-1601000 GCA_949130495.1 Sambucus nigra
GGGAGGTGTTGGTGCCACCCACGGGGACGTTCGGAAGCTGTTTCGAGTTCTCACCCTCTAACGCCATGTTTTTAAGGCTAAGTCTAGAAATATGCAAATTATCATCGTATTCTCAAACCGGGAGTCCCGCGACTGCGGGGTTAGTTCCTACGAGTTACATTGGTCCCGTGGGAGGTGTTGGTGCCACCCAAGGGGCCGTTCGGGGGCTGTTTCGAGTTCTCACCCTCTAACGCCATGTTTTGCCTAAGTCTAGAAATATGCAAATTACCTTCGTATTCTCAAACTGGGAGTCCCGTGGCTGCGGGGACAGTTCCTTCGAGTTATATTGGACCCGTGGGAGGTGTTGGTGCCACCCACGGGGACGTTCGGGGGATGTTTCGAGTTTTCACCCTCTAACGCCATGTTTTTAAGCCTAAGTCTAGAAATATGCAAATTACCGTCGTATTCTCCAACCGGGAGTCCCATGACTGCGGGGTCAGTTCCTACGAGTTACATTGGTCCCGTGGGAGGTGTTAGTGCCACCCACGGGACCGTTCGGGGGCTGTTTCGAGTTCTCACCCTCTAACGCCATGTTTTTAATCCTAAGTCTAGAAATATGCAAATTATCGTCGTATTCTCAAACCGGGAGTCCCGCGACTGCGGGGTCAGTTCCTACGAGTTACATTGGTCCCGTGGGAGGTGTTGGTGCCACCCACGGGGCCGTTCGGGGGCTGTTTCGAGTTCTCACCCTCTAACGCCATGTTTTGCCTAAGTCTAGAAATATGCAAATTACCTTCGTATTCTCAAACTGGGAGTCCCGCGGCTGCGGGGACAGTTCCTTCGAGTTATATTGGTCCCGTGGGAGGTGTTGGTGCCACCCACGGGGACGTTCGGGGGATGTTTCGAGTTTTCACCCACTAACGCCATGTTTTTAGCCTAAGTCTAGAAATATGCAAATTACCGTCGTATTCTCCAACCGGGAGTCCCATGACTGCGGGGTTAGTTCCTACGAGTTACATTGGTCCCGTGGGAGGTTTTGGTGCCACCCACGGGGCCGTTCGGGGTCTGTTTCGAGTTTTCACACTCTAACGCCATGTTTTGCCTAAGTCTAGAAATATGCAAATTACCGTCGTATTCTCAAACCGGGAGTCCCGCGGCTGCGGGGTCAGTTCCTACGAGTTACATTGGTCCCGTGGGAGGTGTTGATGCCACCCACGGGGACGTTCGGGGGCTGTTTCGAGTTCTCACCCTCTAACGCCATATTTTTAAGCCTAAGTCTAGAAATATGCAAATTACCGTCGTATTCTCAAACCGGGAGTCCCGCGACTGCGGGGTCAGTTCCTACGAGTTATATTGGTCCCGTGGGAGGTGATGGTGCCACCCACGGGACCGTTCGGGGGATGTTTCGAGTTCTCACCCTCTAACGCCATGTTTTGCCTAAGTCTAGAAATATGCAAATTACCTTCGTATTCTCAAACCGGAAGTCCCGCGACTGCGGGGACAGTTCCTACGAGTTATATTGGTCCCGTGGGAGGTGATGGTGCCACCTACGGGGACGTTGGGTGGCTGTTTCGAGTTTTCACCCTCTAACGCCATGTTTTTAACCCTAAGTCTAGAAATATGCAAATTATCGTCGTATTCTCAAACCGAGAGTCCCGCGACTGCGGGGTCAGTTCCTACGAGTTACATTGGTCCCGTGGGAGGTGTTGGTGCCACCCACGGGGCCGTTCGAGGGCTGTTTCAAGTTCTCACCCTCTAACGCCATGTTTTGCCTAAGTCTAGAAATATGCAAATTACCTTCGTATTCTCAAACCGGAAGTCCCGAGACTGCGGGGACAGTTCCTACGAGTTATATTGGTCCCGTGGGAGGTGTTGGTGCCACCCACGGGGACGTTCGGGGGCTATTTCGAGTTTTCACCCCCTAACGCCATGTTTTTAAGCCTAAGTCTAGAAATATGCAAATTACCTTCGTATCCTCAAACCGGGAGTCCCGCGGCTGCGGGGACAGTTCCTAAGAGTTATATTGGTCCCGTGGGAGGTGTTGGTGCCACCCACGGGACCGTTCGGGGACTGCTTCGAGTTTTCACCCTCTAACGCCATGTTTTTAAGCCTAAGTCTAGAAATATGCAAATTATCGTCGTATTCTCCAACCGGGAGTCCCGCGACTGCGGGGTCAGTTCCTACGAGTTACATTGGTCCCGTGGGAGGTATTGGTGCCACCCACGGGGACGTTCGGGGGCTGTTTCGAGTTCTCACCCTCTAACGCCATGTTTTTAAGCCTAAGTCTAGAAATATGCAAATTATCGTCGTATTCTCAAAGCGGGAGTCCCGCAACTACGGGGTCAGTTCCTACGAGTTACATTGGTCCCGTGGGAGGTGTTGGTGCCACCCACGGGGCCGTTCGGGGGATGTTTCGAGTTCTCACCCTCTAACGCCATGTTTTGCCTAAGTCTAGAAATATGCAAATTACCTTCGTATTCTCAAACTGGGAGTCCCGCGGCTGCGGGGACAGTTCCTTCGAGTTATATTGGTCCCATGGGAGGTGTTGGTGCCACCCACGGGGACGTTCGGGGGATGTTTCGAGTTTTCACCCTCTAACGCCATGTTTTTAAGCCTAAGTCTAGAAATATGCAAATTACCATCGTATTCTCCAACCGGGAGTCCCATGACTGCGGGGTCAGTTCCTACGAGTTATATTGGTCCCGTGGGAGGTGTTGGTGCCACCCACGGGGACGTTCGGGGGCTGTTTCGAGTTTTCACCCTCCAACGCCATGATTCTAAGCCTAAGTCTAGAAATATGCAAATTATCGTCGTATTCTCAAACCGGGAGTCCCGCGGCTGCGGGGTCAGTTCCTACGAGTTACATTGGTCCCGTGAGAGGTGTTGATGCCACCCACGGGGACGTTCGGGGACTGCTTCAAGTTCTCACCCTCTAACGCCATATTTTTAAGCCTAAGTCGAGAAATATGCAAATTACCGTCGTATTCTCAAACCGGGAGTCCCGCGACTGCGGGGTCAGTTCCTACGAGTTATATTGGTCCTGTGAGAGGTGATGGTGCCACCCACGAGACCGTTCGGGGGATGTTTCGAGTTCTCACCCTCTAACGCCATGTTTTGCCTAAGTCTAGAAATATGCAAATTACCTTCGTATTCTCAAACCGGGAGTCCCGCGGCTGCGGGGACAGTTCCTACGAGTTATATTGGTCCCGTGAGAGGTGATGGTGCCACCCACGGGGACGTTCGGGGGTTGTTTCGAGTTTTCACCCTCTAACGCCATGTTTTTAAGCCTAAGTCTAGATATACACAAATTATCGTCGTATTCTCAAACCGGGAGTCCCGCGACTGCGGGGTCAGTTCCTACGAGTTACATTGGTCCCGTGGCAGGTGTTGGTGCCACCCACGGGGCCGTTCGAGGGCTGTTTCGAGTTCTGACCCTCTAACACCATGTTTCTCCTAAGTCTAGAAATATGCAAATTACCTTCGTATTCTCAAACCGGAAGTCCCGCGGCTGCGGGGACAGTTCCTACGAGTTATATTGGTCCCGTGGGAGGTGTTGGTGCCACCCACGGGGACGTTCGGGGGCTGTTTCGAGTTTTCACCCTCTAACGCCATGTTTTTAAGCCTAAGTCTAGAAATATGCAAATTACCGTCGTATTCTCAAACCGGGAGTCCCGCGACTGCGGGGTCAGTTCCTGCGAGTTACATTGGTCCCGTGGGAGGTGTTGGTGCCACCCACGGGGCCGTTCGGGGGCTGTTTCGAGTTTTCATCCTCTAACGCCATGTTTTGCCTATGTCTAGAAATTTGCAAATTACCTTCGTATTCTCAAACTGGGAGTCCCGCGGCTGCGGGGACAGTTCCTTCGAGTTATATTGGTCCCGTGGGAGGTGTTGGTGCCACCCACGGGGACGTTCGGGGGATGTTTCGAGTTTTCACCCTCTAACGCCATGTTTTTAAGCCTAAGTCTAGAAATATGCAAATTACCGTCGTATTCTCCAACCGGGAGTCCCATGACTGCGGGGTCAGTTCCTACGAGTTACTTTGGTCCCGTGGGAGGTGTTGGTGCCACCCACGGGGCCGTTCGGGGGCTGTTTCGAGTTTTTACCCTCTAACGCCATGTTTTGCCTAAGTCTAGAAATATGCAAATTACCGTCGTATTCTCAAACCGGGAGTCCCACAACTGCGGGGTCAGTTCTACGAGTTATATTGGTCCCGTGGGAGGTGTTGGTGCCACCCACGGGGACGTTCGGGGGCGGTTTCGAGTTTTCACCCTCTAACGCCATGTTTCTAAGCCTAAGTCTAGAAATATGCAAATTATCGTCGTATTCTCAAACCGGGAGTCCCGTGACTGCGGGGTCAGTTCCTACGAGTTACATTAGTCCCGTGGGAGGTGTTGGTGCCACCCACGGGGCCGTTCGAGGGCTGTTTCGAGTTCTCACCCTCTAACGCCATGTTTTGCCTAAGTCTAGAAATATGCAAATTACCTTCGTATTCTCAAACCCGGAGTCCGGCGGCTGCTGGGACAGTTCCTACGAGTTATATTGGTCTCGTGGGAGGTGTTCGTGCCACCCACGGGGCCGTTCGGGGCTGTTTCGAGTTTTCACCCTCTAACGCCATGTTTTTAAGCGTAAGTCAAGAAATATGCAAATCACCGTCGTACTCTCAAACGGGGAGACCCACGGCTGAGGGGACAGTTCCTAGGAGTTATATTGGTCCCGTGGGAGGTGTTGGTGCCACCCACGAGACCGTTCGGGGGCTGTTTCGAGTTTTCACCCTCTAACGCCATGTTTTTAAGCCTAAGTCTAGAAATATGCAAATTATCGTTGTATTCTCCAACCGGGAGTCCCGCGACTGCGGGGTCAGTTCCTACGAGTTACATTGGTCCCGTGGGAGGTGTTGGTGCCACCCACGGGGACGTTCGGAAGCTGTTTCGAGTTCTCACCCTCTAACGCCATGTTTTTAAGCCTAAGTCTAGAAATATGCAAATTATCGTCGTATTCTCAAACCGGGAGTCCCGCGACTGCGGGGTCAGTTCCTACGAGTTACATTGGTCCCGTGGGAGGTGTTGGTGCCACCCACGGGGCCGTTCGGGGGCTGTTTCGAGTTCTCACCCTCTAACGCCATGTTTTGCCTAAGTCTAGAAATATGCAAATTACCTTCGTATTCTCAAACTGGGAGTCCCGTGGCTGCGGGGACAGTTCCTTCGAGTTATATTGGACCCGTGGGAGGTGATGGTGCCACCCACGGGGACGTTCGGGGGATGTTTCGAGTTTTCACCCTCTAACGCCATGTTTTTAAGCCTAAGTCTAGAAATATGCAAATTACCGTCGTATTCTCCAAGCGGGAGTCCCATGACTGCGGGGTCAGTTCCTACGAGTTACATTGGTCCCGTGGGAGGTGTTGGTGCCACCCACGGGGCCGTTCGGGGGCTGTTTCGAGTTTTCACCCTCTAACGCCATTTTTTTAAGCCTAAGTCTAGAAATATGCAAATTACCTTCGTATCCTCAAACCGGGAGTCCCGCGGCTGCGGGGACAGATCCTAAGAGTTATATTGGTCCCGTGGGAGGTGTTGGTGCCACCCACGGGACCGTTCGGGGGCTGTTTCGAGTTCTCGCCCTCTAACGCCATGTTTCTAAGCCTAAGTCTAGAAATATGCAAATTATCGTCGTATTCTCAAACCGGGAGTCCCGCGACTGCGGGGTCAGTTACTAAGAGTTACATTGGTAACGTGGGAGGTGTTGGTGCAACCCACGGGGCCGTTCGGGGGCTGTTTCGAGTTCTCACCCTCTAACGCCATGTTTTGCCTAAGTCTAGAAATATAGAAATTAACTTCGTATTGTCAAACTGGGAGTCCCGCGGCTGCGGGGACAGTTCCTTCGAGTTATATTGGTCCCGTGGTAGGTGTTGGTGCCACCCACGGGGACGTTCGGGAGATGTTTCGAGTTTTCACCCACTAACGCCATGTTTTTAGCCTAAGTCTAGAAATATGCAAATTACCGTCGTATTCTCCAACCGGGAGTCCCATGACTGCGGGGTCAGTTCCTACGAGTTACATTGGTCCCGTGGGAGGTGTTGGTGCCACCCACGGGGCCGTTCGAGGGCTGTTTCGAGTTTTCACACTCTAACGCCATGTTTTGCCTAAGTCTAGAAATATGCAAATTACCGTCGTATTCTCAAACCGGGAGTCCCGCAACTGCGGGCTCAGTTCCTACGAGTTATATTGGTCCCGAGGGAGGTGTTGGTGCCACCCACGGGGACGTTCGGGGGCTGTTTCTAGTTTTCACCCTCTAACGCCATGTTTCTAAGCCTAAGTCTAGAAATATGCAAATTATCGTCGTATTCTCAAACCGGGAGTCCCGCGGCTGCGGGGTCAGTTCCTACGAGTTACATAGGTCCCGTGGTAGGTGTTGATGCCACCAACGGGGACGTTCGGGGGCTGTTTCGAATTCTCACCCTCTAACGCCATATTTTTAAGCCTAAGTCTAGAAATATGCAAATTACGGTCGTATTCTCAAACCGGGAGTCCCGCGACTGCGGGGTCAGTTCCTACGAGTTATAATGGTCCCGTGGGAGGTGATGGTGCCACCCACGGGACCGTTCGAGGGATGTTTCGAGTTCTCACCCTCTAACGCCATGTTTTGCCTAAGTCTAGAAATATGCAAATTACCTTCGTATTCTCAAACCGGGAGTCCCGCGGCTGCGGGGACAGTTCCTACGAGTTATATTGGTCCCGTGGGAGGTGATGGTGCCACCCACGGGGACGTTGGGGGGCTGTTTCGAGTTTTCACCCTCTAACGCAATGTTTTTAACCCTAAGTCTAGAAATATGCAAATTATCGTCGTATTCTCAAACCGGGAGTCCCGCGACTGCGGGGTCAGTTCCTACGAGTTACATTGGTCCCGTGGGAGGTGTTGGTGCGACCCACGGGGCCGTTCGGGGGCTGTTTCGAGTTCTCACCCTCTAACGCCATGTTTCTAAGCCTAAGTCTAGAAATATGCAAATTATCGTCGTATTCTCAAACCGGGAGTCCCGCGACCGCGGGGTCAGTTCCTACGAGTTACATTGGTCCGGTGGGAGGTGTTGGTGCCACCCACGGGGCCGTTCGGGGGCTGTTTCGAGTTCTCACCCTCTAACGCCATGTTTTGCCTAAGTCTAGAAATATGCAAATTACCTTCGTATTCTCAAACTGGGAGTCCCGCGGCTGCGGGGACAGTTCCTTCGAGTTATATTGGTCCCGTGGGAGGTGTTGGTGCCACCCACGAGAACGTTCGGGGGATGCTTCGAGTTTTCACACACTAACGCCATGTTTTTAGCCTAAGTCTAGAAATATGCAAATTACAGTCGTATTCTCCAACCGGGAGTCCCATGACTGCGGGGTCAGTTCCTACGAGTTACATTGGTCCCGTGGGAGGTGTTGGTGCCACCCACGGGGCCGTTCGGGGGCTGTTTCGAGTTTTCACACTCTAACGCCATGTTTTGCCTAAGTCTAGAAATATGCAAATTACCGTCGTATTCTCAAACCGGGAGTCCCGCAACTGCGGGCTCAGTTCCTACGAGTTATATTGGTCCCGAGGGAGGTGTTGGTGCCACCCACGGGGACGTTCGGGGGCTGTTTCTAGTTTTCACCCTCTAACGCCATGTTTCTAAGCCTAAGTCTAGAAATATGCAAATTATCGTCGTATTCTCAAACCGGGAGTCCCGCGGCTGCGGGGTCAGTTCCTACGAGTTACATTGGTCCCGTGGGAGGTGTTGATGCCACCCACGGGGACGTTCGGGGGCTGTTTCGAGTTCTCACCCTCTAACGCCATATTTTTAAGCCTAAGTCTAGAAATATGAAAATTATCGTCGTATTCTGAAACCGGGAGTCCCGCGACTGCGGGGTCAGTTCCTACGAGTTATATTGGTCCCGTGGGAGGTGATGGTGCCACCCACGGGACCGTTCGGGGGATGTTTCGAGTTCTCACCCTCTAACGCCATGTTTTGCCTAAGTTTAGAAATATGCAAATTACCTTCGTATTCTCAAACCGGGAGTCCCGCGGCTGCGGGGACAGTTCCTACGAGTTATATTGGTCCCGTGGGAGGTGATGGTGCCACCCACGGGGACGTTGGGGGGCTGTTTCGAGTTTTCACCCTCTAACGCCATGTTTTTAACCCTAAGTCTAGAAATATGCAAATTATCGTCGTATTTTCAAACCGGGAGTCCCCCGACTGCGGGGTCAGTTCCTACGAGTTACATTGGTCCCGTGGGAGGTGTTAGTGCCACCCACGGGGCCGTTCGAGGGCTGTTTCGAGTTCTCACCCTCTAACGCCATGTTTTGCCTAAGTCTAGAAATATGCAAATTACCTTCGTATTCTCAAACCGGAAGTCCCGCGACTGCGGGGACAGTTCCTATGAGTTATATTGGTCCCGTGGGAGGTGTTGGTGCCACCCACGGGGACGTTCGGGGGCTGTTTCGAGTTCTCACCCTCTAACGCCATGTTTTTAAGCCTAAGTCTAGAAATATGCAAATTATCGTCGTATTCTCAAACCGGGAGTCCCGCAACTGCGGGGTCAGTTCCTACGAGTTACATTGGTCCCGTGGGAGGTGTTGGTGCCACCCACGGGGCCGTTCGGGGGATGTTTCGAGTTCTCACCCTCTAACGCCATGTTTTGCCTAAGTCTAGAAATATGCAAATTACCTTCGTATTCTCAAACTAGGAGTCCCGCGGCTGCGGGGACAGTTCCTTCGAGTTATATTGGTCCCATGGGAGGGGTTGGTGCCACCCACGGGGACGTTCGGGGGATGTTTCGAGTTTTCACCCTCTAACGCCATGTTTTTAAGCCTAAGTCTAGAAATATGCAAATTACCGTCGTATTCTCCAACCGGGAGTCCCATGACTGCGGGGTCAGTTCCTACGAGTTACATTGGTCCCGTGGGAGGTGTTGGTGCCACCCACGGGGCCGTTCGGGGGCTGTTTCGAGTTTTCACCCTCTAACGCCATGTTTTGCCTAAGTCTAGAAATATGCAAATAACCATCGTATTCTCAAACCGGGAGTCCCGCAACTGCAGGGCCAGTTCCTACGAGTTATATTGGTCCCGTGGGAGGTGTTGGTGCCACCCACGGGGACGTTCGGGGGCTGTTTCGAGTTCTCACCCTCTAACGCCATGTTTCTAAGCCTAAGTCTAGAAATATGCAAATTATCGTCGTATTCTCAAACCGGGAGTCCCGCGACTGCGGGGTCAGTTCCTACGAGTTACATTGGTCCCGTGGGAGGTGTTGGTGCCACCCACGGGGCCGTTCAGGGGCTGTTTCGAGTTCTCACCCTCTAACGCCATGTTTTGCCTAAGTCTAGAAATATGCAAATTACCTTCGTATTCTCAAACTGGGAGTCCCGCGGCTGCGGGGACAGTTCCTTCGAGTTATATTGATCCCGTGGGAGGTGTTGGTGCCACCCACGGGGACGTTCGGGGGATGTTTCGAATTTTCACCCTCTAACGCCATGTTTTTAAGCCTAAGTCTAAAAATATGCAAATTACCGTCGTATTCTCCAACCGAGAGTCCCATGACTGCGGGGTCAGTTCCTACGAGTTACATTGGTCCCGTGGGAGGTGTTGGTGCCACCCACGGGGACGTTCGGGGGCAGTTTCGAGTTTTCACCCTATAACGCCATGTTTTGCCTAAGTCTAGAAATATGCAAATTACCGTCGTATCTCAAACCGGGAGTCCCGCAACTGCGGGGTTAGTTCTACGAGTTATATTGGTCCCGTGGGAGGTGTTGGTGCCACCCACGGGGACGTTCAGGGGCGGTTTCGAGTTTTCACCCTCTAACGCCATGTTTCTAAGCCTAAGTCTACAAATATGTAAATTATCGTCGTATTCTCAAACCGGGAGTGCCGCCACTGCGGGGTCAGTTCATACGAGTTACATTTGTCCCGTGGGAGGTGTTGGTGCCACCCACGAAGCCGTTCGGGGGCTGTTTTGAGTTCTCACCCTCTAACGCCATGTTTTGCCTAAGTCTAGAAATATGCAAATTACCTTCGTATTCTCAAACCCGGAGTCTGGCGGCTGTGGGGACAGTTCCTACTAGTTATATTGGTCTCGTGGGAGGTCTTCGTGCCACCCACGGGGCCGTTCGGGGCTGTTTCGAGTTTTCACCCTCTAACGCCATGTTTTTAAGCGTAAGTCAAGAAATATGCAAATCACCGTCGTACTCTCAAATGGGGAGACCCGCGGCTGAGGGGACAGTTCGTAGGAGTTATATTGGTCCCGTGGGAGGTGTTGGTGCCACCCACGAGACCGTTCGGGGGCTGTTTCGAGTTTTCACCCTCTAACGCCATGTTTTTAAGCCTAAGTCCAGAAATATTATGCAAATTACCTTCGTATTCTCAAACTGGGAGTCCCGTGGCTGCGGGGACAGTTCCTTCGAGTTATATTGGACCCATGGGAGGTGTTGGTGCCACCCACGGGGACGTTCGGGGGATGTTTCGAGTTTTCACCCTCTAACGCCATGTTTTTAAGCCTAAGTCTAGAAATATGCAAATTACCGTTGTATTCTCCAACCGGGAGTCCCATGACTGCGGGGTCAGTTCCTACGAGTTACATTGGTCCCGTGGGAGGTGTTGGTGCCACCCACGGGGCCGTTCGGGGGCTGTTTCGAGTTCTCACCCTCTAACGCCATGTTTTTAAGCTTAAGTCTAGAAATATGCAAATTATCGTCGTATTCTCAAACCGGGAGTCCCGCGACTGCGGGGTCAGTTCCTACGAGTTACATTGGTCCCGTGGGAGGTGTTGGTGCCACCCACGGGGCCGTTCGGGGGCTGTTTCGAGTTCTCACCCTCTAATGCCATGTTTTGCCTAAGTCTTGAAATATGCAAATTACCTTCGTATTCTCAAACTGGGAGTCCCGCGGCTGCGGGGACAGTTCCTTCGAGTTATATTGGTCCCGTCGGAGGTGATGGTGCCACCCACAGGGACGTTCGGTGGATGTTTCGAGTTTTCACCCTCTAACGCCATGTTTTTAAGCCTAAGTCTAAAAATATGCAAATTACCGTCGTATTCTCCAACCGGGAGTTCCATGACTGCGGGGTCAGTTCCTACGAGTTACATTGGTCCCGTGGGAGGTGTTGGTGCCACCCACGGGCCGTTCGGGGGCTGTTTCGAGTTCTCACCCTCTAACGCCATGTTTTTAAGCCTAAGTCTAGAAATATGAAAATTATCGTCGTATTCTCAAACCGGGAGTCCCGCGACTGCGGGGTCAGTTCCTACGAGTTACATTGGTCCCGTGGGAGGTGTTGGTGCCACTCACGGGGACGTTCGGAAGCTGTTTCGAGTTCTCACCCTCTAACGCCATGTTTTTAAGCCTAAGTCTAGAAATATGCAAATTATCGTCGTATTCTCAAACCGGGAGTCCCGCGACTGCGGGGTCAGTTCCTACGAGTTGCATTGGTCCCGTGGGAGGTGTTGGTGCCACCCACGGGGCCGTTCGGGGGCTGTTTCGAGTTCTCACCCTCTAATGCCATGTTTTGCCTAAGTCTAGAAATATGCAAATTACCTTCGTATTCTCAAACTGGGAGTCCCGTGGCTGCGGGGAGAGTTCCTTCGAGTTATATTGGACCCGTGGGAGGTGTTGGTGCCACCCACGGGGACGTTCGGGGGATGTTTCGAGTTTTCACCCTCTAACGCCATGTTTTTAAGCCTAAGTCTAGAAATATGCAAATTAGCGTCGTTTTCTCCAACCGGGAGTCCCATGACTGCGGGGTCAGTTCCTACGAGTTACATTGGTCCCGTGGGAGGTGTTGGTGCCACCCACGGGGCCGTTCGGGGGCTGTTTCGAGTTCTCACCCTCTAACGCCATGTTTTTAAGCCTAAGTCTAGAAATATGAAAATTATCGTCGTATTCTCAAACCGGGAGTCCCGCGACTGCGGGGTCAGTTCCTACGAGTTACATTGGTCCCGTGGGAGGTGTTGGTGCCACCCACGGGGCCGTTCGGGGGCTGTTTCGAGTTCTCACCCTCTAACGCCATGTTTTGCCTAAGTCTAGAAATATGAAAATTACCTTCGTATTCTCAAAGTGGGAGTCCCGTGGCTGCGGGGACAGTTCCTTCGAGTTATATTGGACCCGTGGGAGGTGTTGTTGCCACCCACGGGGACGTTCGGGGGATGTTTCGAGTTTTCACCCTCTAACGCCATGTTTTTAAGCCTAAGTCTAGAAATATGCAAATTACCATCGTATTCTCCAAACGGGAGTCCCATGACTGCGGGGTCAGTTCCTACGAGTTACATTGGTCCCGTGGGAGGTGTTGGTGCCACCCACGGGGACGTTCGGGGGCAGTTTCGAGTTTTCACCCTATAACGCCATGTTTTGCCTAAGTCTAGAAATATGCAAATTACCGCCGTATCTCAAACCGGGAGTCCCGCAACTGCGGGGTCAGTTCCTACGAGTTATATTGGTCCCGTGGGAGGTGTTGGTGCCACCCACGGGGACGTTCGGGGGCTGTTTCGAGTTTTCACCCTCTAACGCCATGATTCTAAGCCTAAGTCTAGAAATATTCAAATTATCGTCGTATTCTCAAACCGGGAGTCCTGCGGCTGCGGGGTCAGTTCCTACGAGTTACATTGGTCCCGTGGGAGGTGTTGATGCCACCCACGGGGACGTTCGGGGACTGCTTCGAGTTCTCACCCTCTAACGCCATATTTTTAAGCCCAAGTCTAGAAATATGCAAATTACCATCGTATTCTCAAACCGGGAGTCCCGCGACTGCGGGGTCAGTTCCTACGAGTTATATTGGTCCTGTGAGAGGTGATGGTGCCACCCACGGGACCGTTCGGGGGATGTTTCGAGTTCTCACCCTCTAACGCCATGTTTTGCCTAAGTCTAGAAAAATGCAAATTACCTTCGTATTCTCAAACCGGGAGTCCCGCGGCTGCGGGGACAGTTCCTACGAGTTATATTGGTCCCGTGAGAGGTGATGGTGCCACCCACGGGGACGTTCGGGGGCTGTTTCGAGTTTTCACCCTCTAACGCCATGTTTTTAAGCCTAAGTCTAGATATATGCAAATTATCGTCGTATTCTCAAACCGGGAGTCCCGCGACTGCGGGGTCAGTTCCTACGAGTTACATTGGTCCCGTGGGAGGTGTTGGTGCCACCCACGGGGCCGTTCGAGGGCTGTTTCGAGTTCTGACCCTCTAACGCCATGTTTTTCCTAAGTCTAGAAATATGCAAATTACCTTTGTATTCTCAAATCGGAAGTCCCGCGGCTGCGGGGAAAGTTCCTACTAGTTATATTGGTCCCGTGGGAGGTGTTGGTGCCACCCACGGGGACGTTCGGGGGCTGTTTCGAGTTTTCACCCTATAACGCCATGTTTTTAAGCCTAAGTCTAGAAATATGCAAATTACCGTCGTATTCTCAAACCGGGAGTCCCGCGACTGCGGGGTCAGTTCCTACGAGTTACATTGGTCCCGTGGGAGGTGTTGGTGCCACCCACGGGGCCGTTCGGGGGCTGTTTCGAGTTTTCATCCTCTAACGCCATGTTTTGCCTAAGTCTAGAAATATGCAAATTACCTTCGTATTCTCAAACTGGGAGTCCCGCGGCTGCGGGGACAGTTCCTTCGAGTTATATTGGTCCCGTGGGAGGTGTTGGTGCCACCCACGGGGACGTTCGGGGGATGTTTCGAGTTTTAACCCTCTAACGCCATGTTTTTAAGCCTAAGTCTAGAAATATGCAAATTACCGTCGTATTCTCCAACCGGGAGTCCCATGACTGCGGGGTCAGTTCCTACGAGTTACTTTGGTCCCGTGGGAGGTGTTGGTGCCACCCACGGGGCCGTTCGGGGGCTGTTTTGAGTTTTCACCCTCTAACGCCATGTTTTGCCTAAGTCTAGAAATATGCAAATTACCGTCGTATTCTCAAACCGGGAGTCCCGCAACTGCGGGGTCTGTTCTACGAGTTATATTGGTCCCGTGGGAGGTGTTGGTGCCTCCCACGGGGCCGTTCGGGGGCTGTTTCGAGTTCTCACCCTCTAACGCCATGTTTCTAAGCCTAAGTCTAGAAATATGCAAATTATCATCGTATTCTCAAACCGGGAGTCCCGCGACTGCGGGGTCAGTTCCTACGAGTTACATTAGTCCCGTGGGAGGTGTTGGTGCCACCCACGGGGCCGTTCGGGGGCTGTTTTGAGTTCTCACCCTCTAACGCCATGTTTTGCCTAAGTCTAGAAATATGCAAATTACCTTCGTATTCTCAAACCCGGAGTCCGGCGACTGAAGGGACAGTTCCTACGAGTTATATTGGTCTCGTGGGAGGTGTTCGTGCCACCCACGGGGCCGTTCGGGGCTGTTTCGAGTTTTCACCCTCTAACGCCATGTTTTTAAGCGTAAGTCAAGAAATATGCAAATCACCGTCGTACTCTCAAACGGGGAGACCCGCGGCTGAGGGGACAGTTCCTAGGAGTTATATTGGTCCCGTGGGAGGTGTTGGTGCCACCCACGAGACCGTTCGGGGGCTGTTTCGAGTTTTCACCCTCTAACGCCATGTTTTTAAGCTTAAGTCTAGAAATATGCAAATTATCATTGTATTCTCCAACCGGGAGTCCCGCGACTGCGGGGTCAGTTCCTACGAGTTACATTGGTCCCGTGGGAGGTGTTGGTGCCACCCACGGGGACGTTCGGAAGCTGTTTCGAGTTCTCACCCTCTAACGCCATGTTTTTAAGCCTAAGTCTAGAAATATGCAAATTATCGTCGTATTCTCAAACCGGGAGTCCCGCGACTGCGGGGTCAGTTCCTACGAGTTACATTGGTCCCGTGGGAGGTGTTGGTGCCACCCACGGGGCCGTTCGGGGGCTGTTTCGAGTTCTCACCCTCTAACGCCATGTTTTGCCTAAGTCTAGAAATATGCAAATTACCTTCGTATTCTCAAACTGGGAGTCCCGTGGCTGCGGGGACAGTTCCTTCGAGTTATATTGGACCCGTGGGAGGTGTTGGTGCCACCCACGGGGACGTTCGGGGGATGTTTCGAGTTTTCACCCTCTAACGCCATGTTTTTAAGCCTAAGTCTAGAAATATGCAAATTACCGTCGTATTCTCCAACCGGGAGTCCCATGACTGCGGGATCAGTTCCTACGAGTTACATTGGTCCCGTGGGAGGTGTTGGTGCCACCCACGGGGACGTTCGGTGGCAGTTTCGAGTTTTCACCCTATAACGCCATGTTTTGCCTAAGTCTAGAAATATGCAAATTACCGCCGTATCTCAAACCGGGAGTCTCGCAACTGCGGGGTCAGTTCCTACGAGTTATATTGGTCCCGTGGGAGGTGTTGGTGCCACCCACGGGGACGTTCGGGGGCTGTTTCGAGTTTTCACCCTCCAACGCCATGATTCTAAGCCTAAGTCTAGAAATATGCAAATTATCGTCGTATTCTCAAACCGGGAGTCCCGCGGCTGCGGGGTCAGTTCCTACGAGTTACATTGGTCCCGTGGGAGGTGTTGATGCCACCCACGGGGACGTTCGGGGACTGCTTCGAGTTCTCACCCTCTAACGCCATATTTTTAAGCCTAAGTCTAGAAATATGCAAATTACCGTCGTATTCTCAAACCGGGAGTCCCGCGACTGCGGGGTCAGTTCCTACGAGTTATATTGGTCCTGTGAGAGGTGATGGTGCCACCCACGGGACCGTTCGGGGGATGTTTCGAGTTCTCACCCTCTAACGCCATGTTTTGCCTAAGTCTAGAAATATGCAAATTACCTTCGGATTCTCACACCGGGAGTCCCGCGGCTGCGGGGACAGTTCCTACGAGTTATATTGGTCCCGTGAGAGGTGATGGTGCCACCCACGGGGACGTTCGGGGGTTGTTTCGAGTTTTCACCCTCTAACGCCATGTTTTTAAGCCTAAGTCTAGATATATGCAAATTATCGTCGTATTCTCAAACCGGGAGTCCCGCGACTGCGGGGTCAGTTCCTACGAGTTACATTGGTCCCGTGGGAGGTGTTGGTGCCACCCACGGGGCCGTTCGAGGGCTGTTTCGAGTTCTGACCCTCTAACGCCATGTTTTTCCTAAGTCTAGAAATATGCAAATTACCTTCGTATTCTCAAACCGGAATTCCCGCGGCTGCGGGGACAGTTCCTACGAGTTATATTGGTCCCGTGGGAGGTGTTGGTGCCACCCACGGGGACGTTCGGGGGCTGTTTCGAGTTTTCACCCTATAACGCCATGTTTTGCCTAAGTCTAGAAATATGCAAATTACCTTCGTATTCTCACACCGGGAGTCCCGCGGCTGCGGTGACAGTTCCTACGAGTTATATTGGTCCCGTGAGAGGTGATGGTGCCACCCACGGGGACGTTCGGGGGCTGTTTCGAGTTTTCACCCTCTAACGCCATGTTTTTAAGCCTAAGTCTAGATATATGCAAATTATCGTCGTATTCTCAAACCGGGAGTCCCGCGACTGCGGGGTCAGTTCCTACGAGTTACATTGGTCCCTTGGGAGGTGTTGGTGCCACCCACGGGGCCGTTCGGGGGCTGTTTCGAGTTCTCACCCTCTAACGCCATGTTTTACCTAAGTCTAGAAATATGAAAATTACCTTCGTATTCTCAAAGTGGGAGTCCCGTGGCTGCGGGGACAGTTCCTTCGAGTTATATTGGACCCGTGGGAGGTGTTGTTGCCACCCACGGGGACGTTCGGGGGATGTTTCGAGTTTTCACCCTCTAACGCCATGTTTTTAAGCCTAAGTCTAGAAATATGCAAATTACCGTCGTATTCTCCAACCGGGAGTCCCATGACTGCGGGGTCAGTTCCTACGAGTTACATTGGTCCCGTGGGAGGTGTTGGTGCCACCCACGGGGCCGTTCGGGGGCTGTTTCGAGTTTTCACACTCTAACGCCATGTTTTGCCTAAGTCTAGAAATATGCAAATTACCGTCGTATTCTCAAACCGGTAGTCCCGCGGCTGCGGGGTCAGTTCCTACGAGTTACATTGGTCCCGTGGGAGGTGTTGGTGCCACCCACGGGGCCGTTCGGGGGCTGTTTCGAGTTCTCACCCTCTAACGCCATGTTTTGCCTAAGTCTAGAAATATGCAAATTACCTTCGTATTCTCAAACTGGGAGTCCCGTGGCTGCGGGGACAGTTCCTTCGAGTTATATTGGACCCGTGGGAGGTGTTGGTGCCACCCACGGGGACGTTCGGGGGATGTCTCGAGTTTTCACCCTCTAACGCCATGTTTTTAAGCCTAAGTCTAGAAATATGCAAATTACCGTCGTATTCTCAAACCGGGAGTCCTGCTGCTGCTGGGGTCAGTTCCTACGAGTTACATTGGTCCCGTGGGAGGTGTTGATGCCACCCACGGGGACGTTCGGGGACTGCTTCGAGTTCTCACACTCTAACGCCATATTTTTAAGCCTAAGTCTAGAAATATGTAAATTACCGTCGTATTCTCAAACCGGGAGTCCCGCGACTGCGGGGTCAGTTCCTACGAGTTATATTGGTCCTGTGAGAGGTGATGGTGCCACCCACGGGACCGTTCGGGGGATGTTTCGAGTTCTCACCCTCTAACGCCATGTTTTGCCTAAGTCTAGAAATATGCAAATTACCTTCGTATTCTCAAACCGGGAGTCCCGCGGCTGCGGGGACAGTTCCTACGAGTTATATTGGTCCCGTGAGAGGTGATGGTGCCACCCACGGGGACGTTCGGGGGCAGTTTCGAGTTTTCACCCTCTAACGCCATGTTTTTAAGCCTAAGTCTAGATATATGCAAATTATCGTCGTATTCTCAAACCGGGAGTCCCGCGACTGCGGGGTCAGTTCCTACGAGTTACATTGGTCCCGTGGGAGGTGTTGGTGCCACCCACGGGGCCGTTCGAGGGCTGTTTCGAGTTCTGACCCTCTAACACCATGTTTTTCCTAAGTCTAGAAATATGCAAATTACCTTCGTATTCTCAAATCGGAAGTCCCGCGGCTGCGGGGACAGTTCCTACTAGTTATATTGGTCCCGTGGGAGGTGTTGGTGCCACCCACGGGGACGTTCGGGGGCTGTTTCGAGTTTTCACCCTATAACGCCATGTTTTTAAGCCTAACTCTAGAAATATGCAAATTACCATCGTATTCTCAAACCGGGAGTCCCGCGACTGCGGGGTCAGTTCCTACGAGTTATATTGATCCTGTGAGAGGTGTTGGTGCCACCCACGGGGCCGTTCGGGGGCTGTTTCGAGTTTTCATCCTCTAACGCCATGTTTTGCCTAAGTCTAGAAATATGAAAATTACCTTCGTATTCTCAAACTGGGAGTCCCGCGGCTGCGGGGACAGTTCCTTCGAGTTATATTGGTCCCGTGGGAGGTGTTGGTGCCACCCACGGGGACATTCGGGGGTTGTTTCGAGTTTTAACCCTCTACCGCCATGTTTTTAAGCCTAAGTCTAGAAATATGCAAATTACCGTCGTATTCTCCAACCGGGAGTCCCATGACTGCGGGGTCAGTTCCTACGAGTTACTTTGGTCCCGTGGGAGGTGTTGGTGCCACCCACGGGGCCGTTCGGGGGCTGTTTTGAGTTTTCACCCTCTAACGCCATGTTTTGCCTAAGTCTAGAAATATGCAAATTACCGTCGTATTCTCAAACCGGGAGTCCCGCAACTGCGGGGTCTGTTCTACGAGTTATATTGGTCCCGTGGGAGGTGTTGGTGCCACCCACGGGGCCGTTCGGGGGCTGTTTCGAGTTCTCACCCTCTAACGCCATGTTTCTAAGCCTAAGTCTAGAAATATGCAAATTATCGTCGTATTCTCAAACCGGGAGTCCCGCGACTGCGGGGTCAGTTCCTACGAGTTACATTAGTCCCGTGGGAGGTGTTGGTGCCACCCACGGGGCCGTTCGGGGGCTGTTTTGAGTTCTCACCCTCTAACGCCATGTTTTGCCTAAGTCTAGAAATATGCAAATTACCTTCGTATTCTCAAACCCGGAGTCCGGCGACTGAAGGGACAGTTCCTACGAGTTATATTGGTCTCGTGGGAGGTGTTCGTGCCACCCACGGGGCCGTTCGGGGCTGTTTCGAGTTTTCACCCTCTAACCCCATGTTTTTAAGCGTAAGTCAAGAAATATGCAAATCACCGTCGTACTCTCAAACGGGGAGACCCGCGGCTGAGGGGACAGTTCCTAGGAGTTATATTGGTCCCGTGGGAGGTGTTGGTGCCACCCACGAGACCGTTCGGGGGCTGTTTCGAGTTTTCACCCTCTAACGCCATGTTTTTAAGCCTAAGTCTAGAAATATGCAAATTATCGTCGTATTCTCAAACCGGGAGTCCCGCGACTGCGGGGTCAGTTCCTACGAGTTACATTGGTCCCGTGGGAGGTGTTGGTGCCACCCACGGGGCCGTTCGGGGGCTGTTTCGAGTTCTCACCCTCTAACGCCATGTTTTGCCTAAGTCTAGAAATATGCAAATTACCTTCGTATTCTCAAACTGGGAGTCCCGTGGCTGCGGGGACAGTTCCTTCGAGTTATATTGGACCCGTGGGAGGTGTTGGTGCCACCCACGGGGACGTTCGGGGGATGTCTCGAGTTTTCACCCTCTAACGCCATGTTTTTAAGCCTAAGTCTAGAAATATGCAAATTACCGTCGTATTCTCCAACCGGGAGTCCCATGACTGCGGGGTCAGTTCCTACGAGTTACATTGGTCCCGTGGGAGGTGTTGGTGCCACCCACGGGGCCGTTCGGGGGCTGTTTCGAGTTCTCACCCTCTAACGCCATGTTTTTAAGCCTAAGTCTAGAAATATGCAAATTATCGTCGTATTCTCAAACCGGGAGTCCCGCGACTGCGGGGTCAGTTCCTACGAGTTACATTGGTCCCGTGGGAGGTGTTGGTGCCACCCACGGGGCCGTCGGGGGCTGTTTCGAGTTCTCACCCTCTAACGCCATGTTTTGCCTAAGTCTAGAAATATGCAAATTACCTTCGTATTCTCAAACTGGGAGTCCCGTGGCTGCGGGGACAGTTCCTTCGAGTTATATTGGACCCGTGGGAGGTGTTGGTGCCACCCACGGGGACGTTCGGGGGATGTTTCGAGTTTTCACCCTCTAACGCCATGTTTTTAAGCCTAAGTCTAGAAATATGCAAATTACCGTCGTATTCTCCAACCGGGAGTCCCATGACTGCGGGGTCAGTTCCTACGAGTTACATTGGTCCCGTGGGAGGTGTTGGTGCCACCCACGGGGACGTTCGGGGGCAGTTTCGAGTTTTCACCCTATAACGCCATGTTTTGCCTAAGTCTAGAAATATGCAAATTACCGCCGTATCTCAAACCGGGAGTCCCGCAACTGCGGGGTCAGTTCCTACGAGTTATATTGGTCCCGTGGGAGGTGTTGGTGCCACCCACGGGGACGTTCGGGGGCTGTTTCGAGTTTTCACCCTCCAACGCCATGGTTCTAAGCCTAAGTCTAGAAATATGCAAATTATCGTCGTATTCTCAAACCGGGAGTCCCGCGGCTGCGGGGTCAGTGCCTACGAGTTACATTGGTCCCGTGGGAGGTGTTGATGCCACCCACGGGGACGTTCGGGGACTGCTTCGAGTTCTCACCCTCTAACGCCATATTTTTAAGCCTAAGTCTAGAAATATGCAAATTACCGTCGTATTCTCAAACCGGGAGTCCCGCGACTGCGGGGTCAGTTCCTACGAGTTATATTGGTCCTGTGAGAGGTGATGGTGCCACCCACGGGACCGTTCGGGGGATGTTTCGAGTTCTCACCCTCTAACGCCATGTTTTGCCTAAGTCTAGAAATATGCAAATTACCTTCGTATTCTCACACCGGGAGTCCCGCGGCTGCGGGGACAGTTCCTACGAGTTATATTGGTCCCGTGAGAGGTGATGGTGCCACCCACGGGGACGTTCGGGGGCTGTTTCGAGTTTTCACCCTCTAACGCCATGTTTTTAAGCCTAAGTCTAGATATATGCAAATTATCGTCGTATTCTCAAACCGGGAGTCCCGCGACTGCGGGGTCAGTTCCTACGAGTTACATTGGTCCCGTGGGAGGTGTTGGTGCCACCCACGGGGCCGTTCGAGGGCTGTTTCGAGTTCTGACCCTCTAACGCCATGTTTTTCCTAAGTCTAGAAATATGCAAATTACCTTCGTATTCTCAAACCGGAAGTCCCGCGGCTGCGGGGACAGTTCCTACGAGTTATATTGGTCCCGTGGGAGGTGTTGGTGCCACCCACGGGGACGTTCGGGGGCTGTTTCGAGTTTTCACCCTATAACGCCATGTTTTTAAGCCTAAGTCTAGAAATATGCAAATTACCGTCGTATTCTCAAACCGGGAGTCCCGCGACTGCGGGGTCAGTTCCTACGAGTTACATTGGTCCCGTGGGAGGTGTTGGTGCCACCCACGGGGCCGTTCGGGGGCTGTTTCGAGTTTTCATCCTCTCACGCCATGTTTTGCCTAAGTCTATAAATATGCAAATTACCTTCGTATTCTCAAACTGGGAGTCCCGCGGCTGCGGGGACAGTTCCTTCGAGTTATATTGGTCCCGTGGGAGGTGTTGGTGCCACCCACGGGGACGTTCGGGGGATGTTTCGAGTTTTCACCCTCTAACGCCATGTTTTTAAGCCTAAGTCTAGAAATATGCAAATTACCGTCGTATTCTCCAACCGGGAGTCCCATGACTGCGGGGTCAGTTCCTACGAGTTACTTTGGTCCCGTGGGAGGTGTTGGTGCCACCCACGGGGCCGTTCGGGGGCTGTTTCGAGTTTTCACCCTCTAACGCCATGTTTTTAAGCCTAAGTCTAGAAATATGCAAATTACCGTCGTATTCTCAAACCGGGAGTCCCGCAACTGCGGGGTCAGTTCTACGAGTTATATTGGTCCCGTGGGAGGTGTTGGTGCCACCCACGGGGACGTTCAGGGGCGGTTTCGAGTTTTCACCCTCTAACGCCATGTTTCTAAGCCTAAGTCTAGAAATATGCAAATTATCGTCGTATTCTCAAATCGGGAGTCCCGCGACTGTGGGGTCAGTTCCTACGAGTTACATTAGTCCCGTGGGAGGTGTTGGTGCCACCCACGGGGCCGTTCGGGGGCTGTTTCGAGTTCTCACCCTCTAACGCCAGGTTTTGCCTAAGTTTAGAAATATGCAAATTACCTTCGTATTCTCAAACCCGGAGTCCGGCGGCTACGGGGACAGTTCCTACGAGTTATATTGGTCTCGTGGGAGGTGTTCGTGCCACCCACGGGGCCGTTCGGGGCTGCTTCGAGTTTTCACCCTCTAACGCCATGTTTTTAAGCGTAAGTCAAGAAATATGCAAATCACCGTCGTACTCTCAAACTGGGAGACCCGCGGCTGAGGGGACAGTTCCTAGGAGTTATATTGGTCCCGTGGGAGGTGTTGGTGCCACCCACGAGACCGTTCGGGGGCTGTTTCGAGTTTTCACCCTCTAACGTCATGTTTTTAAGCCTAAGTCTAGAAATATGCAAATTATCGTCGTATTCTCAAACCGGGAGTCCCGCGACTGCGGGGTCAGTTCCTACGAGTTATATTGGTCCCGTCGGTGGTGATGGTGCCACCCACGGGACCGTTCGGGGGATGTTTCGAGTTCTCACCCTCTAACGCCATGTTTTGCCTAAGTCTAGAAATATGCAAATTACCTTCGTATTCTCACACCGGGAGTCCCGCGGCTGCGGGGACAGTTCCTACGAGTTATATTGGTCCCGTGAGAGGTGATGGTGCCACCCACGGGGACGTTCGGGGGCTGTTTCGAGTTTTCACCCTCTAACGCCATGTTTTTAAGCCTAAGTCTAGATATATGCAAATTATCGTCGTATTCTCAAACCGGGAGTCCCGCGACTGCGGGGTCAGTTCCTACGAGTTACATTGGTCCCGTGGGAGGTGTTGGTGCCACCCACGGGGCCGTTCGAGGGCTGTTTCGAGTTCTGACCCTCTAACGCCATGTTTTTCCTAAGTCTAGAAATATGCAAATTACCTTCGTATTCTCAAACCGGAAGTCCCGCGGCTGCGGGGACAGTTCCTACGAGTTATATTGGTCCCGTGGGAGGTGTTGGTGCCACCCACGGGGACGTTCGGGGGCTGTTTCGAGTTTTCACCCTATAACGCCATGTTTTTAAGCCTAAGTCTAGAAATATGAAAATTACCGTCGTATTCTCAAACCGGGAGTCCCGCGACTGCGGGGTCAGTTCCTACGAGTTACATTGGTCCCGTGGGAGGTGTTGGTGCCACCCACGGGGCCGTTCGGGGGCTGTTTCGAGTTTTCATCCTCTCACGCCATGTTTTGCCTAAGTCTATAAATATGCAAATTACCTTCGTATTCTCAAACTGGGAGTCCCGCGGCTGCGGGGACAGTTCCTTCGAGTTATATTGGTCCCGTGGGAGGTGTTGGTGCCACCCACGGGGACGTTCGGGGGATGTTTCGAGTTTTCACCCTCTAACGCCATGTTTTTAAGCCTAAGTCTAGAAATATGCAAATTACCGTCGTATTCTCCAACCGGGAGTCCCATGACTGCGGGGTCAGTTCCTACGAGTTACTTTGGTCCCGTGGGAGGTGTTGGTGCCACCCACGGGGCCGTTCGGGGGCTGTTTCGAGTTTTCACCCTCTAACGCCATGTTTTGCCTAAGTCTAGAAATATGCAAATTACCGTCGTATTCTCAAACCGGGAGTCCCGCAACTGCGGGGTCAGTTCTACGAGTTATATTGGTCCCGTGGGAGGTGTTGGTGCCACCCACGGGGACGTTCAGGGGCGGTTTCGAGTTTTCACCCTCTAACGCCATGTTTCTAAGCCTAAGTCTAGAAATATGCAAATTATCGTCGTATTCTCAAATCGGGAGTCCCGCGACTGTGGGGTCAGTTCCTACGAGTTACATTAGTCCCGTGGGAGGTGTTGGTGCCACCCACGGGGCCGTTCGGGGGCTGTTTCGAGTTCTCACCCTCTAACGCCATGTTTTGCCTAAGTTTAGAAATATGCAAATTACCTTCGTATTCTCAAACCCGGAGTCCGGCGGCTACGGGGACAGTTCCTACGAGTTATATTGGTCTCGTGGGAGGTGTTCGTGCCACCCACGGGGCCGTTCGGGGCTGTTTCGAGTTTTCACCCTCTAACGCCATGTTTTTAAGCGTAAGTCAAGAAATATGCAAATCACCGTCGTACTCTCAAACTGGGAGACCCGCGGCTGAGGGGACAGTTCCTAGGAGTTATATTGGTCCCGTGGGAGGTGTTGGTGCCACCCACGAGACCGTTCGGGGGCTGTTTCGAGTTTTCACCCTCTAACGTCATGTTTTTAAGCCTAAGTCTAGAAATATGCAAATTATCGTCGTATTCTCAAACCGGGAGTCCCGCGACTGCGGGGTCAGTTCCTACGAGTTATATTGGTCCCGTCGGTGGTGATGGTGCCACCCACGGGACCGTTCGGGGGATGTTTCGAGTTCTCACCCTCTAACGCCATGTTTTGCCTAAGTCTAGAAATATGCAAATTACCTTCGTATTCTCACACCGGGAGTCCCGCGGCTGCGGGGACAGTTCCTAAGAGTTATATTGGTCCCGTGGGAGGTGTTGGTGCCACCCACGGGACCGTTCGGGGGCTGTTTCGAGTTCTCACCCTCTAACGCCATGTTTCTAAGCCTAAGGCTAGAAATATGCAAATTATCTTCGTATCCTCAAACCGGGAGTCCCGCGGCTGCGGGGACAGTTCCTAAGAGTTATATTGGTCCCGTGGGAGGTGTTGGTGCCACCCACGGGACCGTTCGGGGGCTGTTTCGAGTTCTCACCCTCTAACGCCATGTTTCTAAGCCTAAGTCTAGAAATATGCAAATTATCATCGTATTCTCAAACCGGGAGTCCCGCGACTGCGGGGTCAGTTCTACGAGTTACATTAGTCCCGTGGGAGGTGTTAGTGCCACACACGGGGCCGTTCGGGGGCTGTTTCGAGTTCTCACCCTCTAACGCCATGTTTTGCCTAAGTTTAGAAATATGCAAATTACCTTCGTATTCTCAAACCCGGAGTCCGGCGGCTACGGGGATAGTTCCTACGAGTTATATTGGTCTCGTGGGAGGTGTTCGTGCCACCCACGGGGCCGTTCGGGGCTGTTTCGAGTTTTCACCCTCTAACGCCATGTTTTTAAGCGTAAGTCAAGAAATATGCAAATCACCGTCGTACTCTCAAACTGGGAGACCCGCGGCTGAGGGGACAGTTCCTAGGAGTTATATTGGTCCCGTGGGAGGTGTTGGTGCCACCCACGAGACCGTTCGGGGGCTGTTTCGAGTTTTCACCCTCTAACGTCATGTTTTTAAGCCTAAGTCTAGAAATATGCAAATTATCGTTGTATTCTCCAACCGGGAGTCCCGCGATTGTGGGGTCAGTTCCTACGAGTTACATTGGTCCCGTGGGAGGTGTTGGTTCCACCCATGGGGACGTTCGGAAGCTGTTTCGAGTTCTCACCCTCTAACGCCATGTTTTTAAGCCTAAGTCTAGAAATATGCAAATTATCGTCGTATTCTGAAACCGGGAGTCCCGCGACTGCGGGGTCAGTTCCTACGAGTTACATTGGTCCCGTGGGAGGTGTTGGTGCCACCCACGGGGCCGTTCGGGGGCTGTTTCGAGTTCTCACCCTCTAACGCCATGTTTTGCCTAAGTCTAGAAATATGCAAATTACCTTCGTATTCTCAAACTGGGAGTCCCGTGGCTGCGGGGACAGTTCCTTCGAGTTATATTGGACCCGTGGGAGGTGTTGGTGCCACCCACGGGGACGTTCGGGGGATGTTTCGAGTTTTCACCCTCCAACGCCATGTTTTTAAGCCTAAGTCTAGAAATATGCAAATTACCGTCGTATTCTCCAACCGGGAGTCCCATGACTGCGGGGTCAGTTCCTACGAGTTACATTGGTCCCGTGGGAGGTGTTGGTGCCACCCACGGGGACGTTCGGGGGCAGTTTCGAGTTTTCACCCTATAACGCCATGTTTTGCCTAAGTCTAGAAATATGCAAATTACCACCGTATCTCAAACTGGGAGTCCCGCAACTGCGGGGTCAGTTCCTACGAGTTATATTGGTCCCGTGGGAGGTGTTGGTGCCACCCACGGGGACGTTCGGGGGCTGTTTCGAGTTTTCACCCTCCAACGCCATGATTCTAAGCCTAAGTCTAGAAATATGCAAATTATCGTCGTATTCTCAAACCGGGAGTCCCGCGGCTGCGGGGTCAGTTCCTACGAGTTACATTGGTCCCGTGGGAGGTGTTGATGCCACCCACGGGGACGTTCGGGGACTGCTTCGAGTTCTCACCCTCTAACGCCATATTTTTAAGCCTAAGTCTAGAAATATGCAAATTACCGTCGTATTCTCAAACCGGGAGTCCCGCGACTGCGGGGTCAGTTCCTACGAGTTATATTGATCCTGTGAGAGGTGATGGTGCCACCCACGGGACCGTTCGGGGGATGTTTCGAGTTCTCACCCTCTAACGCCATGTTTTGCCTAAGTCTAGAAATATGCAAATTACCTTCGTATTCTCACACCAGGAGTCCCGCGGCTGCGGGGACAGTTCCTACGAGTTATATTGGTCCCGTGAGAGGTGATGGTGCCACCCACGGGGACGTTCGGGGGATGTTTCGAGTTTTCACCCTCTAACGCCATGTTTTTAAGCCTAAGTCTAGATATATGCAAATTATCCTCGTATTCTCAAACCGGGAGTCCCGCGACTGCGGGGTCAGTTCCTACGAGTTACATTGGTCCCGTGGGAGGTGTTGGTGCCACCCACGGGGCCGTTCGAGGGCTGTTTCGAGTTCTGACCCTCTAACGCCATGTTTTTCCTAAGTCTAGAAATATGCAAATTACCTTCGTATTCTCAAACCGGAAGTCCCGCGGCTGCGGGGACAGTTCCTACGAGTTATATTGGTCCCGTGGGAGGTGTTGGTGCCACCCACGGGGACGTTCGGAAGCTGTTTCGAGTTCTCACCCTCTAACGCCATGTTTTTAAGCCTAAGTCTAGAAATATGCAAATTACCGTCGTATTCTCAAACCGGGAGTCCCGCGACTGCGGGGTCAGTTCCTACGAGTTACATTGGTCCCGTGGGAGGTGTTGGTGCCACCCACGGGGCCGTTCGGGGGCTGTTTCGAGTTTTCATCCTCTAACGCCATGTTTTGCCTAAGTCTAGAAATATGCAAATTACCTTCGTATTCTCAAACTGGGAGTCCCGCGGCTGCGGGGACAGTTCCTTCGAGTTATATTGGTCCCGTGGGAGGTGTTGGTGCCACCCACGGGGACGTTCGGGGGATGTTTCGAGTTTTCACCCTCTAACGCCATGTTTTTAAGCCTAAGTCTAGTAATATGCAAATTACCGTCGTATTCTCCAACCGGGAGTCCCATGACTGCGGGGTCAGTTCCTACGAGTTACCTTGGTCCCGTGGGAGGTGTTGGTGCCACCCACGGGGCCGTTCGGGGGCTGTTTCGAGTTTTCACCCTCTAACGCCATGTTTTGCCTAAGTCTAGAAATATGCAAATTACCGTCGTATTCTCAAACCGGGAGTCCCGCAACTGCGGGGTCAGTTCTACGAGTTATATTGGTCCCGTGGGAGGTGTTGGTGCCACCCACGGGGACGTTCAGGGGAGGTTTCGAGTTTTCACCCTCTAACGCCATGTTTCTAAGCCTAAGTCTAGAAATATGCAAATTATCGTCGTATTCTCAAATCGGGAGTCCCGCGACTGTGGGGTCAGTTCCTACGAGTTACATTAGTCCCGTGGGAGGTGTTGGTGCCACCCACGGGGCCGTTCGGGGGCTATTTCGAGTTCTCACCCTCTAACGCCATGTTTTGCCTAAGTTTAGAAATATGCAAATTACCTTCGTATTCTCAAACCCGGAGTCCGGCGGCTGCGGGGACAGTTCCTACGAGTTATATTGGTCTCGTGGGAGGTGTTCGTGCCACCCACGGGGCCGTTCGGGGCTGTTTCGAGTTTTCACCCTCTAACGCCATGTTTTTAAGCGTAAGTCAAGAAATATGCAAATCACCGTCGTACTCTCAAACGGGGAGACCCGCGGCTGAGGGGACAGTTCCTAGGAGTTATATTGGTCCCGTGGGAGGTGTTGGTGCCACCCACGAGACCGTTCGGGGGCTGTTTCGAGTTTTCAACCTCTAACGCCATGTTTTTAAGCCTAAGTCTAAAAATATGCAAATTATCGTTGTATTCTCCAACCGGGAGTCCCGCGATTGCGGGGTCAGTTCCTACGAGTTACATTGGTCCCGTGGGAGGTGTTGGTGCCACCCACGGGGACGTTCGGAAGCTGTTTCGAGTTCTCACCCTCTAACGCCATGTTTTTAAGCCTAAGTCTAGAAATATGCAAATTATCGTCGTATTCTCAAACCGGGAGTCCCGCGACTGCGGGGTCAGTTCCTACGAGTTACATTGGTCCCGTGGGAGGTGTTGGTGCCACCCACGGGGCCGTTCGGGGGCTGTTTCGAGTTCTCACCCTCTAACGCCATGTTTTGCCTAAGTCTAGAAATATGCAAATTACCTTCGTATTCTCAAACTGGGAGTCCCGTGGCTGCGGGGACAGTTCCTTCGAGTTATATTGGACCCGTGGGAGGTGTTGGTGCCACCCACGGGGACGTTCGGGGGATGTTTCGAGTTTTCACCCTCTAACACCATGTTTTTAAGCCTAAGGCTAGAAATATGCAAATTACCGTCGTATTCTCCAATCGGGAGTCCCATGACTGCGGGGTCAGTTCCTACGAGTTACATTGGTCCCGTGGGAGGTGTTGGTGCCACCCACGGGGCCGTTCGGGGGTTGTTTCGAGTTCTCACCCTCTAACGCCATGTTTTTAAGCCTAAGTCTAGAAATATGCAAATTATCGTCGTATTCTCAAACCGGGAGTCCCGCGACTGCGGGGTCAGTTCCTACGAGTTACATTGGTCCCGTGGGAGGTGTTGGTGCCACCCACGGGGCCGTTCGGGGGCTGTTTCGAGTTCTCATCCTCTAACGCCATGTTTAGCCTAAGTCTAGAAATATGCAAATTACCTTCGTATTCTCAAACTGGGAGTCCCGTGGCTGCGGGGACAGTTCCTTCGAGTTATATTGGACCCGTGGGAGGTGTTGGTGCCACCCACAGGGACGTTCGGGGGATGTTTCGAGTTTTCACCCTCTAACGCCATGTTTTTAAGCCTAAGTCTAGAAATATGCAAATTACCGTCGTATTCTCAAACCGGGAGTCCCATGACTGCGGGGACAGTTCCTACGAGTTATATTGGTCCCGTGGGAGGTGTTGGTGCCACCCACGGGGACGTTCGGGGGCTGTTTCGAGTTTTCACCCTATAACGCCATGTTTTTAAGCCTAAGTCTAGAAATATGCAAATTACCGTCGTATTCTCAAACCGGGAGTCCCGCGACTGCGGGGTCAGTTCCTACGAGTTACATTGGTCCCGTGGGAGGTGTTGGTGCCACCCAAGGGGCCGTTCGGGGGCTGTTTCGAGTTTTCATCCTCTAACGCCATGTTTGGCCTAAGTCTAGAAATATGCAAATTACCTTCGTATTCTCAAACTGGGAGTCCCGCGGCTGCGGGGACAGTTCCTTCGAGTTATATTGGTCCCGTGGGAGGTGTTGGTGCCACCCACGGGGACGTTCGGGGGATGTTTCGAGTTTTCACCCTCTAACGCCATGTTTTTAAGCCTAAGTCTAGAAATATGCAAATTACCGTCGTATTCTCCAATCGGGAGTCCCATGACTGCGGGGTCAGTTCCTACGAGTTACTTTGGTCCCGTGGGAGGTGTTGGTGCCACCCACGGGGCCGTTCGGGGGCTGTTTCGAGTTTTCACCCTCTAACGCCATGTTTTGCCTAAGTCTAGAAATATGCAAATTACCGTCGTATTCTCAAACCGGGAGTCCCGCAACTGCGGGGTCAGTTCTACGAGTTATATTGGTCCCGTGGGAGGTGTTGGTGCCACCCACGGGGACGTTCAGGGGCGGTTTCGAGTTTTCACCCTCTAACGCCATGTTTCTAAGCCTAAGTCTAGAAATATGCAAATTATCGTCGTATTCTCAAATCGGGAGTCCCGCGACTGTGGGGTCAGTTCCTACGAGTTACATTAGTCCCGTGGGAGGTGTTGGTGCCACCCACGGGGCCGTTCGGGGGCTTTTTCGAGTTCTCACCCTCTAACGCCATGTTTTGCCTAAGTCTATAAATATGCAAATTACCGCCGTATCTCAAACCGGGAGTCCCGCAACTGCGGGGTCAGTTCCTACGAGTTATATTGGTCCCGTGGGAGGTGTTGGTGCCACCCACGGGGACGTTCGGGGGCTGTTTCGAGTTTTCACCCTCCAACGCCATGATTCTAAGCCTAAGTCTAGAAATATGTAAATTACCATCGTATTCTCCAACCGGGAGTCCCATGACTGCGGGGTCAGTTCCTACGAGTTACATTGGTCCCGTGGGAGGTGTTGATGCCACCCACGGGGACGTTCGGGGACTGCTTCGAGTTCTCACCCTCTAACGCCATATTTTTAAGACTAAGTCTAGAAATATGCAAATTACCATCGTATTCTCAAACCGAGAGTCCCGCGACTGCGGGGTCCGTTCCTACGAGTTATATTGGTCCTATGAGAGGTGATGGTGCCACCCACGGGACCGTTCGGGGGATGTTTCGAGTTCTCACCCTCTAACGCCATGTTTTGCCTAAGTCTAGAAATATGCAATTTACCGTCGTATTCTCAAACCGGGAGTCCCGCAACTGCGGGCTCAGTTCCTACGAGTTATATTGGTCCCGAGGGAGGTGTTGGTGCCACCCACGGGGACGTTCGGGGGCTGTTTCTAGTTTTCACCCTCTAACGCCATGTTTCTAAGCCCAAGTCTAGAAATATGCAAATTATCGTCGTATTCTCAAACCGGGAGTCCCGCGGCTGCGGGGTCAGTTCCTACGAGTTATATTGGTCCCGTGAGAGGTGATGGTGCCACCCACGGGGACGTTCGGGGGCTGTTTCGAGTTTTCACCCTCTAACGCCATGTTTTTAAGCCTAAGTCTAGATATATGCAAATTATCGTCGTATTCTCAAACCGGGAGTCCCGCGACTGCGGGGTCAGTTCCTACGAGTTACATTGGTCCCGTGGGAGGTGTTGGTGCCACCCACGGGGCCGTTCGAGGGCTGTTTCGAGTTCTGACCCTCTAACGCCATGTTTTTCCTAAGTCTAGAAATATGCAAATTACCTTCGTATTCTCAAACCGGAAGTCCCGCGGCTGCGGGGACAGTTCCTACGAGTTATATTGGTCCCGTGGGAGGTGTTGGTGCCACCCACGGGGACGTTCGGGGGCTGTTTCGAGTTTTCACCCTATAACGCCATGTTTTTAAGCCTAAGTCTAGAAATATGAAAATTACCGTCGTATTCTCAAACCGGGAGTCCCGCGACTGCGGGGTCAGTTCCTACGAGTTACATTGGTCCCGTGGGAGGTGTTGGTGCCACCCACGGGGCCGTTCGGGGGCTGTTTCGAGTTTTCACCCTCTAACGCCATGTTTTGCCTAAGTCTAGAAATATGCAAATTACCTTCGTATTCTCAAACTAGGAGTCCCGCGGCTGCGGGGACAGTTCCTTCGAGTTATATTGGTCCCGTGGGAGGTGTTGGTGCCACCCACGGGGACGTTCGGGGGATGTTTCGAGTTTTCACCCTCTAACGCCATGTTTTTAAGCGTAAGTCAAGAAATATGCAAATCACCGTCGTACTCTCAAACGGGGAGACCCGCGGCTGAGGGGACAGTTCCTAGGAGTTATATTGGTCCCGTGGGAGGTGTTGGTGCCACCCACGAGACCGTTCGGGGGCTGTTTCGAGTTTTCACCCTCTAACGCCATGTTTTTAATCCTAAGTCTAGAAATATGCAAATTATCGTTGTATTCTCCAACCGGGAGTCCCGCGATTGCGGGGTCAGTTCCTACGAGTTACATTGGTCCCGTGGGAGGTGTTGGTGCCACCCACGGGGACGTTCGGAAGCTGTTTCGAGTTCTCACCCTCTAACGCCATGTTTTTAAGCCTAAGTCTAGAAATATGCAAATTATCGTCGTATTCTCAAACCGGGAGTCCCGCGACTGCGGGTCAGTTCCTACGAGTTACATTGGTCCCGTGGGAGGTGTTGGTGCCACCCACGGGGCCGTTCGGGGGCTGTTTCGAGTTCTCACCCTCTAACGCCATGTTTTGCCTAAGTCTAGAAATATGCAAATTACCTTCGTATTCTCAAACTGGGAGTCCCGTGGCTGCGGGGACAGTTCCTTCGAGTTATATTGGACCCGTGGGAGGTGTTGGTGCCACCCACGGGGACGTTCGGGGGATGTTCCGAGTTTTCACCCTCTAACGCCATGTTTTTAAGCCTAAGGCTAGAAATATGCAAATTACCGTCGTATTCTCCAACCGGGAGTCCCATGACTGCGGGGTCAGTTCCTACGAGTTACATTGGTCCCGTGGGAGGTGTTGGTGCCACCCACGGGGACGTTCGGAAGCTGTTTCGAGTTCTCACCCTCTAACGCCATGTTTTTAAGCCTAAGTCTAGAAATATGCAAATTATCGTCGTATTCTCAAACCGGGAGTCCCGCGACTGCGGGGTCAGTTCCTACGAGTAACATTGGTCCCGTGGGAGGTCTTGGTGCCACCCACGGGGCCGTTCGGGGGCTGTTTCGAGTTCTCACCCTCTAACGCCATGTTTTGCCTAAGTCTAGAAATATGCAAATTACCTTCGTATTCTCAAACTGGGAGTCCCGTGGCTGCGGGGACAGTTCCTTCAAGTTATATTGGACCCGTGGGAGGTGTTGGTGCCACCCACGGGGACGTTCGGGGGATGTTCCGAGTTTTCACCCTCTAACGCCATGTTTTTAAGCCTAAGGCTAGAAATATGCAAATTACCGTCGTATTCTCCAACCGGGAGTCCCATGACTGCGGGGTCAGTTCCTACGAGTTACATTGGTCCCGTGGGAGGTGTTGGTGCCACCCACGGGGCCGTTCGGGGGCTGTTTCGAGTTCTCACCCTCTAACGCCATGTTTTTTAGCATAAGTCTAGAAATATTGAAATTATCATCGTATTCTCAAACCGGGAGTCCCGCGACTGCGGGGTCAGTTCCTACGAGTTACATTGGTCCCGTGGGAGGTGTTGGTGCCACCCACGGGGCCGTTCGGGGGCTGTTTCGAGTTCTCACCCTCTAACGCCATGTTTAGCCTAAGTCTAGAAATATGCAAATTACCTTCGTATTCTCAAACTGGCAGTCCCGTGGCTGCGGGGACAGTTCCTTCGAGTTATATTGGACCCGTGGGAGGTGTTGGTGCCACCCACGGGGACGTTCGGTGGATGTTTCGAGTTTTCACCCTCTAACGCCATGTTTTTAAGCCTAAGTCTAGAAATATGCAAATTACCGTCGTATTCTCAAACCGGGAGTCCCATGACTGCGGGGTCAGTTCCTACGAGTTACATTGGTCCCGTGGGAGGTGTTGGTGCCACCCACGTGGACGTTCGGGGGATGTTTCGAGTTTTCACCCTCTAACGCCATGTTTTTAAGCCTAAGTCTAGAAATATGCAAATTACCGTCGTATTCTCCAACCGGGAGTCCCATGACTGCGGGGTCAGTTCCTACGAGTTATATTGGTCCCGTCGGAGGTGATGGTGCCACCCACGGGACCGTTCGGGGGATGTTTCGAGTTCTCACCCTCTAACGCCATGTTTTGCCTAAGTCTAGAAATATGCAAATTACCGTCGTATTCTCAAATCGGGAGTCCCGCGACTGCGGGGTCAGTTCGTACGAGTTACATTGGTCCCGTGGGAGGTGTTGGTGCCACCCACGGGGCCGTTCGGGGGCTGTTTCGAGTTCTCACCCTCTAACGCCATGTTTTGCCTAAGTCTAGAAATATGCAAATTACCTTCGTATTCTCAAACTGGGAGTCCCGCGGCTGCGGGGACAGTTCCTTCGAGTTATATTGGTCCGGTGGGAGGTGTTGGTGCCACCCACGGGGACATTCGGGGGATGTTTCGAGTTTTCACCCACTAACGCCATGTTTTTAGCCTAAGTCTAGAAATATGCAAATTACCGTCGTATTCTCCAACCGGGAGTCCCATGACTGTGGGGTCAGTTCCTACGAGTTACATTGGTCCCGTGGGAGGTGTTGGTGACACCCACGGGGCCGTTCGGGGGCTGTTTCGAGTTTTCACACTCTAACGCCATGTTTTGCCTAAGTCTAGAAATATGCAAATTACCGTCGTATTCTCAAACCGGGAGTCCCGCGGCTGCGGGGTCAGTTCCTACGAGTTACATTGGTCCCGTGGGAGGTGTTGATGCCACCCACGGGGACGTTCGGGGGCTGTTTCGAGTTCTCACCCTCTAACGCCATATTTTTAAGCCTAAGTCTAGAAATATGCAAATTACCGTCGTATTCTCAAACCGGGAGTCCCGCGACTGCGGGGTCAGTTCCTACGAGTTATATTGGTCCCGTCGGAGGTGATGGTGCCACCCACGGGACCGTTCGGGGGATGTTTCGAGTTCTCACCCTCTAACGCCATGTTTTGCCTAAGTCTAGAAATATGCAAATTACATTTGTATTCTCAAACCGGGAGTCCCGCGGCTGCGGGGACAGTTCCTACGAGTTATATTGGTCCCGTGGGAGGTGATGGTGCCACCCACGGGGACGTTGGGGGGCTGTTTCGAGTTTTCACCCTCTAACGCCATGTTTTTAACCCTAAGTCTAGAAATATGGAAATTATCGTCGTATTCTCAAACCGGGAGTCCCGCGACTGCGGGGTCAGTTCCTACGAGTTACATTGGTCCCGTGGGAGGTGTTGGTGCCACCCACGGGGCCGTTCGAGGGCTGTTTCGAGTTCTCACCCTCTAACGCCATGTTTTGCCTAAGTCTAGAAATATGCAAATTACCTTCGTATTCTCAAACCGGAAGTCCCGCGACTGCGGGGACAGTTCCTACGAGTTATATTGGTCCCGTGGGAGGTGTTGGTGCCACCCACGGGGACGTTCGGGGGCTGTTTCGAGTTTTCACCCTCTAACGTCATGTTTTTAAGCCTAAGTCTAGAAATATGCTAATTACCTTTGTATCCTCAAACCGGGAGTCCCGCAGCTGCGGGGACAGTTCCTACGAGTTATATTGGTCGCGTGGGAGGTGTTCGTGCCACCCACGGGGCCGTTCGTGGCTGTTTCGAGTTTTCACCCTCTAACGCCATGTTTTTAAGCGTAAGTCAAGAAATATGCAAATCACCGTCGTACTCTCCAACTGGGAGTCCCATGACTGCGGGGTCAGTTCCTACGATTACATTGGTCCGGTGGGAGGTGTTGGTGCCACCCACGGGGACGTTCGGGGGATGTTTCGAGTTTTCACCCACTAACGCCATGTTTTTAGCCTAAGTCTAGAAATATGCAAATTACCGTCATATTCTCCAACCGGGAGTCCCATGACTGCGGGGTCAGTTCCTACGAGTTACATTGGTCCCGTGGGAGGTGTTGCTGCCACCCACGGGGCCGTTCGGGAGCTGTTTCGAGTTTTCACACTCTAACGCCATGTTTTGCCTAAGTCTAGAAATATGCAAATTACCGTCGTATTCTCAAACCGGGAGTCCCACGGCTGCGGGGTCAGTTCCTACGAGTTACATTGGTCCCGTGGGAGGTGTTGCTGCCACCCACGGGGACGTTCGGGGGTTGTTTCGAGTTTTCACCCTCTAACGCCATATTTTTAAGCCTAAGTCTAGAAATATGCAAATTACCGTCGTATTCTCAAACCGGGAGTCCCGCGACTGCGGGGTCAGTTCCTACGAGTTATATTGGTCCCGTCGGAGGTGATGGTGCCACCCACGGGGCCGTTCGTGGCTGTTTCGAGTTTTCACCCTCTAACGCCATGTTTTTAAGCGTAAGTCAAGAAATATGCAAATCACCGTCGTACTCTCCAACTGGGAGTCCCATGACTGCGGGGTCAGTTCCTACGATTACATTGGTCCGGTGGGAGGTGTTGGTGCCACCCACGGGGACGTTCGGGGGATGTTTCGAGTTTTCACCCACTAACGCCATGTTTTTAGCCTAAGTCTAGAAATATGCAAATTACCGTCATATTCTCCAACTGGGAGTCCCATGACTGCGGGGTCAGTTCCTACGATTACATTGGTCCGGTGGGAGGTGTTGGTGCCACCCACGGGGCCGTTCGGGGGCTGTTTCGAGTTCTCACCCTCTAACGCCATGTTTTGCCTAAGTCTAGAAATATGCAAATTACCTTCGAATTCTCAAACCGGGAGTCCCGGGGGTGCGGGTGCAGTTCCTACGAGTTATATTGGTCCCGTGGGAGGTGATGGTGCCACCCACGGGGACGTTGGGGGGCTGTTTCGAGTTTTCACCTTCTAACGCCATGTTTTTAACCCTAAGTCTAGAAATATGCAAATTATCGTCGTATTCTCAAACCGGGAGTCCCGCGACTGCGGGGTCAGTTCCTACGAGTTACATTGGTCCCGTGGGAGGTGTTGGTGCCACCCACGGGGCCGTTCGGGGGCTGTTTCGAGTTCTCACTCTCTAACGCCATGTTTTGCCTAAGTCTAGAAATATGCAAATTACCTTCGTATTCTCAAAATGGGAGTCCCGCGGTTGCGGGGACAGTTCCTTCGAGTTATATTGGTCCGGTGGGAGGTGTTGGTGCCACCCACGGGGACGTTCGGGGCATGTTTCGAGTTTTCACCCACTAACGCCATGTTTTTAGCCTAATCTAGAAATATGCAAATTACCGTCGTATTCTCCAACCGGGAGTCCCATGACTGCGGGGTCAGTTCCTACGAGTTACATTGGTCCCGTGGGAGGTGTTGGTGCCACCCACGGGGCCGTTCGGGGGCTGTTTCGAATTTTCACACTCTAACGCCATGTTTTGCCTAAGTCTAGAAATATGCAAATTACCTTCGTATTCTCAAACTGGGAGTCCCGCGGCTGCGGGGTCAGTTCCTACGAGTTACATTGGTCCCGTGGGAGGTGTTGGTGCCACCAACGGGGCCGTTCGGGGGCTGTTTCGAGTTTTCACCCTCTAACGCCATGTTTTGCCTAAGTCTAGAAATATGCAAATTACCGTCGCATTCTCAAACCGGGAGTCCCGCAACTGCGGGGTCAGTTTTACGAGTTATATTGGTCCCGTGGGAGGTGTTGGTGCCACCCACGGGGACGTTCGGGGGCGGTTTCGAGTTTTCACCCTCTAACGCCATGTTTCTAAGCCTAAGTCTAGAAATATGCAAATTATCGTCGTATTCTCAAATCGGGAGTCCCGCGACTGCGGGGTCAGTTCCTACGAGTTACATTAGTCCCGTGGGAGGTGTTGGTGCCACCCACGGGGCCGTTCGGGGGCTGTTTCGAGTTCTCACCCTCTAACGCCATATTTTGCCTAAGTCTAGAAATATGCAAATTACCTTCGTATTCTCAAACCCGGAGTCCGGCGGCTGCGGGGACAGTTCCTAAGAGTTATATTGGTCCCGTGGGAGGTGTTGGTGCCACCCACGGGACCGTTCGGGGACTGCTTCGAGTTTTCACCCTCTAACGCCATGTTTTTAAGCCTAAGTCTAGAAATATGCAAATCACCGTCGTACTCTCCAACCGGGAGTCCCATGACTGCGGGGTCAGTTCCTTCGAGTTACATTGGTCCCGTGGGAGGTGTTGGTGCCACCCACGGGGACGTTCGTGGGCTGTTTCGAGTTCTCACCCTCTAACGCCATGTTTTTAAGCGTAAGTCAGGAAATATGCAAATCACCGTCGTACTCTCCAACCGGGAGTCCCATGACTGCGGGGTCAGTTCCTACGAGTTACATTGGTCCCGTGGGAGGTGTTGGTGCCACCCACGGGGCCGTTCGGGGGCTGTTTCGAATTTTCACACTCTAACGCCATGTTTTGCCTAAGTCTAGAAATATGCAAATTACCATCGTATTCTCAAACCGGGAGTCCCGCGACTGCGGGGTCAGTTCCTACGAGTTACATTAGTCCCGTGGGAGGTGTTGGTGCCACCCACGGGGCCGTTCGGGGGCTGTTTCGAGTTCTCACCCTCTAACGCCATGTTTTGCCTAAGTCTAGAAATATGCAAATTACCTTCGTATTCTCAAACCCGGAGTCCGGCGGCTGCGGGGACAGTTCCTAAGAGTTATATTGGTCCCGTGGGAGGTGTTGGAGCCACCCACGGGACCGTTCGGGGACTGCTTCGAGTTTTCACCCTCTAACGCCATGTTTTTAAGCCTAAGTCTAGAAATATGCAAATCACCGTCGTACTCTCCAACCGGGAGTCCCATGACTGCGGGGTCAGTTCCTTCGAGTTACATTGGTCCCGTGGGAGGTGTTGGTGCCACCCACGGGGACGTTCGTGGGCTGTTTCGAGTTCTCACCCTCTAACGCCATGTTTTTAAGCGTAAGTCAGGAAATATGCAAATCACCGTCATACTCTCCAACCGGGAGTCCCATGACTGCGGGGTCAGTTCCTACGAGTTACATTGGTCCCGTGGGAGGTGTTGGTGCCACCCACGGGGCCGTTCGGGGGCTGTTTCGAGTTTTCACACTCTAACGCCATGTTTTGCCTAAGTCTAGAAATATGCAAATTACCGTCGTATTCTCAAACCGGGAGTCCCGCGACTGCGGGGTCAGTTCCTACGAGTTACATTGGTCCCGTGGGAGGTGTTGGTGCCACCCACGGGGCCGTTCGGGGGCTGTTTCGAGTTCTCACCCTCTAACGCCATGTTTTGCCTAAGTCTAGAAATATGTAAATTACCTTCGTATTCTCAAACTGGGAGTCCCGCGGCTGCGGGGACAGTTCCTTCGAGTTATATTGGTCCGGTGGGAGGTGTTGGTGCCACCCACGGGGACGTTCGGGGGATGTTTCGAGTTTTCACCCTCTAACGCCATGTTTTTAGCCTAAGTCTAGAAATATGCAAATTACCGTCGTATTCTCCAACCGGGAGTCCCATGACTGCGGGGTCAGTTCCTACGAGTTACATTGGTCCCGTGGGAGGTGTTGGTGCCACCCACGGGGCTGTTCGGGGGCTGTTTCGAGTTTTCACACTCTAACGCCATGTTTTGCCTAAGTCTAGAAATATGCAAATTACCGTCGTATTCTCAAACCGGGAGTCCCGCGGCTGCGGGGTCAGTTCCTACGAGTTACATTGGTCCCGTGGGAGGTGTTGATGCCACCCACGGGGACGTTCGGGGGCTGTTTCGAGTTCTCACCCTCTAACACCATATTTTTAAGCCTAAGTCTAGAAATATGCAAATTACCGTCGTATTCTCAAACCGGGAGTCCCGCGACTACGGGGTCAGTTCCTACGAGTTATATTGGTCCCGTCGGTGGTGATGGTGCCACCCACGGGACCGTTCGGGGGATGTTTCGAGTTCTCACCCTCTAACGCCATGTTTTGCCTAAGTCTAGAAATATGCAAATTACCTTCGTATTCTCAAACCGGGAGTCCCGCGGCTGCAGGGACAGTTCCTACGAGTTATATTGGTCCCGTGGGAGGTGATGGTGCCACCCACGGGGACGTTGGGGGGATGTTTCGAGTTTTCACCCTCTAACGCCATGTTTTTAACCCTAATTGCAAATTATCGTCGTATTCTCAAACCGGGAGTCCCGCGACTGCGGGGTCAGTTCCTACGAGTTACATTAGTCCCGTGGGAGGTGTTGGTGCCACCCACGGGGCCGTTCGAGGGCTGTTTCGAGTTCTCACCCTCTAACGCCATGTTTTGCCTAAGTCTAGAAATATGCAAATTACCTTCGTATTCTCAAACTGGGAGTCCCGTGGCTGCGGGGACAGTTCCTTCGAGTTATATTGGACCCGTGGGAGGTGCTGGTGCCACCCACGGGGACGTTCGGGGGATGTTTCGAGTTTTCACCCTCTAACGCCATGTTTTTAAGCCTAAGTCCAGAAATATGCAAATTACCGTCGTATTCTCCAACCGGGAGTCCCGCGACTGCGGGGTCAGTTCCTACGAGTTATATTGGTCCCGTCGGAGGTGATGGTGCCACCCACGGGACCGTTCGGGGGATGTTTCGAGTTCTCACCCTCTAACGCCATGTTTTGCCTAAGTCTAGAAATATGCAAATTACCTTCGTATTCTCAAACCGGGAGTCCCGCGGCTGCGGGGACAGTTCCTACGAGTTATATTGGTCCCGTGGGAGGTGATGGTGCCACCCACGGGGACGTTGGGGGGCTGTTTCGAGTTTTCACCCTCTAACGCCATGTTTTTAACCCTAAGTCTAGAAATATGCAAATTATCGTCGTATTCTCAAACCGGGAGTCCCGCGACTGCGGGGTCAGTTCCAACGAGTTACATTGGTCCCATGGGAGGTGTTGGTGCCACCCACGGGGCCGTTCGGGGGCTGTTTCGAGTTCTCACTCTCTAACGCCATGTTTTGCCTAAGTATAGAAATATGCAAATTACCTTCGTATTCTCAAACTGGGAGTCCCGCGGCTGCGGGGACAGTTCCTTCGAGTTATATTGGTCCGGTGGGAGGTGTTGGTGCCACCCACGGGGACGTTCGGGGGATGTTTCGAGTTTTCACCCACTAACGCCATGTTTTTAGCCTAATCTAGAAATATGCAAATTACCGTCGTATTCTCCAACCGGGAGTCCCATGACTGCGGGGTCAGTTCCTACGAGTTACATTGGTCCCGTGGGAGGTGTTGGTGCCACCCACGGGGCCGTTCGGGGGCTGTTTCGAATTTTCACACTCTAACGCCATGTTTTGCCTAAGTCTAGAAATATGCAAATTACCTTCGTATTCTCAAACTGGGAGTCCCGCGGCTGCGGGGTCAGTTCCTACGAGTTACATTGGTCCCGTGGGAGGTGTTGGTGCCACCCACGGGGCCGTTCGGGGGCTGTTTCGAGTTTCCACCCTCTAACGCCATGTTTTGCCTAAGTCTAGAAATATGCAAATTACCGTCGTATTCTCAAACCGGGAGTCCCGCAACTGCGGGGTCAGTTCTACGAGTTATATTGGTCCCGTGGGAGGTGTTGGTGCCACCCACGGGGCCGTTCGGGGGCGGTTTCGAGTTTTCACCCTCTAACGCCATGTTTCTAAGCCTAAGTCTAGAAATATGCAAATCATCGTCGTATTCTCCAACCGGGAGTCCCGTGACTGCGGGGTCAGTTCCTACGAGTTACATTGGTCCCGTGGGAGGTGTTGGTGCCACCCACGGGGCTGTTCGGGGGCTGTTTCGAGTTTTCACACTCTAACGCCATGTTTTGCCTAAGTCTAGAAATATGCAAATTACCGTCGTATTCTCAAACCGGGAGTCCCGCTGCTGCGGGGTCAGTTCCTACGAGTTACATTGGTCCCGTGGGAGGTGTTGATGCCACCCACGGGGACGTTCGGGGGCTGTTTCGAGTTCTCACCCTCTAACACCATATTTTTAAGCCTAAGTCTAGAAATATGCAAATTACCGTCGTATTCTCAAACCGGGAGTCCCGCGACTGCGGGGTCAGTTCCTACGAGTTATATTGGTCCCGTCGGTGGTGATGGTGCCACCCACGGGACCGTTCGGGGGATGTTTCGAGTTCTCACCCTCTAACGCCATGTTTTGCCTAAGTCTAGAAATATGCAAATTACCTTCGTATTCTCAAACCGGGAGTCCCGCGGCTGCAGGGACAGTTCCTACGAGTTATATTGGTCCCGTGGGAGGTGATGGTGCCACCCACGGGGACGTTGGGGGGATGTTTCGAGTTTTCACCCTCTAACGCCATGTTTTTAACCCTAAGTCTAGAAATATGCAAATTATCGTCGTATTCTCAAACCGGGAGTCCCGCGACTGCGGGGTCAGTTCCAACGAGTTACATTGGTCCCGTGGGAGGTGTTGGTGCCACCCACGGGGCCGTTCGGGGGCTGTTTCGAGTTCTCACTCTCTAACGCCATGTTTTGCCTAAGTCTAGAAATATGCAAATTACCTTCGTATTCTCAAACTGGGAGTCCCGCGGCTGCGGGGACAGTTCCTTCGAGTTATATTGGTCCGGTGGGAGGTGTTGGTGCCACCCACGGGGACGTTCGGGGGATGTTTCGAGTTTTCACCCACTAACGCCATGTTTTTAGCCTAATCTAGAAATATGCAAATTACCGTCGTATTCTCCAACCGGGAGTCCCATGACTGCGGGGTCAGTTCCTACGAGTTACATTGGTCCCATGGGAGGTGTTGGTGCCACCCACGGGGCCGTTCGGGGGCTGTTTCGAATTTTCACACTCTAACGCCATGTTTTGCCTAAGTCTAGAAATATGCAAATTACCTTCGTATTCTCAAACTGGGAGTCCCGCGGCTGCGGGGTCAGTTCCTACGAGTTACATTGGTCCCGTGGGAGGTGTTGGTGCCACCCACGGGGCCGTTCGGGGGCTGTTTCGAGTTTCCACCCTCTAACGCCATGTTTTGCCTAAGTCTAGAAATATGCAAATTACCGTCGTATTCTCAAACCGGGAGTCCCGCAACTGCGGGGTCAGTTCTACGAGTTATATTGGTCCCGTGGGAGGTGTTGGTGCCACCCACGGGGCCGTTCGGGGGCGGTTTCGAGTTTTCACCCTCTAACGCCATGTTTCTAAGCCTAAGTCTAGAAATATGCAAATCATCGTCGTATTCTCCAACCGGGAGTCCCGTGACTGCGGGGTCAGTTCCTACGAGTTACATTGGTCCCGTGGGAGGTGTTGGTGCCACCCACGGGGCTGTTCGGGGGCTGTTTCGAGTTTTCACACTCTAACGCCATGTTTTGCCTAAGTCTAGAAATATGCAAATTACCGTCGTATTCTCAAACCGGGAGTCCCGCTGCTGCGGGGTCAGTTCCTACGAGTTACATTGGTCCCGTGGGAGGTGTTGATGCCACCCACGGGGACGTTCGGGGGCTGTTTCGAGTTCTCACCCTCTAACACCATATTTTTAAGCCTAAGTCTAGAAATATGCAAATTACCGTCGTATTCTCAAACCGGGAGTCCCGCGACTGCGGGGTCAGTTCCTACGAGTTATATTGGTCCCGTCGGTGGTGATGGTGCCACCCACGGGACCGTTCGGGGGATGTTTCGAGTTCTCACCCTCTAACGCCATGTTTTGCCTAAGTCTAGAAATATGCAAATTACCTTCGTATTCTCAAACCGGGAGTCCCGCGGCTGCAGGGACAGTTCCTACGAGTTATATTGGTCCCGTGGGAGGTGATGGTGCCACCCACGGGGACGTTGGGGGGATGTTTCGAGTTTTCACCCTCTAACGCCATGTTTTTAACCCTAATTGCAAATTATCGTCGTATTCTCAAACCGGGAGTCCCGCGACTGCGGGGTCAGTTCCTACGAGTTACATTGGTCCCGTGGGAGGTGTTGGTGCCACCCACGGGGCCGTTCGAGGGCTGTTTCGAGTTCTCACCCTCTAACGCCATGTTTTGCCTAAGTCTAGAAATATGCAAATTACCTTCGTATTCTCAAACTGGGAGTCCCGTGGCTGCGGGGACAGTTCCTTCGAGTTATATTGGACCCGTGGGAGGTGCTGGTGCCACCCACGGGGACGTTCGGGGGATGTTTCGAGTTTTCACCCTCTAACGCCATGTTTTTAAGCCTAAGTCCAGAAATATGCAAATTACCGTCGTATTCTCCAACCGGGAGTCCCGCGACTGCGGGGTCAGTTCCTACGAGTTATATTGGTCCCGTCGGAGGTGATGGTGCCACCCACGGGAACGTTCGGGGGATGTTTCGAGTTCTCACCCTCTAACGCCATGTTTTGCCTAAGTCTAGAAATATGCAAATTACCTTCGTATTCTCAAACCGGGAGTCCCGCGGCTGCGGGGACAGTTCCTACGAGTTATATTGGTCCCGTGGGAGGTGATGGTGCCACCCACGGGGACGTTGGGGGGCTGTTTCGAGTTTTCACCCTCTAACGCCATGTTTTTAACCCTAAGTCTAGAAATATGCAAATTATCGTCGTATTCTCAAACCGGGAGTCCCGCGACTGCGGGGTCAGTTCCAACGAGTTACATTGGTCCCGTGGGAGGTGTTGGTGCCACCCACGGGGCCATTCGGGGGCTGTTTCGAGTTCTCACTCTCTAACGCCATGTTTTGCCTAAGTCTAGAAATATGCAAATTACCTTCGTATTCTCAAACTGGGAGTCCCGCGGCTGCGGGGACAGTTCCTTCGAGTTATATTGGTCCGGTGGGAGGTGTTGGTGCCACCCACGGGGACGTTCGGGGGATGTTTCGAGTTTTCACCCACTAACGCCATGTTTTTAGCCTAATCTAGAAATATGCAAATTACCGTCGTATTCTCCAACCGGGAGTCCCATGACTGCGGGGTCAGTTCCTACGAGTTACATTGGTCCCGTGGGAGGTGTTGGTGCCACCCACGGGGCCGTTCGGGGGCTGTTTCGAATTTTCACACTCTAACGCCATGTTTTGCCTAAGTCTAGAAATATGCAAATTACCTTCGTATTCTCAAACTGGGAGTCCCGCGGCTGCGGGGTCAGTTCCTACGAGTTACATTGGTCCCGTGGGAGGTGTTGGTGCCACCCACGGGGCCGTTCGGGGGCTGTTTCGAGTTTCCACCCTCTAACGCCATGTTTTGCCTAAGTCTAGAAATATGCAAATTACAGTCGTATTCTCAAACCGGGAGTCCCGCAACTGCGGGGTCAGTTCTACGAGTTATATTGGTCCCGTGGGAGGTGTTGGTGCCACCCACGGGGACGTTCGGGGGCGGTTTCGAGTTTTCACCCTCTAACTCCATGTTTCTAAGCCTAAGTCTAGAAATATGCAAATTATCGTCGTATTCTCAAACCGGGAGTCCCGTGACTGCGGGGTCAGTTCCTACGAGTTACATTAGTCCCGTGGGAGTTGTTGGTGCCACCCACGGGGCCGTTCGGGGGCTGTTTCGAGTTCTCACCCTCTAACGCCATGTTTTGCCTAAGTCTAGAAATATGCAAATTACCTTCGTATTCTCAAACTCGGAGTCCGGCGGCTGCGGGGACAGTTCCTAAGAGTTATATTGGTCCCGTGGGAGGTGTTGGTGCCACCCACGGGACCGTTCGGGGACTGCTTCGAGTTTTCACCCTCTAACGCCATGTTTTTAAGCCTAAGTCTAGAAATATGCAAATCACCGTCGTACTCTCCAACCGGGAGTCCCATGACTGCGGGGTCAGTTCCTTCGAGTTACATTGGTCCCGTGGGAGGTGTTGGTGCAACCCACGGGGACGTTCGTGGGCTGTTTCAGGTTCTCACCCTCTAACGCCATGTTTTTAAGCGTAAGTCAAGAAATATGCAAATCACCGTCGTACTCTCCAACCGGGAGTCCCATGACTGCGGGGTCAGTTCCTACGAGTTACATTGGTCCCGTGGGAGGTGTTGGTGCCACCCACGGGGCCGTTCGGGGGTTGTTTCGAGTTTTCACACTTTAACGCCATGTTTTGCCTAATTCTAGAAATATGCAAATTACCGTCGTATTCTCAAACCGGGAGTCCCGCGACTGCGGGGTCAGTTCCTACGAGTTACATTGGCCCCGTGGGAGGTGTTGGTGCCACCCACGGGGCCGTTCGGGGGCTGTTTCGAGTTCTCACCCTCTAACGCCATGTTTTGCCTAAGTCTAGAAATATGCAAATTACCTTCGTATTCTCAAACTGGGAGTCCCGCGGCTGCGGGAACAGTTCCTTCGAGTTATATTGGTCCGGTGGGAGGTGTTGGTGCCACCCACGGGGACGTTCGGTGGATGTTTCGAGTTTTCACCCTCTAACGCCATGTTTTTAGCCTAAGTCTAGAAATATGCAAATTACCGTCGTATTCTCCAACCGGGAGTCCCATGACTGCGGGGTCAGTTCCTACGAGTTACATTGGTCCCGTGGGAGGTGTTGGTGCCACCCACGGGGCCGTTCGGGGGCTGTTTCGAGTTTTCACACTCTAACGCCATGTTTTGCCTAAGTCTAGAAATATGCAAATTACCGTCGTATTCTCAAACCGGGAGTCCCGCGGCTGCGGGGTCAGTTCCTACGAGTTACATTGGTCCCGTGGGAGGTGTTGATGCCACCCACGGGTACGTTCGGGGGCTGTTTCGAGTTCTCACCCTCTAACGCCATATTTTTAAGCCTAAGTCTCGAAATATGCAAATTTCCGTCGTATTCTCAAACCGGGAGTCCCGCGACTGCGGGGTCAGTTCCTACGAGTTATATTGGTCCCGTCGGAGGTGATGGTTCCACCCACGGGGCCGGTCGAGGGCTGTTTCGAGTTCTCACCCTCTAACGCCATGTTTTGCCTAAGTCTAGAAATATGCAAATTACCTTCGTATTCTCAAACTGGGAGTCCCGTGGCTGCGGGGACAGTTCCTTCGAGTTATATTGGACCCGTGGGAGGTGTTGGTGCCACCCACGGGGACGTTCGGGGGATGTTTCGAGTTTTCACCCTCTAACGCCATGTTTTTAAGCCTAAGTCTAGAAATATGCAAATTACCGTCGTATTCTCAAACCGGGAGTCCCATGACTGCGGGGTCAGTTCCTACGAGTTATATTGGTCCCGTCGGAGGTGATGGTGCCACCCACGGGACCGTTCGGGGGATGTTTCGAGTTCTCACCCTCTAACGCCATGTTTTGCCTAAGTCTAGAAATATGCAAATTACCGTCGTATTCTCAAACCGGGAGTCCCGCGACTGCGGGGTCAGTTCCTACGAGTTACATTGGTCCCGTGGGAGGTGTTGGTGCCACCCACGGGGCCGTTCGGGGGCGGTTTCGAGTTCTCACCCTCTAACGCCATGTTTTGCCTAAGTCTAGAAATATGCAAATTACCGTCGTATTCTCAAACCGGGAGTCCCGCGACTGCGGGGACAGTTCCTTCGAGTTATATTGGTCCGGTGGGAGCTGTTGGTGCCACCCACGGGGACGTTCGGGGGATGTTTCGAGTTTTCACCCACTAACGCCATGTTTTTAGCCTAAGTCTAGAAATATGCAAATTACCGTCGTATTCTCCAACTGGGAGTCCCATGACTGCGGGGTCAGTTCCTACGAGTTACATTGGTCCCGTGGGAGGTGTTGGTGCCACCCACGGGGCCGTTCGGGGGTTGTTTCGAGTTTTCACACTCTAACGCCATGTTTTGCCTAAGTCTAGAAATATGCAAATTACCGTCATATTCTCAAACCGGGAGTCCCGTGGCTGCGGGGTCAGTTCCTACGAGTTACGTTGGTCCCGTGGGAGGTGTTGATGCCACCCACGGGGACGTTCGGTGGCTGTTTCGAGTTCTCACCCTCTAACGCCATATTTTTAAGCCTAAGTCTAGAAATATGCAAATTACCTTCGTATTCTCAAACCGGGAGTCCCGCGGCTGCGGGGACAGTTCCTACGAGTTATATTGGTCCCGTGGGAGGTGATGGTGCCACCCACGGGGACGTTGGGGGGCTGTTTCGAGTTTTCACCCTCTAACGCCATGTTTTTAACAATAAGTCTAGAAATATGGAAATTATCGTCGTATTCTCAAATCGGGAGTCCCGCGACTGCGGGGTCAGTTCCTACGAGTTACATTAGTCCCGTGGGAGGTGTTGGTGCCACCCACGGGGCCGTGAGAGGGCTGTTTCGAGTTCTCACCCTCTAACGCCATGTTTTGCCTAAGTCTAGAAATATGCAAATTACCTTCGTATTCTCAAACCGGAAGTCCCGCGACTGCGGGGACAGTTCCTACGAGTTATATTGGTCCCGTGGGAGGTGTTGGTGCCACCCACGGGGACGTTCGGGGGCTGTTTCGAGTTTTCACCCTCTAACGCCATGTTTTTAAGCCTAAGTCTAGAAATATGCAAATTACCTTCGTATCCTCAAACCGGGAGTCCCGCGGCTGCGGGGACAGTTCCTACGAGTTATATTGGTCGCGTGGGAGGTGTTCGTGCCACCCACGGGGCCGTTCGGGGCTGTTTCGAGTTTTCACCCTCTAACGCCATGTTTTTAAGCGTAAGTCAAGAAATATGCAAATCACCGTCGTACTCTCCAACCGGGAGTCCCATGACTGCGGGGTCAGTTCCTACGAGTTACATTGGTCCCGTGGGAGGTGTTGGTGCCACCCACGGGGCCGTTCGGGGGCTGTTTCGAGTTCTCACCCTCTAACGCCATGTTTTTAAGCCTATGTCTAGGAATATGCAAATTATCGTCGTATTCTCAAACCGGGAGTCCCGCGACTGCGGGGTCAGTTCCTACGAGTTACATTGGTCCCGTGGGAGGTGTTGGTGCCACCCACGGGGCCGTTCGGGGGCTGTTTCGAGTTCTCACCCTCTAACGCCATGTTTTGCCTAAGTCTAGAAATATGTAAATTACCTTCGTATTCTCAAACTGGGAGTCCCGCGGCTGCGGGGACAGTTCCTTCGAGTTATATTGGTCCGGTGGGAGGTGTTGGTGCCACCCACGGGTACGTTCGGGGGATGTTTCGAGTTTTCACCCACTAACGCCATGTTTTTAGCCTAAGTCTAGAAATATGCAAATTACCGTCGTATTCTCCAACCGGGAGTCCCATGACTGCGGGGTCAGTTCCTACGAGTTACATTGGTCCCGTGGGAGGTGTTGGTGCCACCCACGGGGCCGTTCGGGGACTGTTTCGAGTTTTCACACTCTAACGCCATGTTTTGCCTAAGTCTAGAAATATGCAAATTACCGTCGTATTCTCAAACCGGGAGTCCCGCGGCTGCGGGGTCAGTTCCTACGAGTTACATTGGTCCCGTGGGAGGTGTTGATGCCACCCACGGGGACGTTCGGGGGCTGTTTCGAGTTCTCACCCTCTAACGCCATATTTTTAAGCCTAAGTCTAGAAATATGCAAATTACCGTCGTATTCTCAAACCGGGAGTCCCGCGACTGCTGGGTCAGTTCCTACGAGTTATATTGGTCCCGTCGGAGGTGATGGTGCCACCCACGGGACCGTTCGGGGGATGTTTCGAGTTCTCACCCTCTAACGCCATGTTTTGCCTAAGTCTAGAAATATGCAAATTACCTTCGTATTCTCAAACCGGGAGTCCCGCGGCTGCGGGGACAGTTCCTACGAGTTATATTGGTCCCGTGGGAGGTGATGGTGCCACCCACGGGGACGTTGGGGGGCTGTTTCGAGTTTTCACCCTCTAACGCCATGTTTTTAACCCTAAGTCTAGAAATATGCAAATTATCGTCGTATTCTCAAACCGGGAGTCCCGCGACTGCGGGGTCAGTTCCTACGAGTTACATTGGTCCCGTGGGAGGTGTTGGTGCCACCCACGGGGCCGTTCGAGGGCTGTTTCGAGTTCTCACCCTCTAACGCCATGTTTTGCCTAAGTCTAGAAATATGCAAATTACCTTCGTATTCTCAAACCGGAAGTCCCGCGACTGCGGGGACAGTTCCTACGAGTTATATTGGTCCCGTGGGAGGTGTTGGTGCCACCCACGGGGACGTTCGGGGGCTGTTTCGAGTTTTCACCCTCTAACGCCATGTTTTTAAGCCTAAGTCTAGAAATATGAAAATTACCTTCGTATTCTCAAACCGGGAGTCCCGCGGTTGCGGGGACAGTTCCTACGAGTTATATTGGTCCCGTGGGAGGTGATGGTGCCACCCACGGGGACGTTCGGGGGCTGTTTCGAGTTCTCACCCTCTAACGCCATGTTTTGCCTAAGTCTAGAAATATGCAAATTACCTTCGTATTCTCAAACTGGGAGTCCCGCGGCTGCGGGGACAGTTCCTTCGAGTTATATTGGTCCGGTGGGAGGTGTTGGTGCCACCCACGGGGACGTTCGGGGGATGTTTCGAGTTTTCACCCACTAACGCCATGTTTTTAGCCTAAGTCTAGAAATATGCAAATTACCGTCGTATTCTCCAACCGGGAGTCCCATGACTGCGGGGTCAGTTCCTACGAGTTACATTGGTCCCGTGGGAGGTGTTGGTGCCACCCACGGGGCCGTTCGGGGACTGTTTCGAGTTTTCACACTCTAACGCCATGTTTTGCCTAAGTCTAGAAATATGCAAATTATCGTCGTATTCTCAAACCGGGAGTCCCGCGGCTGCGGGGTCAGTTCCTACGAGTTACATTGGTCCCGTGGGAGGTGTTGATGCCACCCACGGGGACGTTCGGGGGCTGTTTCGAGTTCTCACCCTCTAACGCCATATTTTTAAGCCTAAGTCTAGAAATATGCAAATTACCGTCGTATTCTCAAACCGGGAGTCCCGCGACTGCTGGGTCAGTTCCTCCGAGTTATATTGGTCCCGTCGGAGGTGATGGTGCCACCCACGGGACCGTTCGGGGGATGTTTCGAGTTCTCACCCTCTAACGCCATGTTTTGCCTAAGTCTAGAAATATGCAAATTACCTTCGTATTCTCAAACCGGGAGTCCCGCGGCTGCGGGGACAGTTCCTACGAGTTATATTGGTCCCGTGGGAGGTGATGGTGCCACCCACGGGGACGTTGGGGGGCTGTTTCGAGTTTTCACCCTCTAACGCCATGTTTTTAACCCTAAGTCTAGAAATATGCAAATTATCGTCGTATTCTCAAACCGGGAGTCCCGCGACTGCGGGGTCAGTTCCTACGAGTTACATTGGTCCCGTGGGAGGTGTTGGTGCCACCCACGGGGCCGTTCGAGGGCTGTTTCGAGTTCTCACCCTCTAACGCCATGTTTTGCCTAAGTCTAGAAATCTGCAAATTACCTTCGTATTCTCAAACCGGAAGTCCCGCGACTGCGGGGACAGTTCCTACGAGTTATATTGGTCCCGTGGGAGGTGTTGGTGCCACCCACGGGGACGTTCGGGGGCTGTTTCGAGTTTTCACCCTCTAACGCCATGTTTTTAAGCCTAAGTCTAGAAATATGAAAATTACCTTCGTATTCTCAAACCGGGAGTCCCGCGGTTGCGGGGACAGTTCCTACGAGTTATATTGGTCCAGGGGGAGGTGATGGTGCCACCCACGGGGACGTTGGGGGGCTGTTTCGAGTTTTCACCCTCTAACGCCATGTTTTTAACCCTAAGTCTAGAAATATGGAAATTATCGTCGTATTCTCAAACCGGGAGTCCCGCGACTGCGGGGTCAGTTCCTACGAGTTACATTGGTCCCGTGGGAGGTGTTGGTGCCACCCACGGGGCCGTGAGAGGGCTGTTTCGAGTTCTCACAATCTAACGCCATGTTTTGCCTAAGTCTAGAAATATGCAAATTACCTTCGTATTCTCAAACCGGAAGTCCCGCGATTGCGGGGACAGTTCCTACGAGTTATATTGGTCCCGTGGGAGGTGTTGGTGCCACCCACGGGGACGTTCGGGGGCTGTTTCGAGTTTTCACCCTCTAACGCCATGTTTTTAAGCCTAAGTCTAGAAATATGCAAATTACCTTCGTATCCTCAAACCGGGAGTCCCGCGGCTGCGGGGACAGTTCCTACGAGTTATATTGGTCGCGTGGGAGGTGTTCGTCCCACCCACGGGGCCGTTCGGGGCTGTTTCGAGTTTTCACCCTCTAACGCCATGTTTTTAAGCGTAAGTCAAGAAATATGCAAATCACCGTCGTACTCTCCAACCGGGAGTCCCATGACTGCGGGTTCAGTTCCTACGAGTTACATTGGTCCCGTGGGAGGTGTTGGTGCCACCCACGGGGCCGTTCGGGGGCTGTTTCGAGTTCTCACCCTCTAACGCCATGTTTTTAAGCCTAAGTCTAGAAATATGCAAATTATCATCGTATTCTCAAACCGGGAGTCCCGAGACTGCGGGGTCAGTTCCTACGAGTTACATTGGTCCCGTGGGAGGTGTTGGTGCCACCCACGGGGCCGTTCGGGGGCTGTTTCGAGTTCTCACCCTCTAACGCCATGTTTTGCCTAAGTCTAGAAATATGCAAATTACCTTCGTATTCTCAAACTGGGAGTCCCGCGGCTGCGGGGACAGTTACTTCGAGTTATATTGGTCCGGTGGGAGGTGTTGGTGCCACCCACGAGGACGTTCGGGGGATGTTTCGAGTTTTCACCCACTAACGCCATGTTTTTAGCCTAAGTCTAGAAATATGCAAATTACCGTCGTATTCTCCAACCGGGAGTCCCATGACTGCGGGGTCAGTTCCTACGAGTTACATTGGTCCCGTGGGAGGTGTTGGTGCCACCCACGGGGCCGTTCGGGGGCTGTTTCGAGTTTTCACACTCTAACGCCATGTTTTGCCTAAGTCTAGAAATATGCAAATTACCGTCGTATTCTCAAACCGGGAGTCCCGCGGCTGCGGGGTCAGTTCCTACGAGTTACATTGGTCCCGTGGGAGGTGTTGATGCCACCCACGGGGATGTTCGGGGGATGTTTCGAGTTCTCACCCTCTAACGCCATATTTTTAAGCCTAAGTCTAGAAATATGCAAATTACCGTCGTATTCTCAAACCGGGAGTCCCGCGACTGCGGGGTCAGTTCCTACGAGTTATATTGGTCCCGTTGGAGGTGATGGTGCCACCCACGGGACCGTTCGGGGGATGTTTCGAGTTCTCACCCTCTAACGCCATGTTTTGCCTAAGTCTAGAAATATGCAAATTACCTTCGTATTCTCAAACCGGGAGTCCCGCGGCTGCGGGGACAGTTCCTACGAGTTATATTGGTCCCGTGGGAGGTGATGGTGCCACCCACGGGGACGTTGGGGGGCTGTTTCGAGTTTTCACCCTCTAACGCCATGTTTTTAACCCTAAGTCTAGAAATATGCAAATTATCGTCGTATTCTCAAACCGGGAGTCCCGCGATTGCGGGGTCAGTTCCTACGAGTTACATTGGTCCCGTGGGAGGTGTTGGTGCCACCCACGGGGCCGTTCGAGGGCTGTTTCGAGTTCTCACCCTCTAACGCCATGTTTTGCCTAAGTCTAGAAATATGCAAATTACCTTCGTATTCTCAAACCGGAAGTCCCGCGAGTGCGGGGACAGTTCCTACGAGTTATATTGGTCCCGTGGGAGGTGTTGGTGCCACCCACGGGGACGTTCGGGGGCTGTTTCGAGTTTTCACCCTCTAACGCCATGTTTTTAAGCCTAAGTCTAGAAATATGCAAATTACCGTCGTATTCTCAAACCGGGAGTCCCGCGGCTGCGGGGTCAGTTCCTACGAGTTACAATTGTCCCGTGGGAGGTGTTGATGCCACCCACGGGGACGTTCGTGGGCTGTTTCGAGTTCTCACCCTCTAACGCCATGTTTTTAAGCCTAAGTCTAGAAATATGCAAATTATCGTCGTATTCTCAAACCGGGAGTCCCGCAACTGCGGGGTTAGTTCCTATGAGTTACATTGTTCCCGTGGGAGGTGTTGGTGCCACCCACGGGGCCGTTCGGGGGCTGTTTCGAGTTCTCACCCTCTAACGCCAAGTTTTGCCTAAGTCTAGAAATATGCAAATTACCTTCGTATTCTCAAACTGGGAGTCCCGCGGCTGCGGGGACAGTTCCTTCGAGTTATATTGGTCCCATGGGAGGTGTTGTTGCTACCCACGAGGAAGTTCGGGGGATGTTTCGAGTTTTCACCCTCTAACGCCATGCTTTTAAGCCTAAGTCTAGAAATATGCAAATTACCGTCGTATTCTCCAACCGGGAGTCCCTTGACTGCGGGGTCAGTTCCTACGAGTTACGTTGGTCCCGTGGGAGGTGTTGGTGCCACCCACGGGGCCGTTCGGGGGTTGTTCCGAGTTTTCACCCTCTAACGCCATGTTTTGCCTAAGTCTAGAAATATGCAAATTACCGTCGTATTCTCAAACCGGGAGTCCCGCAACTGCGGGGTCAGTTCCTACGAGTTATATTGGTCCCGTGGGAGGTGTTGGTGCCACCCACGGGGACGTTCGGGGGCTGTTTCGAGTTCTCACCCTCTAACGCCATGTTTCTAAGCCTAAGTCTAGAAATATGCAAATTATCGTCGTATTCTCAAACCGGGAGTCCCGCGACTGCGGGGTCAGTTCCTACGAGTTACATTGGTCCCGTGGGAGGTGTTGGTGCCACCCACGGGGCCGTTCAGGGGCTGTTTCGAGTTCTCACCCTCTAATGCCATGTTTTGCCTAAGTCTAGAAATATGCAAATTACCTTCGTATTCTAAAACTGGGAGTCCCGCGGCTGCGGGGACAGTTCCTTCGAGTTATATTGATCCCGTGGGAGGTGTTGGTGCCACCCACGGGGACGTTCGGGGGATGTTTTGAGTTTTCACCCTCTAACGCCATGTTTTTAAGCCTAAGTCTAAAAATATGCAAATTACCGTCGTATTCTCCAACCGAGAGTCCCATGACTGCGGGGTCAGTTCCTACGAGTTACATTGGTCCCGTGGGAGGTGTTGGTGCCACCCACGGGGACGTTCGGGGGCAGTTTCTAGTTTTCACCCTATAACGCCATGTTTTGCCTAAGTCTAGAAATATGCAAATTACCGTCGTATCTCAAACCGGGAGTCCCGCAACTGCGGGGTCAGTTCCTACGAGTTATATTGGTCCCGTGGGAGGTGTTGGTGCCACCCACGGGGACGTTCGGGGGCTGTTTCGAGTTTTCACCCTCTAACGCCATGATTCTATGCCTAAGTCTAGAAATATGCAAATTATCATCGTATTCTCAAACCGGGAGTCCCGCGGCTGCGGGGTCAGTTCCTACGAGTTACATTGGTCCCGTGGGAGGTGTTGATGCCACCCATGGGGACGTTCGGGGACTGCTTCGAGTTCTCACCCTCTAACGCCATATTTTTAAGCCTAAGTCGAGAAATATGCAAATTACCGTCGTATTCTCAAACCGGGAGTCCCGCGACTGCGGGGTCAGTTCCTACGAGTTATATTGGACCTGTGAGAGGTGATGGTGCCACCCACGGGACCGTTCGGGGGATGTTTCGAGTTCTCACCCTCTAACGCCATGTTTTGCCTAAGTCTAGAAATATGTAAATTACCTTCGTATTCTCAAACCGGGAGTCCCGCGGCTGCGGGGACAGTTCCTACGAGTTATATTGGTCCCGTGAGAGGTGATGGTGCCACCCACGGGGACGTTCGGGGGCTGTTTCGAGTTTTCACCCTCTAACGCCATGTTTTTAAGCCTAACTCTAGATATATGCAAATTATCATCGTATTCTCAAACCGGGTGTCCCGCGACTGCGGGGTCAGTTCCTACGAGTTACATTGGTCCCGTGGGAGGTGTTGGTGCCACCCACGGGGCCGTTCGAGGGCTGTTTCGAGTTCTGACCCTCTAACGCCATGTTTTTCCTAAGTCTAGAAATATGCAAATTACCTTCGTATTCTCAAACCGGAAGTCCCGCGGCTGCGGGGATAGTTCCTACGAGTTATATTGGTCCCGTGGGAGGTGTTGGTGCCACCCACGGGGACGTTCGGGGGCTGTTTCGAGTTTTCACCCTCTAACGCCATGTTTTTAAGCCTAAGTCTAAAAATATGCAAATTACCGTCGTATTCTCAAATCGGGAGTCCCGCGACTGCGGGGTCAGTTCCTACGAGTTACATTGGTCCCGTGGTAGGTGTTGGTGCCACCCACGGGGACGTTCGGGGGCTGTTTCGAGCTTTCATCCTCTAACGCCATGTTTTACCTAAGTCTAGAAATATGCAAATTACCTTCGTATTCTAAAACTGGGAGTCCCGCGGCTGCGGGGACAGTTCCTTCGAGTTATATTGGTCCCGTGGGAGGTGTTGGTGCCACCCACGGGGACGTTCGGGGGATGTTTCGAGTTTTCACCCTCTAACGCCATGTTTTTAAGCCTAAGTCTAGAAATATGCAAATTACCGTCGTATTCTCCAATCGGGAGTCCCATGACTGCGGGGTCAGTTCCTACGATTTACATTGGTCCCGTGGGAGGTGTTGGTGCCACCCACGGGGCCGTTCGGGGGCTGTTTCGAATTTTCACCCTCTAACGCCATGTTTTGCCTAAGTCTAGAAATATGCAAATTACCGTCGTATTCTCAAACCGGGAGTCCCGCAACTGCGGGGTCAGTTCTACGAGTTATATTGGTCCCGTGGGAGCTGTTGGTGCCACCCACGGGGACGTTCGGGGGCGGTTTCGAGTTTTCACCCTCTAACGCCATGTTTCTAAGCCTAAGTCTAGAAATATGCAAATTATCATCGTATTCTCAAACCGGGAGTCCCGCGACTGCGGGGTCAGTTCCTACGAGTTACATTAGTCCCGTGGGAGGTGTTGGTGCCACCCACGGGGCCGTTCGGGGGCTGTTTCGAGTTATCACCCTCTAACGCCATGTTTGGCCTAAGTCTAGAAATATGCAAATTATCTTCGTATTCTCAAACCCGGAGTCCGGCGGCTGCGGGGACAGTTCCTACGAGTTATATTGGTCTCGTGGGAGGTGTTCGTGCCACCCACGGGGCCGTTCGGGGCTCTTTCGAGTTTTCACCCTCTAACGCCATGTTTTTAAGCGTAAGTCAAGAAATATGCAAATCACCGTCGTACTCTCAAACGGGGAGACCCGCGGCTGAGGGGACAGTTCCTTCGAGTTATATTGGTCCCGTGGGAGGTGTTGGTGCCACCCACGGGGCCGTTCGGGGGCTGTTTCGAGTTTTCAACCTCTAACGCCATGTTTTTAAGCCTAAGTCTAGAAATATGCAAATTGTCGTCGTATTATCAAACCGGGAGTCCCGCGACTGCGAGGTCAGTTCCTACGAGTTACATTGGTCCCGTGGGAGGTGTTGGTGCCACCCACGGGGCCGTTCGGGGGCTGTTTCGAGTTCTCACCCTCTAACGCCATGTTTTGCCTAAGTCTAGAAATATGCAAATTACCTTCGTATTCTCAAACTGGGAGTCCCGCGGCTGCGGGGACAGTTCCTTCGAGTTATATTGGTCCGGTGGGAGGTGTTGGTGCCACCCACGGGGACATTCGGGGGATGTTTCGAGTTTTCACCCACTAACGCCATGTTTTTAGCCTAAGTCTAGAAATATGCAAATTACCGTCGTATTCTCAAACCGGGAGTCCCGCGACTGTGGGGTCAGTTCCTACGAGTTATATTGGTCCCGTCGGAGGTGATGGTGCCACCCACGGGACCGTTCGGGGGATGTTTCGAGTTCTCACCCTCTAACGCCATGTTTTGCCTAAGTCTAGAAATATGCAAATTACCTTCGTATTCTCAAACCGGGAGTCCCGCGGCTGCGGGGTCAGTTCCTACGAGTTACATTGGTCCCGTGGGAGGTGTTGATGCCACCCACGGGGACGTTCGGGGGCTGTTTCGAGTTCTCACCCTCTAACGCCATATTTTTAAGCCTAAGTCTAGAAATATGCAAATTACCATCGTATTCTCAAACCGGGAGTCCCGCGACTGCGGGGTCAGTTCCTACGAGTTATATTGGTCCCGTCGGAGGTGATGGGGCCACCCACGGGACCGTTCGGGGGATGTTTCGAGTTCTCACCCTCTAACGCCATATTTTGCCTAAGTCTAGAAATATGCAAATTACCTTCGTATTCTCAAACCGGGAGTCCCGCGGCTGCGGGGACAGTTCCTACGAGTTATATTGGTCCCGTGGGAGGTGATGGTGCCACCCACGGGGACGTTGGGGGGCTGTTTCGAGTTTTCACCCTCTAACGCCATGTTTTTAACCCTAAGTCTAGAAATATGCAAATTATCGTCGTATTCTCAAACCGGGAGTCCCGCGACTGCGGGGTCAGTTCCTACGAGTTACATTGGTCCCGTGGGAGGTGTTGGTGCCACCCACGGGGCCGTTCGAGGGCTGTTTCGAGTTCTCACCCTCTAACGCCATGTTTTGCCTAAGTCTAGAAATACGCAAATTACCTTCGTATTCTCAAACCGGAAGTCCCGCAACTGCGGGGACAGTTCCTACGAGTTATATTGGTCCCGTGGGAGGTGTTGGTGCCACCCACGGGGACGTTCGGGGGCTGTTTCGAGTTTTCACCCTCTAACGCCATGTTTTTAAGCCTAAGTCTAGAAATATGCAAATTACCTTCGTATCCTCAAACCGGGAGTCCCGCGGCTGCGGGGACTGTTCCTAAGAGTTATATTGGTCCCGTGGGAGGTGTTGGTACCACCCACGGGACCGTTCGGTGACTGCTTCGAGTTTTCACCCTCTAACGCCATGTTTTTAAGCCTAAGTCTAGAAATATGCAAATTATCGTCGTATTCTCCAACCGGGAGTCCCGCGACTGCGGGGTCAGTTCCTACGAGTTACATTGGTCCCGTGGGAGGTGTTGGTGCCACCCACGGGGACGTTCGGGGGCTGTTTCGAGTTCTCACCCTCTAACGCCATGTTTTTAAGCCTAAGTCTAAAAATATGCAAATTATCATCGTATTCTCAAACCGGGAGTCCCGCGACTGCGGGGTCAGTTCCTACGAGTTACATTAGTCCCGTGGGAGGTGTTGGTGCCACCCACGGGGCCGTTCAGGGGCTGTTTTGAGTTCTCACCCTCTAACGCCATGTTTTGCCTAAGTCTAGAAATATGCAAATTACCTTCGTATTCTCAAACTGGGAGTCCCCCGGCTGCGGGGACAGTTCCTTCGAGTTATACTGGTCCCATGGGAGGTGTTGGTGCCACCCACGGGGACGTTCGGGGGATGTTTCGAGTTTTCACCCTCTAACGCCATGTTTTTAAGCCTAAGTCTAGAAATATGCAAATTACCGTCGTATTCTCCAACCGGGAGTCCCATGACTGCGGGGTCAGTTCCTACGAGTTACATTGGTCCCGTGGGAGGTGTTGGCGCCACCCACGGGGTCGTTCGGGGGCTGTTTCGAGTTTTCACCCTCTAACGCCATGTTTGGCCTAAGTCTAGAAATATGCAAATTACCGTCGTATTCTCAAACCGGGAGTCCCGCAACTGCGGGGTCAGTTCCTACGAGTTATATTGGTCCCGTGGGAGGTGTTGGTGCCACCCACGGGGACGTTCGGGGGCTGTTTCGAGTTCTCACCCTCTAACGCCATGTTTCTAAGCCTAAGTCAAGAAATATGCAAATTATCGTCGTATTCTCAAACCGAGAGTCCCGCGACTGCGGGGTCAGTTCCTACGAGTTACATTGGTCCCGTGGGAGGTGTTGGTGCCACCCACGGGGCCGTTCAGGGGCTGTTTCGAGTTCTCACCCTCTAACGCCATGTTTTGCCTAAGTCTAGAAATATGCAAATTACCTTCGTATTCTCAAACTGGGAGTCCCGTGGCTGCGGGGACAGTTCCTTCGAGTTATATTGGTCCCGTGGGAGGTGTTGGTGCCACCCACGGGGACGTTCGGGGGATGTTTCGAGTTTTCACCCTCTAATGCCATGTTTTTAAGCCTAAGTCTAGAAATATGCAAATTACCCGTCGTATTCTCCAACCGGGAATCCCATGACTGCGGGGTCAGTTCCTACGAGTTACTTTGGTCCCGTGGGAGGTGTTGGTGCCACCTACGGGGACGTTAGGGTGCTGTTTCGAGTTTTCACCCTCTAACGCCATGTTTTGCCTAAGTCTAGAAATATGCAAATTACCGTCGTATTCTCAAACCGGGAGTCCCGCAACTGCGGGGTCAGTTCTACGAGTTATATTGGTCCCGTGGGAGGTGTTGGTGCCACCCACGGGGACGTTCGGGGGCGGTTTCGAGTTTTCACCCTCTAACGCCATGTTTCTAAGCCTGAGTCTAGAAATATGCAAATTATCGTCGTATTCTCAAACCGGGAGTCCCGCGACTGCGGGGTCAGTTCCTACGAGTTACATTAGTCCCGTGGGAGGTGTTGGTGCCACCCACAGGGCCGTTCGGGGGCTGTTTCGAGTTCTCACCCTCCAACGCCATGTTTTGCCTAAGTCTAGAAATATGCAAATTACCTTCGTATTCTCAAACCGGAAGTCCGGCGGCTGCGGGGGCAGTTCCTACGAGTTATATTGGTCTCGTGGGAGGTGTTCGTGCCACCCACGGGGCCGTTCGGGGCTGTTTCGAGTTTTCACCCTCTAACGCCATGTTTTTAAGCGTAAGTCAAGAAATATGCAAATCACCGTCGTACTCTCAAACGGGGAGACCCGCGGCTGAGGGGACAGTTCCTTTGAGTTATATTGGTCCCGTGGGAGGTGTTGGTGCCACCCACGAGACCGTTCGGGGGCTGTTTCGAGTTTTCACCCTCTAACGCCATGTTTTTAAGCCTAAGTCTAGAAATATGCAAATTATCGTTGTATTCTCCAACCGGGAGTCCCGCGACTGCGGGGTCAGTTCCTACGAGTTACATTGGTCCCGTGGGAGGTGTTGGTGCCACCCACGGGGACGTTCGGAAGCTGTTTCGAGTTCTCACCCTCTAACGCCATGTTTTTAAGCCTAAGTCTATAAATATGCAAATTACCGTCGTATTCTCCAACCGGGAGTCCCATGACTGCGGGGTCAGTTCCTACGAGTTACATTGGTCCCGTGGGAGGTGTTGGTGCCACCCACGGGGCCGTTCGGGGGCTGTTTCGAGTTTTCACCCTCTAACGCCATGTTTTTAAGCCTAAGTCTAGAAATATGCAAATTACCTTCGTGTCCTCAAATCGGGAGTCCCGCGGCTGTGGGGACAGTTCCTAAGAGTTATATTGGTCCCGTGGGAGGTGTCGGTGCCACCCACGGGAGCGTTCGGTGGCTGTTTCGAGTTCTCACCCTCTAACGCCATGTTTCTAAGCCTAAGTCTAGAAATATGCAAATTATCGTCGTATTCTCAAACCGGGAGTCCCGCGACTGCGGGGTCAGTTAATACGAGTTACATTGGTAACGTGGGAGATGTTGGTGCAACCCACGGGGCCGTTCGGGGGCTGTTTCGAGTGCTCACCCTCTAACGCCATGTTTTGCCTAAGTCTAGAAATATACAAATTAACTTCGTATTCTCAAACTGGGAGTCCCGCGGCTGCGGGGACAGTTCCTTCGAGTTATATTGGTCCCGTGGGAGGTGTTGGTGCCACCCACGGGGACGTTCGGGGGATGTTTCGAGTTTTCACCCACTAACGCCATGTTTTTAGCCTAAGTCTAGAAAAATGCAAATTACAGTCGTATTCTCCAACCGGGAGTCCCATGACTGCGGGGTCAGTTCCTACGAGTTGCATTGGTCCCGTGGGAGGTGTTGGTGCCACCCACGGGGCCGTTCGGGGGCTGTTTCGAGTTTTCACACTCTAACGCCATGTTTTGCCTAAGTCTAGAAATATGCAAATTATCGTCGTATTCTCAAACCGGGAGTCCCGCAACTGCGGGCTCAGTTCCTACGAGTTATATTGGTCCCGAGGGAGGTGTTGGTGCCACCCACGGGGACGTTCGGGGGCTGTTTCGAGTTTTCACCCTCTAACGCCATGTTTTGCCTAAGTCTAGAAATATGCAAATTACCTTCGTATTCTCAAACCGGGAGTCCCGCGGCTGCGGGGACAGTTCCTACGAGTTATATTGGTCCCGTGGGAGGTGATGGTGCCACCCACGGGGACGTTGGGGGGCTGTTTCGAGTTTTCACCCTCTAACGCCATGTTTTTAACCCTAAGTCTATAAATATGCAAATTATCGTCGTATTCTCAAACCGGGAGTCCCGCGACTGCGGGGTCAGTTCCTACGAGTTACATTGGTCCCGTGGGAGGTGTTGGTGCCACCCACGGGGCCGTTCGAGGGCTGTTTCGAGTTCTCACCCTCTAACGCCATGTTTTGCCTAAGTCTAGAAATATGCAAATTACCTTCGTATTCTCAAACCGGAAATCCCGCGACTGCGGGGACAGTTCCTACGAGTTATATTGGTCCCGTGGGAGGTGTTGGTGCCACCCACGGGGACATTCGGGGGCTATTTCGAGTTTTCACCCTCTAACGCCATGTTTTTAAGCCTAAGTCTAGAAATAAGCAAATTACCTTCGTATCCTCAAACCGGGAGTCCCGCGGCTGCGGGGACAGTTCGTAAGAGTTATATTGGTCCCGTGGGAGGTGTTGGTGCCACCCACGGGACCGTTCGGGGACTGCTTCGAGTTTTCACCCTCTAACGCCATGTTTTTAAGCCTAAGTCTAGAAATATGTAAATTATCGTCGTATTCTCCAACCGGGAGTCCCGCGACTGCGGGGTCAGTTCCTACGAGTTACATTGGTCCCGTGGGAGGTGTTGGTGCCACCCACGGGGACGTTCGTGGGCTGTTTCGAGTTCTCACCCTCTAACGCCATGTTTTTAAGCCTAAGTCTAAAAATATGCAAATTATCGTCGTATTCTCAAACCGGGAGTCCCGCGACTGCGGGGTCAGTTCCTACGAGTTACCGTCTAGAAAGCCTAAGTCTAGAAATATGCAAATTACCGTCGTATTCTCCAACCGGGAGTCCCATGACTGCGGGGTCAGTTCCTACGAGTTACATTGGTCCCGTGGGAGGTGTTGGTGCCACCCACGGGGCCGTTCGGGGGCTGTTTCGAGTTCTCACCCTCTAACGCCATGTTTTGCCTAAGTCTAGAAATATGCAAATTACCTTCGTATTCTCAAACTGGGAGTCCCGCGGCTGCGGGGACAGTTCCTTCGAGTTATATTGGTCCCGTGGGAGGTGTTGGTGCCACCCACGGGGACGTTCGGGGGATGTTTCGAGTTCTCACCCTCTAACGCCATGTTTTTAAGCCTAAGTCTAGAAATATGCAAATTACCGTCGTATTCTCCAACCGGGAGTCCCGCGACTGCGGGGTCAGTTCCTACGAGTTACATTGGTCCCGTGGGAGGTGTTGGTTCCACCCACGGGGCCGTTCGGGGGCTGTTTCGAGTTCTCACCCTCTAACGCCATGTTTTGCCTAAGTCTAGAAATATGCAAATTACCGTCGTATTCTCAAACCGGGAGTCCCGCAACTACGGGGTCAGTTCCTACGAGTTATATTGGTCCCGTGGGAGGTGTTGGTGCCACCCACGGGGACGTTCGGGGGCTGTTTCGAGTTCTCACCCTCTAACGCCATGTTTCTAAGCCTAAGTCTAGAAATATGCAAATTACCGTCGTATTCTCCAACCGGGAGTCCCATGACTGCGGGGTCAGTTCCTACGAGTTACATTGGTCCCATGGGAGGTGTTGGTGCCACCCACGGGGCCGTTCAGGGGCTGTTTCGAGTTCTCACCCTCTAACGCCATGTTTTGCCTAAGTCTAGAAATATGCAAATTACCTTCGTATTCTCAAACTGGGAGTCCCGCAGATGCGGGGACAGTTCCTTCGAGTTATATTGATCCCGTGGGAGCTGTTGGTGCCACCCACGGGGACGTTCGGGGGATGTTTCGAGTTTTCACCCTCTAACGCCATGTTTTTAAGCCTAAGTCTAAAAATATGCAAATTACCGTCGTATTCTCCAACCGGGAGTCCCATGACTGCGGGGTCAGTTCCTACGAGTTACATTGGTCCCGTGGGAGGTGTTGGTGCCACCCACGGGGACGTTCGGGGGCAGTTTCGAGTTTTCACCCTATAACGCCATGTTTTGCCTAAGTCTAAAAATATGCAAATTACCGTCGTATTCTCAAATCGGGAGTCCCGCAACTGCGGGGTCTGTTCCTACGAGTTATATTGGTCCCGTGGGAGGTGTTGGTGCCACCCACGGGGACGTTCGGGGGCTGTTTCGAGTTTTCACCCTCTAACGCCATGATTCTAAGCCTAAGTCTAGAAATATGCAAATTATCGTCGTATTCTCAAACCGGGAGTCCCGCGGCTGCGGGGTCAGTTCCTACGAGTTACATTGGTCCCGTGGGAGGTGTTGATGCCACCCACGGGGACGTTCGGGGACTGCTTCGAGTTCTCACCCTCTAACGCCATATTTTTAAGCCTAAGTCTAGAAATATGCAAATTACCGTCGTATTCTCAAACCGGGAGTCCCGCGACTGCGGGGTCAGTTCCTACGAGTTATATTGGTCCTGTGAGAGGTGATGGTGCCACCCACGGGACCGTTCGGGGGATGTTTCGAGTTCTCACCCTCTAACGCCATGTTTTGCCTAAGTCTAGAAATATGCAAATTACCTTCGTATTCTCAAACTGGGAGTCCCGCGGCTGCGGGGACAGTTCCTTCGAGTTATATTGGTCCCGTGGGAGGTGTTGGTGCCACCCACGGGGACGTTCGGGGAATGTTTCGAGTTCTCACCCTCTAACGCCATGTTTTTAAGCCTAAGTCTAGAAATATGCAAATTACCGTCGTATTCTCCAACCGGGAGTCCCGCGACTGCGGGGTCAGTTCCTACGAGTTACATTGGTCCCGTGGGAGGTGTTGGTGCCACCCACGGGGCCGTTCGGGGGCTGTTTCGAGTTCTCACCCTCTAACGCCATGTTTTACCTAAGTCTAGAAATATGCAAATTACCGTCGTATTCTCAAACCGGGAGTCCCGCAACTGCGGGGTCAGTTCCTACGAGTTATATTGGTCCCGTGGGAGGTGTTGGTGCCACCCACGGGGACGTTCGGGGGCTGTTTCGAGTTCTCACCCTCTAACGCCATGTTTCTAAGCCTAATCTAGAAATATGCAAATTACCGTCGTATTCTCCAACCGGGAGTCCCATGACTGCGGGGTCAGTTCCTACGAGTTACATTGGTCCCGTGGGAGGTGTTGGTGCCACCCACGGGGCCGTTCAGGGGCTGTTTCGAGTTCTCACCCTCTAACGCCATGTTTTGCCTAAGTCTAGAAATATGCAAATTACCTTCGTATTCTCAAACTGGGAGTCCCGCAGATGCGGGGACAGTTCCTTCGAGTTATATTGATCCCGTGGGAGGTGTTGGTGCCACCCACGGGGACGTTCGGGGGATGTTTCGAGTTTTCACCCTCTAACGCCATGTTTTTAAGCCTAAGTCTAAAAATATGCAAATTACCGTCGTATTCTCCAACCGGGAGTCCCATGACTGCGGGGTCAGTTCCTACGAGTTACATTGGTCCCGTGGGAGGTGTTGGTGCCACCCACGGGGACGTTCGGGGGCAGTTTCGAGTTTTCACCCTATAACGCCATGTTTTGCCTAAGTCTAGAAATATGCAAATTACCGTCGTATTCTCAAATCGGGAGTCCCGCAACTGCGGGGTCTGTTCCTACGAGTTATATTGGTCCCGTGGGAGGTGTTGGTGCCACCCACGGGGACGTTCGGGGGCTGTTTTGAGTTTTCACCCTCTAACGCCATGATTTTAAGCCTAAGTCTAGAAATATGCAAATTATCATCGTATTCTCAAACCGGGAGTCCCGCGGCTGCGGGGTCAGTTCCTACGAGTTACATTGGTCCCGTGGGAGGTGTTGATGCCACCCACGGGACCGTTCGGGGGATGTTTCGAGTTCTCACCCTCTAACGCCATATTTTTAAGCCTAAGTCTAGAAATATGCAAATTACCGTCGTATTCTCAAACCGGGAGTCCCGCGACTGCGGGGTCAGTTCCTACGAGTTATATTGGTCCTGTGAGAGGTGATGGTGCCACCCACGGGACCGTTCGGGGGATGTTTCGAGTTCTCACCCTCTAACGCCATGATTTGCCTAAGTCTAGAAATATGCAAATTACCTTCGTATTCTCAAACCGGGAGTCCCGCGGCTGCGGGGACAGTTCCTACGAGTTATATTGGTCCCGTGAGAGGTGATGGTGCCACCCACGGGGACGTTCGGGGGCTGTTTCGAGTTTTCACCCTCTAACGCCATGTTTTTAAGCCTAAGTCTAGAAATATGCAAATTACCTTCGTATTCTCAAACTGGGAGTCCCGCGGCTGCGGGGACAGTTCCTTCGAGTTATATTGATCCCGTGGGAGGTGTTGGTGCCACCCACGGGGACGTTCGGGGGATGTTTCGAGTTTTCACCCTCTAACGCCATGTTTTTAAGCCTAGGTCTAAAAATATGCAAATTACCGTCGTATTCTCCAACCGAGAGTCCCATGACTGCGGGGTCAGTTCCTACGAGTTACATTGGTCCCGTGGGAGGTGTTGGTGCCACCCACGGGGACGTTCGGGGGCAGTTTCGAGTTTTCACCCTATAACGCCATGTTTTGCCTAAGTCTAGAAATATGCAAATTACCGTCGTATCTCAAACCGGGAGTCCCGCAACTGCGGGGTCAGTTCCTACGAGTTATATTGGTCCCGTGGGAGGTGTTGGTGCCACCCACGGGGACGTTCGGGGGCTGTTTTGAGTTTTCACCCTCTAACGCCATGATTCTAAGCCTAAGTCTACAAATATGCAAATTATCGTCGTATTCTCAAACCGGGAGTCCCGCGGCTGCGGGGTCAGTTCCTACGAGTTACATTGGTCCCGTGGGAGGTGTTGATGCCACCCACGGGGACGTTCGGGGACTGCTTCGAGTTCTCACCCTCTAACGCCATATTTTTAAGCCTAAGTCGAGAAATATGCAAATTACCGTCGTATTCTCAAATCGGGAGTCCCGCGACTGCGGGTTCAGTTCCTACGAGTTATATTGGTCCTGTGAGAGGTGATGGTGCCACCACGGGACCGTTCGGGGGATGTTTCGAGTTCTCACCCTCTAACACCATGTTTTGCCTAAGTCTAGAAATATGCAAATTACCTTCGTATTCTCAAACTGGGAGTCCCGCGGCTGCGGGGACAGTTCCTACGAGTTATATTGGTCCCGTGAGAGGTGATGGTGCCACCCACGGGGACGTTCGGGGGCTGTTTCGAGTTTTCACCCTCTAACGCCATGTTTTTAAGCCTAAGTCTAGATATATGCAAATTAACGTCGTATTCTCAAACCGGGAGTCCCGCGACTGCGGGGTCAGTTCCTACTAGTTACATTGGTCCCGTGGGAGGTGTTGGTGCCACCCACGGGGCCGTTCGAGGGCTGTTTCGAGTTCTGACCCTCAAACGCCATGTTTTTCCTAAGTCTAGAAATATGCAAATTACCTTCGTATTCTCAAATCGGAAGTCCCGCGGCTGCGGGGACAGTTCGTACGAGTTATATTGGTCCCGTGGGAGGTGTTGGTGCCACCCACGGAGACGTTCGGGGGCTGTTTCGAGTTTTCACTCTCTAACGCCATGTTTTTAAGCCTAAGTCTAGAAATATGCAAATTACCGTCGTATTCTCAAACCGGGAGTCCCGCGACTGCGGGGTCAGTTCCTACGAGTTACATTGGTCCCGTGGGAGGTGTTGGTGCCACCCACGGGGCCGTTCGGGGGCTGTTTTGAGTTTTCATCCTCTAACGCCATGTTTTGCCTAAGTCTAGAAATATGCAAATTACCTTCGTATTCTCAAACTGGGAGTCCCGCGGCTGCGGGGACAGTTCCTTCGAGTTATATTGGTCCCGTGGGAGGTGTTGGTGCCACCCACGGGGACGTTCGGGGGATGTTTCGAGTTTTCACCCTCTAACGCCATGTTTTTAAGCCTAAGTCTAGAAATATGCAAATTATCGTCGTATTCTCCAACCGGGAGTCCCATGACTGCGGGGTCAGTTCCTACGAGTTACTTTGGTCCCGTGGGAGGTGTTGGGGCCACCCACGTGGCCGTTCGGGGGCTGTTTCGAGTTTTCACCCTCTAACGCCATGTTTTGCCTAAGTCTAGAAATATGCAAATTACCGTCGTATTCTCAAACCGGGAGTCCCGCAACTGCGGGGTCAGTTCTACGAGTTATATTGGTCCCGTGGGAGGTGTTGGCGCCACCCACGGGGACGTTCGGGGGCGGTTTCGAGTTTTCACCCTCTAACGCCATGTTTCTAAGCCTAAGTCTAGAAATATGCAAATTATCGTTGTATTCTCAAACCGGGAGTCCCGCGACTGCCGGGTCAGTTCCTACGAGTAACATTAGTCCCGTGGGAGGTGTTGGTGCCACCCACGGGGCCGTTCGGGGGCTGTTTCGAGTTCTCACCCTCTAACGCCATGTTTTTAAGCCTAAGTCTTGAAATATGCAAATTATCGTTGTATTCTCCAACCGGGAGTCCCGCGACTGCGGGGTCAGTTCCTACGAGTTACATTGGTCCCGTGGGAGGTGTTGGTGCCACCCACAGGGACGTTCGGAAGCTGTTTCGAGTTCTCACCCTCTAACGCCATGTTTTTAAGCCTAAGTTTAGAAATATGCAAATTATCGTCGTATTCTCAAACCGGGAGTCCCGCGACTGCGGGGTCAGTTCCTACGAGTTACATTGGTCCCGTGGGACGTGTTGGTGCCACCCACGGGGCCGTTCGGGGGCTGTTTCGAGTTCTCACCCTCTAACGCCATGTTTTGCCTAAGTCTAGAAATATGCAAATTACCTTCGTATTCTCAAACTGGGAGTCCCGTGGCTGCGGGGACAGTTCCTTCGAGTTATATTGGACCCGTGGGAGGTGTTGGTGCCACCCACGGGGACGTTCGGAGGATGTTTCGAGTTTTCACCCTCTAACGCCATGTTTTTAAGCCTAAGTCTAGAAATATGCAAATTACCGTCGTATTCACCAACCGGGAGTCCCATGACTGCGGGGTCAGTTCCTACGAGTTACATTGGTCCCGTGGGAGGTGTTGGTGCCACCCACGGGGCCGTTCGGGGGCTGTTTCGAGTTTTCACCCTCTAACGCCATGTTTTTAAGCCTATGTCTAGAAATATGCAAATTACCTTCGTATCCTCAAACCGGGAGTCCCGCGGCTGCGGGGACAGTTCCTAAGAGTTATATTGGTCCCGTGGGAGGTGTTGGTGCCACCCACGGGACCGTTCGGGGGCTGTTTCGAGTTCTCACCCTCTAACGCCATGTTTCTAAGCCTAAGTCTAGAAATATGCAAATTATCGTCGTATTCTCAAACCGGGAGTCCCGCGACTGCGGGGTCAGTTACTACGAGTTACATTGGTAACGTGGGAGGTGTTGGTGCAACCCACGGGGCCGTTCGGGGGCTGTTTCGAGTTCTCACCCTCTAACGCCATGTTTTGCCTAAGTCTAGAAATATACAAATTAACTTCGTATTCTTAAACTGGGAGTCCCGCGGCTTCGGGGACAGTTCCTTCGAGTTATCTTGGTCCCGTGGGAGGTGTTGGTGCCACCAACGGGGACGTTCGGGGGATGTTTCGAGTTTTCACCCACTAACGCCATGTTCTTAGCCTAAGTCTAGAAATATGAAAATTACCGTCTTATTCTCCAATCGGGAGTCCCATGACTGCGGGGTCAGTTCCTACGAGTTACATTGGTCCCGTGGGAGGTGTTGGTGCCAACCACGGGGCCGTTCGGGGGCTGTTTCGAGTTTTCACCCTCTAACGCCATGTTTTTAAGCCTAAGTCTAGAAATATGCAAATTACCTTCGTATCCTCAAACCGGGAGTCCTGCGGCTGCGGGGACAGTTCCTAAGAGTTATATTGGTCCCGTGGGAGGTGTTGGTGCCACCCACGGGACCGTTCGGGGGCTGTTTCGAGTTCTCACCCTCTAACGCCATGTTTCTAAGCCTAAGTCTAGAAATATGCAAATTATCGTCGTATTCTCAAACCGGGAGTCCCGCGACTGCGGGGTCAGTTACTACGAGTTACATTGGTAACGTGGGAGGTGTTGGTGCAACCCACGGGGCCGTTCGGGGGCTGTTTCGAGTTCTCACCCTCTAACGCCATGTTTTGCTTAAGTCTAGAAATATACAAATTAACTTCGTATTCTTAAACTGGGAGTCCCGTGGCTTCGGGGACAGTTCCTTCGAGTTATATTGGTCCCGTGGGAGGTGTTGGTGCCACCAACGGGGACGTTCGGGGGATGTTTCGAGTTTTCACCCACTAACGCCATGTTTTTAGCCTAAGTCTAGAAATATGCAAATTACCGTCTTATTCTCCAACCGGGAGTCCCATGACTGCGGGGTCAGTTCCTACGAGTTACATTGGTCCCGTGGGAGGTGTTGGTGCCACCCACGGGGCCGTTCGGGGGCTGTTTCGAGTTTTCACACTCTAACGCCATGTTTTGCCTAAGTCTTGAAATATGCAAATTACCGTCGTATTCTCAAACCGGGAGTCCCGCAACTGCGGGCTCAGTTCCTACGAGTTATATTGGTCCCGAGGGAGGTGTTGGTGCCACCCACGGGGACGTTCGGGGGCTGTTTCGAGTTCTCACCCTCTAACGCCATGTTTCTAAGCCTAAGTCTAGAAATATGCAAATTACCTTCGTATCCTCAAACCGGGAGTCCCGCGGCTGCGGGGACAGTTCCTACGAGTTACATTGGTCCCGTGGGAGGTGTTGGTGCCACCCACGGGGCCGTTCGAGGGCTGTTTCGAGTTCTCACCCTCTAACGCCATGTTTTGCCTAAATCTAGAAATATGCAAATTATCGTCGTATTCTCCAACCGGGAGTCCCGCGACTGCGGGGTCAGTTCCTACGAGTTACATTGGTCCCGTGGGAGGTGTTGGTGCCACCCACGGGGACGTTCGAGGGCTGTTTCGAGTTCTCACCCTCTAACGCCATGTTTTTAAGCCTAAGTCTAGAAATATGCAAATTATCGTCGTATTCTCAAACCGGAGGTCCCGCGACTGCGGGGTCAGTTCCTACGAGTTACCGTCTAGAAAGCCTAAGTCTAGAAATATGCAAATTACCGTCGTATTCTCCAACCGGGAGTCCCATGACTGCGGGGTCAGTTCCTACGAGTTACATTGGTCCCGTGGGAGGTGTTGGTGCCACCCACGGGGCCGTTCGGGGGCTGTTTCGAGTTCTCACCCTCTAACGCCATGTTTTTAAGCCTAAGTCTAGAAATATGCAAATTACCTTCGTATTCTCAAACTGGGAGTCCCGCGGCTGCGGGGACAGTTCCTTCGAGTTATATTGGTCCCGTGGGAGGTGTTGGTGCCACCCACGGGGACGTTCGGGGGATGGTTCGAGTTCTCACCCTCTAACGCCATGTTTTTAAGCCTAAGTCTAGAAATATGCAAATTACCGTCGTATTCTCCAACCGGGAGTCCCGCGACTGCGGGGTCAGTTCCTACGAGTTACATTGGTCCCGTGGGAGGTGTGGGTGCCACCCACGAGGCCGTTCGGGGGCTGTTTCGAGTTCTCACCCTCTAACGCCATGTTTTGCCTAAGTCTAGAAATATGCAAATTACCGTCGTATTCTCAAACCGGGAGTCCCGCAACTGCGGGGTCAGTTCCTACGAGTTATATTGGTCCCGTGGGAGGTGTTGGTGCCACCCACGGGGACGTTCGGGGCTGTTTCGAGTTCTCACCCTCTAACGCCATGTTTCTAAGCCTAAGTCTAGAAATATGCAAATTATCGTCGTATTCTCAAACCGGGAGTCCCGCGACTGCGGGGTCAGTTCATACGTGTTACATTGGTCCCGTGGGAGGTGTTGGTGCCACCCACGGGCCCGTTCCGGGGTTGTTTCGAGTTCTGACCCTCTAACGCCATGTTTTGCCTAAGTCTAGAAATATGCAAATTACCTTCGTATTCTCAAACTGGGAGTCCCGCGGATGCGGGGACAGTTCCTTCGAGTTATATTGATCCCGTGGGAGGTGTTGGTGCCACCCACGGGGACCTTCGGGGGCTGTTTCGAGTTTTCACCCTCTAACGCCATGATTCTAAGCCTAAGTCTAGAAATATGCAAATTATCGTCGTATTCTCAAACCGGGAGTCCCGTGGCTGCGGGGTCAGTTCCTACGAGTTACATTGGTCCCGTGGGAGGTGTTGATGCCACCCACGGGGACGTTCGGGGTCTGCTTCGAGTTCTCACCCTCTAACGCCATATTTTTAAGCCCAAGTCTAGAATTATGCAAATTACCATCGTATTCTCAAACCGGGAGTCTCGCGACTGCGGGGTCAGTTCCTACGAGTTATATTGGTCCTGTGAGAGGTGATGGTGCCACCCACGGGACCGTTCGGGGGATGTTTCGAGTTCTCACCCTCTAACGCCATGTTTTGCCTAAGTCTAGAAATATGCTAATTACCTTCGTATTCTCAAACCGGGAGTCCCGCGGCTGTGGGGACAGTTCCTACGAGTTATATTGGTCCCGTGAGAGGTGATGGTGCCACCCACAGGGACGTTCGGGGGCTGTTTCGAGTTTTCACCCTCTAACGCCATGTTTTTAAGCCTAAGTCTAGAAATATGCAAATTATCGTCGTATTCTCAAACCGGGAGTCCCGCGACTGCGGGGTCAGTTCCTACGAGTTACATTGGTCCCGTGGGAGGTGTTGGTGCCACCCACGGGGCTGTTCGAGGGCTGTTTCGAGTTCTGACCCTCTAACGCCATGTTTTTCCTAAGTCTAGAAATATGCAAATTACCTTCGTATTCTCAAACCGGAAGTCCCGCGGCTGCGGGGACAGTTCCTACGAGTTATATTGGTCCCGTGGGAGGTGTTGGTGCCACCCACGGGGACGTTCGGGGGCTGTTTCGAGTTTTCACCCTCTAACGCCATGTTTCTAAGCCTAAGTCTAGAAATATGCAAATTACCGTCTTATTCTCAAACCGGGAGTCCCGCGATTGCGGGGTCAGTTCCTACGAGTTACATTGGTCCCGTGGGAGGTGTTGGTGCCACCCACGGGGCCGTTCGGGGGCTGTTTCGAGTTTTCATCCTCTAACGCCATGTTTTGCCTAAGTCTAGAAATATGCAAATTACCTTCGTATTTACAAACTGGGAGTCCCGCGGCTGCGGGGACAGTTCCTTCGAGTTATATTGGTCCCGTGGGAGGTGTTGGTGCCACCCACGGGGACGTTCGGGGGATGTTTTGAGTTTTCACCCTCTAACGCCATGTTTTTAAGCCTAAGTCTAAAAATATGCAAATTACCGTCGTATTCTCCAACCGGGACTCCCATGACTGCGGGGTCAGTTCCTAGGAGTTACGTTGGTCCCGTGGGAGGTGTTGGTGCCACCCACGTGGACGTTCGGGGGCAGTTTCGAGTTTTCACCCTATAACGCCATGTTTTGCCCAAGTCTAGAAATATGCAAATTACCGTCGTATTCTCAAACCGGGAGTCCCGCAACTGCGGGGTCAGTTCCTACGAGTTATATTGGTCCCGTGGGAGGTGTTGGTGCCACCCACGGGGCCGTTCGGGGGCTGTTTCGAGTTTTCACCCTCTAACGCCATGATTCTAAGCCTAAGTCTAGAAATATGCAAATTATCATCGTATTCTCAAACTGGGAGTCCCGCGGCTGCGGGGTCAGTTCCTACGAGTTACATTGGTCCCGTGGGAGGTGTTGATGCCACCCACGGGGACGTTCGGGGACTGCTTCGAGTTCTCACCCTCTAACGCCATATTTTTAAGCCTAAGTCTAGAAATATGCAAATTACCGTCGTATTCTCAAACCGGGAGTCCCGCGACTGCGGGGTCAGTTCCTACGAGTTATATTGGTACTGTGAGAGGTGATGGTGCCACCCACGGGACCGTTCGGGGGATGTTTCGAGTTCTCACCCTCTAACGCCATGTTTTGCCTAAGTCTAGAAATGTGCAAATTACCTTCGTATTCTCAAACCGGGAGTCCCGCGGCTGCGGGGACAGTTCCTACGAGTTATATTGGTCCCGTGAGAGGTGATGGTGCCACCCACGGGGACGTTCGGGGGCTGTTTCGAGTTTTCACCCTCTAACGCCATGTTTTTAAGCCTAAGTCTAGAAATATGCAAATAATCGTCGTATTCTCAAACCGGGAGTCCCGCGACTGCGGGGTCAGTTCCTACGAGTTACATTGGTCCCGTGGGAGGTGTTGGTGCCACCCACGGGGCCGTTCGAGGGCTGTTTCGAGTTCTGACCCTCTAACGCCATGTTTTTCCTAAGTCTAGAAATATGCAAATTACCTTCGTATTCTCAAACTGGAAGTCCCGCGGCTGCGGGGACAGTTCCTACGAGTTATATTGGTCCCGTGGGAGGTGTCGGTGCGACCCACGGGGACGTTCGGTGGCTGTTTCGAGTACTCACCCTCTAAAGCCAAGTTTTTAAGCCTAAGTCTAGAAATATGTAAATTACTGTCGTACTCTCAAACCGGGAGACCCGCGGCTGCGGGGTCAGTTCCTACGAGTTACATTGGTCCCGTGGGAGGTGTTGGTGCCACCCACGGAGACGTTTGGAGGCTGTTTTCAGTTCTCACCCTCTAACGCCATGTTTTTAAGCCTAAGTCTTGAAATATGCAAATTACAATCGTATTCTCAAACCGGGAGTCCCGCGGCAGCGGGGTCAGTTCCTACGATTTACATTGGTCCCGTGGGAGGTGTTGGTGCCACCCACAGGGACGTTCGGGGGATGTTTCGAGTTCTCACCCTCTAACGCCATGTTTTTAAGTCGAAGTCTAGAAATAGGCAAATTATCGTCGTATTCTCAAACCGGGAGTCCCGCGACTGCGGGGTCAGTTCCTACGAGTTACATTGGTCACGTGGGAGGTGTCGGTGCCACCCACGGGGCCGTTTGGGGGTTGTTTCGGCTTTTCAACCTCTAACGCCATGTTTTTAAGCCTAAGTCTAGAAATATGCAAATTACAATCGTATTCTCAAACCGGGAGTCCCGCGGCTGCGGGGTCAGCTCCTACGATTAACATTGGTCCCGTGGGAGGTGTTGGTGCCACCCACGGGGACGTTCGGGGGATGTTTCGAGTTCTCACCCTCTAACGCCATGTTTTTGAGCCTAAGTCTAGAAATATGAAAATTATCGTCGTATTCTCAAACCGGGAGTCCCGCGGCTGCGGGGACATTTCCTACGAGTTATATTGGTCCCGTGGGAGGTGTTCGTGCCACCCACGGGGCCGTTCGGGGGCTGTTTCGAGTTTTCACCCTCTAACGCTATGTTTTTAAGTCTAAGTCTAGAAATAGGAAAATTATCGTCGTATTCTCAAACCGGGAGTTCCGCGAGTGCGGGGTCAGTTCCTACGAGTTACATTGGTCACGTGGGAGGTGTTGGTGCCACCCACGGGGCCGTTCGGGGGCTGTTTAGACTTTTCAACCTCTAACGCATGTTTTTAAGCCTAAGTCTAGAAATATGCAAATTACCGTCGTATTCTCCAACCGGGAGTCCCGCAGCTGCGGGGTCAGTTCCTAGGAGTTACATTGGTCCCGTGAAAGGTGTAGGTGCCACCCACGGGGCCGTTAGAGGATTGTTTCGAGTTTTCACCCTCTAACGCCATGATTTTAAGCCTAAGTCTACAAATATGCAAATTACAATCGTATTCTCAAACCGAGAGTCCCGCGGCTGCGGGGTCAGTTCCTACGAGTTATATTGGTCCCATAGGAGGTGTTGGTGCCACCCACGGGGCCGTTCGCGGGCTGTTTCGAGTTTTCACCCTCTAACGCCATGTTTTTAAGTCTAAGTCTAGAAATATGCAAATTACCGTCGTACTCTCAAACCGGGAGACCCGCGGCTGCGGGGTCAGTTCCTACGAGTTACATTGGTCCCGTGGGAGGTGTTGGTGCCACCCACGGGGCCGTTCGGGGGGTGTTTCGACTTTTCAACCTCTAACGCATGTTTTTAAGCCAAGTCTAGAAATATGCAAATTACCGGCGTATTCTCCAACCGGGAGTCCCGCGGCTGAGGGGTCAGTTCCTAGGAGTTACATTGGTCCCGTGGGAGGTGTTGGTGCCACCCACGGGGCCGTTCGGGGGCTGTTTCGACTTTTTAACCTCTAACGCATGTTTTTAAGCCAAGTCTAGAAATATGCAAATTACCGCCGTATTCTCCAACCGGGAGTCCCGCGGCTGCGGGGTCAGTTCCTAGGAGTCACATTGGTCCCGTGGAAGGTGTTGGTGCGATCCGTAGGGCCGTTAGAGGGTTGTTTCGAGTTTTCACCCTCTAACGCCATGTTTTTAAGCCTAAGTCTAGAAATATGCAAATTACAATCGTATTCTTAAACCAGGAGTCCCGCGGCTGCGGGGTCAGTTCCTACGAGTTACATTGGTCCCGTGGGAGGTGTCGGTGCCACCCACGGGGACGTTCGGGGGCTGTTTCGAGTTCTCACCCTCTAAAGCCAAGTTTTTAAGCCTAAGTCTAGAAATATGCAAATTACCGTATTACTCTCAAACCGGGAGACCCGCGGCTGCGGGGTCAGTTCCTACGAGTTACATTGGTCCCGTGGGAGGTGTTGGTGCAACCCAAGGGGACGTTCGGGGGATGTTTCGAGTTCTCACGCTCTAACGCCATGTTTTTAAGCCTAAGTCTAGAAATATGCAAATTACAATCGTATTCTCAAACCAGGAGACCCGCGGCTGCGGGGTCAGTTCCGACGAGTTACATTGGTCCCGTGGGAGGTGTTGGTGCCACCCACGGCGACGTTCGAGGCGTGTTTCGAGTTCTTACCCTCTAACGCCATTTTTTTAAGCCTAAGTCTAGAAATATGCAAATTACAATCATATTCTCAACTCGGGAGTCCCGCGGCTGCGGGGTCAGTTCCTACGATTACATTGGTCCCGTGGGAGGTGTTGGTGCCACCCACGGGGACGTTCGGGGGCTGTTTCGAGTTCTCACCCTCTAACGCCATGTTTTTAAGCCTAAGTCTAGAAATATGCAAATTATCTTCGTACTCTCAAACCGGGAGTCCCGCGACTGCGGGGTCAGTTCCTACGAGTTACATTGGTACCGTGGGAGGTGTTGGTGCCACCCATGGGGCCGTTCGGGGGCTGTTTCGAGTTCTCACCCTCTAACGCCATGTTTGGCCTAAGTCTAGAAATATGCAAATTACCTTCGTATTCTCAAATCGGGAGCCCGGCGGCTGCGGCGACAGTTCCTACGAGTTATATTGGTCCCATGGGAGGTGTTGGTGCCACCCACGGGGCCGTTCGCGGGCTGTTTCGAGTTTTCACCCTCTAACGCCATGTTTTTAAGCCTAAGTCTAGAAATATGCAAATTACCATCGTACTCTCAAACCGGGAGACCCGCGGCTGCGGGGTCAGTTCCTACGAGTTACATTGGTCCCGTGGGAGGTGTTGGTGCCACCCACGGGGCCGTTCGGGGGGTGTTTCGACTTTTCAACCTCTAACGCATGTTTTTAAGCCAAGTCTAGAAATATGCAAATTACCGTCGTATTCTCCAACCGGGAGTCCCGCGGCTGAGGGGTCAGTTCCTAGGAGTTACATTGGTCCCGTGAAAGGTGTAGGTCCCACCCACGGGGCCGTTAGAGGGTTGTTTCGAGTTTTCACCCTCTAACGCCATGATTTTAAGCCTAAGTCTACAAATATGCAAATTATAATCGTATTCTCAAACCGAGAGTCCCGCGGCTGCGGGGTCAGTTCCAACGAGTTACATTGGTCCCGTGGGAGGTGTCGGTGCCACCCACGGGGACGTTCGGGGGCTGTTTCGAGTTCTCACCCTCTAAAGCCAAGTTTTTAAGCCTAAGTCTGGAAATATGCAAATTACCGTCGTGCTCTCAAACCGGGAGACCCGCGACTGCGGGGTCAGTTCCTACGAGTTACATTGGTCACGTGGGAGGTGTTGGTGCCACCCACCGGGCCGTTCGGGGGCTGTTTAGACTTTTCAACCTCTAACGCATGTTTTTAAGCCTAAGTCTAGAAATATGCAAATTACCGTCGTATTCTCGAACCGGGAGTCCCGCGGCTGCGGGGTCAGTTCCTAGGAGTTACATTGGTCCCGTGAAAGGTGTAGGTGCCACCCACGGGGCCGTTAGAGGGTTGTTTCGAGTTTTCACCCTCTAACGCCATGATTTTAAGCCTAAGTCTACAAATATGCAAATTACAATCGTATTCTCAAACCGAGAGTCCCGCGGCTGCGGGGTCAGTTCCAACGAGTTACATTGGTCCCGTGGGAGGTGTCGGTGCGACCCACGGGGACGTTCGGTGGCTGTTTCGAGTACTCACCCTCTAAAGCCAAGTTTTTAAGCCTAAGTCTAGAAATATGCAAATTACCGTCGTACTCTCAAACCGGGAGACCCGCGGCTGCGGGGTCAGTTCCTACGAGTTACATTGGTCCCGTGGGAGGTGTTGGTGCCACCCACAGAGACGTTTGGAGGCTGTTTTGAGTTCTCACCCTCTAACGCCATGTTTTTAAGCCTAAGTCTAGAAATATGCAAATTACAATCGTATTCTCAAACCGGGAGTCCCGCGGCTGCGGGGTCAATTCCTACGACTAACATTGGTCCCATGGGAGGTGTTGGTGCCACCCAAGGGGACGTTCGGGGGATGTTTCGAATTCTCACCCTCTAACGCCATGTTTTTAAACCTAAGTCTAGAAATATGCAAATTATCGTCGTATTCTCAAACCGGGAGTCCCGCGGCTGCGGGGACATTTCCTACGAGTTATATTGGTCCCGTGGGAGGTGTTCGTGCCACCCACGGGGCCGTTCGGCGGCTGTTTCGAGTTTTCACCCTCTAACGCCATGTTTTTAAGTCTAAAAATAGGCAAATTATCATCGTATTCACAAACCGAGAGTCCCGCGACTGCGGGGTCAGTTCCTACGAGTTACATTGGTCACGTGGGAGGTGTTGGTGCCACCCACGGGGCCGTTCGGGGGCTGTTTCGACTTTTCAATCTCTAACGCCATGTTTTTAAGCCTAAGTCTAGAAATATGTAAATTACCGTCGTATTCTCCAACCGGGAGTCCCGCGGCTGCGGGGTCAGTTCCTACGAGTTACTTTGGTCACGTGGGAGGTGTTGGTGCCACCCACGGGGCCGTTCGTGGGCTGTTTCGACTTTTCAACCTCTAACGCATGTTTTTAAGCCAAGTCTAGAAATATGCAAATTACCGTCGTATTCTCCAACCGGGAGTCCCGCGGCTGCGGGGTCAGTTCCTAGGAGTTACATTGGTCCCGTGAAAGGTGTTGGTGCGACCCACGGGGCCGTTAGAGGGTTGTTTCGAGTTTTCACCCTCTAACGCCATGTTTTTAAGCCTAAGTCTAGAAATATGCAAATTACAATCGTATTCTCAAACCAGGAGTCCCGCGGCTGCGGTGTCAGTTCCTACGAGTTACATTGGTCCCGTGGGAGGTGTCGGTGCCACCCACGGGGACGTTCGGGGGCTGTTTCGAGTTCTCACCCTCTAAAGCCAAGTTTTTAAGCCTAAGTCTAGAAATATGCAAATTACCGTATTACTCTCAAACCGGGAGACCCGCGGCTGCGGGGTCAGTTCCTACGAGTTACATTGGTCCCGTGGGAGGTGTTGGTGCCACCCACGGGGACGTTCGAGGACTGTTTCGAGTTCTCACCCTCTAACGCCATTTTTTAAGCCTAAGTCTAGAAATATGCAAATTACAATCATATTCTCAACTCGGGAGTCCCGCGGCTGTGGGGTCAGTTCCTACGATTACATTGGTCCCGTGGGAGGTGTTGGTGCCACCCACGGGGACGTTCGGGGGTTGTTTCGAGTTCTCACCCTCTAACGCCATGTTTTTAAGCCTAAGTCTAGAAATATGCAAATTATCGTCGTACTCTCAAACCGGGAGTCCCGCGATTACGGGGTCAGTTCCTACGAGTTACATTGGTACCGTGGGAGGTGTTGGTGCCACCCACGGGGCCGTTCGGGGGATGTTTCGAGTTCTCACCCTCTAACGCCATGTTTGGCCTAAGTCTAGAAATATGCAAATTACCTTCGTATTCTCAAACCGGGAGCCCGGCGGCTGCGGGGACAGTTCTACGAGTTATATTGGTCCCATGGGAGGTGTTGGTGCCACCCACGGGGCCGTTCGAGGGCTGTTTTGAGTTTTCACCCTCTAACGCCATGTTTTTAAGCCTAAGTCTAGAAATATGCAAATTACCGTCGTACTCTCAAACCGGGAGACCCGTGCTGCAGGGTCAGTTCCTACAAGTTACATTGGTCCCGTGGGAGGTGTTGGTGCCACCCACGGGGCCGTTCGGGGGCTGTTTCGACTTCTCACCCTCTAACGCCATGTTTTTAAGCCTAAGTCTAGAAATATGCAAATTACAATCGTATTCTCAAACCGGGAGACCCGCGGCTGCGGGGTCAGTTCCAACGAGTTACATTGGTCCCGTGGGAGGTGTCGGTGCCACCCACGGGGACGTTCGGGGGCTGTTTCGAGTTCTCACCCTCTAAAGCCAAGTTTTTAAGCCTAAGTCTGGAAATATGCAAATTACCGTCGTACTCTCAAACCGGGAGACCCGCGACTGCGGGGTCAGTTCCTACGAGTTACATTGGTCCCGTGGGAGGTGTTGGTGCCACCCACGGAGACGTTTGGGGGCTGTTTCGAGTTCTCACCCTCTAACGCCATGTTTTTAAGCCTAAGTCTAGAAATATGCAAATTACAATCGTATTCTCAAACCGGGAGTCCCGCGGCTGCGGGGTCAGTTCCTACGATTTACATTGGTTCCGTGGGAGGTGTTGGTGCCACCCACAGGGACGTTCGGGGGATGTTTCGAGTTATCACCCTCTAACGCCATGTTTTTAAGCCTAAGTCTAGAAATATGCAAATTATCGTCGTATTCTCAAACCGGGAGTCCCGCGGCTGCGAGGACAGTTCCTACGAGTTATATTGGTCCCGTGGGAGGTGTTCGTGCAACCCACGGGGCTGTTTCGAGTTTTCACCCTCTAACGCCTTGTTTTTAAGTCTAAGTCTAGAAATAGGCAAATTATCGTCGTATTCTCAAACCGGGAGTCCCGCGAATGCGGGGTCAGTTCCTACGAGTTACATTGGTCACGTGGGAGGTGTTGGTGCCACCCACGGGGCCGTTCGGGGGATGTTTCGACTTTTCAACCTCTAACCCCATGTTTTTAAGCCTAAGTCTAGAAATATGCAAATTACCGTCGTATTCTCCAACCGGGAGTCCCGCGGCTGCGGGGTCAGTTCCTACGAGTTACATTGGTCCCGTGAGAGGTGTTGGTGCTACCCACGGAGCCGTTAGAGGGTTGTTTCGAGTTTTCACCCTCTAACGCCATGTTTTTAAGCCTAAGTCTAGAAATATGCAAATTACAATCGTATTCTCAGACCGGGAGTTCCGCGGCTGCGAGGTCAGTTCCTACGAGTTACATTGGTCCCGTGGGAGGTGTCGGTGCCACCCACGGGGACGTTCGGGGGCTGTTTCGAGTTCTCACCCTCTAAAGCCAAGTTTTTAAGCCTAAGTCTAGAAATATGCAAATTACCGTATTACTCTCAAACCGGGAGACCCGCGGCTGCGGGGTCAGTTCCAACGAGTTACATTGGTCCCGTGGGAGGTGTTGGTGCCACCCACGGGGACGTTCGCGGCCTGTTTCGAGTTCTTACCCTCTAACGCCATGTTTTTAAGCTTAAGTCTAGAAATATGCAAATTACAATCGTATTCTCAAACCTAGAGTCCCGCGGCTGCGGGGTCAGTTCCTACGAGTTACATTGGTCCCGTGGGAGGTGTTGGTGCCACCCACGGAGACGTTTGGAGGCTGTTTTGAGTTCTCACCCTCTAACGCCATGTTTTTAAGCCTAAGTCTAGAAATATGCAAATTACAATCGTATTCTCAAACCGGGAGTCCCGCGGCTGCGGGGTCAGTTCCTACGACTAACATTGGTCCCATGGGAGGTGTTGGTGCCACCCAAGGGGACGTTCGGGGGATGTTTCGAATTCTCACCCTCTAACGCCATGTTTTTAAACCTAAGTCTAGAAATATGCAAATTATCATCGTATTCTCAAACCGGGAGTCCCGCGGCTGCGGGGACATTTCCTACGAGTTATATTGGTCCCGTGGGAGGTGTTCGTGCCACCCACGGGGCCGTTCGGCGGCTGTTTCGAGTTTTCACCCTCTAACGCCATGTTTTTAAGTCTAGAAATAGGCAAATTATCGTCGTATTCACAAACCGGGAGTCCCGCGACTGCGGGGTCAGTTCCTACGAGTTACATTGGTCACGTGGGAGGTGTTGGTGCCACCCACGGGGCCGTTCGGGGGCTGTTTCGACTTTTCAATCTCTAACGCCATGTTTTTAAGCCTAAGTCTAGAAATATATAAATTACCGTCGTATTCTCCAACCGGGAGTCCCGCGGCTGCGGGGTCAGTTCCTACGAGTTACATTGGTCACGTGGGAGGTGTTGGTGCCACCCACGGGGCCGTTCGGGGGCTGTTTCGACTTTTCAACCTCTAACGCATGTTTTTAAGCCAAGCCTAGAAATATGCAAATTACCGTCGTATTCTCCAACCGGGAGTCCCGCGGCTGCGGGGTCAGTTCCTAGGAGTTACATTGGTCCCGTGAAAGGTGTTGGTGCGACCCACGGGGCCGTTAGAGGGTTGTTTCGAGTTTTCACCCTCTAACGCCATGTTTTTAAGCCTAAGTCTAGAAATATGCAAATTACAATCGTATTCTCAAACCAGGAGTCCCGCGGCTGCGGTGTCAGTTCCTACGAGTTACATTGGTCCCGTGGGAGGTGTCGGTGCCACCCACGGGGACGTTCGGGGGCTGTTTCGAGTTCTCACCCTCTAAAGCCAAGTTTTTAAGCCTAAGTCTAGAAATATGCAAATTACCGTATTACTCTCAAACCGGGAGACCCGCGGCTGCGGGGTCAGTTCCTACGAGTTACATTGGTCCCGTGGGAGGTGTTGGTGCCACCCACGGGGACGTTCGAGGACTGTTTCGAGTTCTCACCCTCTAACGCCAATTTTTAAGCCTAAGTCTAGAAATATGCAAATTACAATCATATTCTCAACTCGGGATTCCCGCGGCTGTGGGGTCAGTTCCTACGATTACATTGGTCCCGTGGGAGGTGTTGGTGCCACCCACGGGGACGTTCGGGGGTTGTTTCGAGTTCTCACCCTCTAACGCCATGTTTTTAAGCCTAAGTCTAGAAATATGCAAATTATCTTCGTACTCTCAAACCGGGAGTCCCGCGATTACGGGGTCAGTTCCTACGAGTTACATTGGTACCGTGGGAGGTGTTGGTGCCACCCACGGGGCCGTTCGGGGGATGTTTCGAGTTCTCACCCTCTAACGCCATGTTTGGCCTAAGTCTAGAAATATGCAAATTACCTTCGTATTCTCAAACCGGGAGCCCGGCGGCTGCGGGGACAGTTCTACGAGTTATATTGGTCCCATGGGAGGTGTTGGTGCCACCCACGGGGCCGTTCGCGGGCTGTTTTGAGTTTTCACCCTCTAACGCCATATTTTTAAGCCTAAGTCTAGAAATATGCAAATTACCGTCGTACTCTCAAACCGGGAGACCCGCGCTGTAGGGTCAGTTCCTACGAGTTACATTGGTCCCGTGGGAGGTGTTGGTGCCACCCACGGGGCCGTTCGGGGGCTGTTTCGACTTCTCACCCTCTAACGCCATGTTTTTAAGCCTAAGTCTAGAAATATGCAAATTACAATCGTATTCTCAAACCGGGAGACCCGCGGCTGCGGGGTCAGTTCCAACGAGTTACATTGGTCCCGTGGGAGGTGTCGGTGCCACCCACGGGGACGTTCGGGGGCTGTTTCGAGTTCTCACCCTCTAAAGCCAAGTTTTTAAGCCTAAGTCTGGAAATATGCAAATTACCGTCGTACTCTCAAACCGGGAGACCCGCGACTGCGGGGTCAGTTCCTACGAGTTACATTGGTCCCGTGGGAGGTGTTGGTGCCACCCACGGAGACGTTTGGGGGCTGTTTCGAGTTCTCACCCTCTAACGCCATGTTTTTAAGCCTAAGTCTAGAAATATGCAAATTACAATCGTATTCTCAAACCGGGAGTCCCGCGGCTGCGGGGTCAGTTCCTACGATTTACATTGGTCCCGTGGGAGGTGTTGGTGCCACCCACAGGGACGTTCGGGGGATGTTTCGAGTTATCACCCTCTAACGCCATGTTTTTAAGCCTAAGTCTAGAAATATGCAAATTATTGTCGTATTCTCAAACCGGGAGTCCCGCGGCTGCGAGGACAGTTCCTACGAGTTATATTGGTCCCGTGGGAGGTGTTCGTGCAACCCACGGGGCTGTTTCGAGTTTTCACCCTCTAACGCCTTGTTTTTAAGTCTAAGTCTAGAAATAGGCAAATTATCGTCGTATTCTCAAACCGGGAGTCCCGCGAATGCGGGGTCAGTTCCTACGAGTTACATTGGTCACGTGGGAGGTGTTGGTGCCACCCACGGGGCCGTTCGGGGGATGTTTCGACTTTTCAACCTCTAACCCCATGTTTTTAAGCCTAAGTCTAGAAATATGCAAATTACCGTCGTATTCTCCAACCGGGAGTCCCGCGGCTGCGGGGTCAGTTCCTACGAGTTACATTGGTCCCGTGAGAGGTGTTGGTGCTACCCACGGAGCCGTTAGAGGGTTGTTTCGAGTTTTCACCCTCTAACGCCATGTTTTTAAGCCTAAGTCTAGAAATATGCAAATTACAATCGTATTCTCAGACCGGGAGTTCCGCGGCTGCGAGGTCAGTTCCTACGAGTTACATTGGTCCCGTGGGAGGTGTCGGTGCCACCCACGGGGACGTTCGGGCGCTGTTTCGAGTTCTCACCCTCTAAAGCCAAGTTTTTAAGCCTAAGTCTAGAAATATGCAAATTACCGTATTACTCTCAAACCGGGAGACCCGCGGCTGCGGGTTCAGTTCCAACGAGTTACATTGGTCCCGTGGGAGGTGTTGGTGCCACCCACGGGGACGTTCGCGGCCTGTTTCGAGTTCTTACCCTCTAACGCCATGTTTTTAAGCTTAAGTCTAGAAATATGCAAATTACAATCGTATTCTCAAACCTAGAGTCCCGCGGCTGCGGGGTCAGTTCCTACGAGTTACATTGGTCCCGTGGGAGGTGTTGGTGCCACCCACGGGGACGTTCGAGGGTTGTTTCGAGTTCTCACCCTCTAACGCCACGTTTGTAAGCCTAAGTCTAGAAATATGCAAATTACCGTCATACTCTCAAACTGGGAGACCCGCGGCTGCGGGGTCAGTTACTACGAGTTACATTGGTCCCGTGGGAGGTGTTGGTGCAACCCATGGGGACGTTCGGTGGTTGTTTCTAGTTCTCACCCTCTAACACCATGTTCTTAAGCCTAAGTCTAGAAAATTTGCAAATTACCTTCTTATTCTCAAAGGGAGTCCCGCGGCTACGGGGACAGTTCCTACGAGTTATATTGGTCCCGTGGGAGGTGTTGGTGCCACCCACGGGGCCGTTCGGGGGCTGTTTCGAGTTTTCACACTCTAACGCCATCTTTTTAAACTTAAGTCTAGAAATATGCAAATTACCGTCGTATTCTCCAACCGGGTGTCCCGCGGCTGTGGGGACAGTTCTTACGAGTTACATTGGTCCCGTGGGAGGTGTTGGTGCCACCCACGGGGCCGTTAGAGGGTTGTTTCGAGTTTTCACCCCCTAACGCCATGTTTTAAGCCTAAGTCTACAAATATGCAAATTACCTTCGTAATCTCAAACTGGGAGTCCCGCGGCTGCGGGGTCAGTTCCAACGAGTAACATTGGTCCCGTGGGAGGTGTTGGTGCCACCCACGGGGACGTTTGGGGGATGTTTCGAGTTCTTACCCTCTAACGCCATGTTTTTTAGCATAAGTCTAGAAATATGCAAATTACCTTCGTATTCTCAAACCGGGAGTCCCGCGGCTGCGGGGACAGTTCCTACGAGTTACATTGGTCCCGTGGGAGGTGTCGGTGCCACCCACGGGATCGTTCGGGGGCTGTTTCGGGTTTTCACCCTCTAACGCCATGTTTTTAAGCCTAAGTCCAGAAATATCCAAATTACCGTCGTATTCTCAAACCGGGAGTCCCACGACTGCGGGATCAGTTACTACGAGTTACATTGGTCCCGTGGGAGGTGTCGGTTCCACCCACGGGGACGTTCGGGGGCTGTTTCGAGTTCTCACCCTCTAAAGCCAAGTTTTTAAGCCTAAGTCTAGAAATATGCAAATTACCGTCGTATTCTCCAACCGGGAGTCCCGCGGCTGCGGGGTCAGTTCCTAGGAGTTACATTGGTCCCGTGAAAGGTGTAGGTGCCACCCACGGGGCCGTTAGAGGGTTGTTTCGAGTTTTCACCCTCTAACGCCATGATTTTAAGCCTAAGTCTACAAACATGCAAATTACAATCGTATTCTCAAACCGAGAGTCCCGCGGCTGCGGGGTCAGTTCCAACGAGTTACATTGGTCCCGTGGGAGGTGTCGGTGCGACCCACGGGGACGTTCGGGGGCTGTTTCGAGTTCTCACCCTCTAAAGCCAAGTTTTTAAGCCTAAGTCTAGAAATATGCAAATTACCGTCGTACTCTCAAACCGGGAGACCCGCGGCTGCGGGGTCAGTTCCTACGAGTTACATTGGTCCCGTGGGAGGTGTTGGTGCCACCCACGGAGACGTTTGGAGGCTGTTTTGAGTTCTCACCCTCTAACGCCATGTTTTTAAGCCTAAGTCTAGAAATATGCAAATTACAATCGTATTCTCAAACCGGGAGTCCCGCGGCTGCGGGGTCAGTTCCTACGACTAACATTGGTCCCGTGGGAGGTGTTGGTGCCACCCAAGGGGACGCTCGGGGGATGTTTCGAGTTCTCACCCTCTAACGCCATGTTTTTAAGCCTAAGTCTAGAAATATGCAAATTATCGTCGTATTCTCTAACCGGGAGTCCCGCGGCTGCGGGGACATTTCCTACGAGTTATATTGGTCCCGTGGGAGGTGTTCGTGCCACCCACGGGGCCGTTCGGCGGCTGTTTCGAGTTTTCACCCTCTAACGCCATGTTTTTAAGTCTAGAAATTGGCAAATTATCGTCGTATTCACAAACCGGGAGTCCCGCGACTGCGGGGTCAGTTCCTACGAGTTACATTGGTCACGTGGGAGGTGTTGGTGCCACCCACGGGGCCGTTCGGGGGCTGTTTCGACTTTTCAATCTCTAACGCCATGTTTTTAAGCCTAAGTCTAGAAATATGTAAATTACCGTCGTATTCTCCAACCGGGAGTCCCGCGGCTGCGGGGTCAGTTCCTACGAGTTACATTGGTCACGTGGGAGGTGTTGGTGCCACCCACGGGGCCGTTCGGGGGCTGTTTCGACTTTTCAACCTCTAACGCATGTTTTTAAGCCAAGTCTAGAAATATGCAAATTACCATCGTATTCTCCAACCGGGAGTCCCGCGGCTGCGGGGTCAGTTCCTAGGAGTTACATTGGTCCCGTGAAAGGTGTTGGTGCGACCCACGGGGCCGTTAGAGGGTTGTTTCGAGTTTTCACCCTCTAACGCCATGTTTTTAAGCCTAAGTCTAGAAATATGCAAATTACAATCGTATTCTCAAACCAGGAGTCCCGCGGCTGCGGGGTCAGTTCCTACTAGTTACATTGGTCCCGTGGGAGGTGTCGGTGCCACCCACGGGGACGTTCGGGGCCTGTTCCGAGTTCTCACCCTCTAAAGCCAAGTTTTTAAGCCTAAGTCTAGAAATATGCAAATTACTGTATTACTCTCAAACCGGGAGACCCGCGGCTGCGGGGTCAGTTCCTACGAGTTACATTGGTCCCGTGGGAGGTGTTGGTGCCACCCACGGGGACGTTCGAGGCCTGTTTCGAGTTCTTACCCTCTAACGCCATTTTTTTAAGCCTAAGTCTAGAAATATGCAAATTACAATCATATTCTCAACTCGGGAGTCCCGCGGCTGCGGGGTCAGTTCCTACGATTACATTGGTCCCGTGGGAGGTGTTGGTGCCACCCACGGGGACGTTCGGGGGCTGTTTCGAGTTCTCACCCTCTAACGCCATGTTTTTAAGCCTAAGTCTAGAAATATGCAAATTATCGTCGTACTCTCAAACCGGGAGTCCCGCGACTGCGGGGTCAGTTCCTACGAGTTACATTGGTACCGTGGGAGGTGTTGGTGCCACCCGCGGGGCCGTTCGGGGGCGGTTTCGAGTTCTCACCCTCTAACGCCATGTTTGGCCTAAGTCTAGAAATATGCAAATTACCTTCGTATTCTCAAACCGGGAGCCCAGCGGCTGTGGGGACAGTTCCTACGAGTTATATTGGTCCCATGGGAGGTGTTGGTGCCACCCACGGGGCCGTTCGCGGGCTGTTTCGAGTTTTCACCCTCTAACGCCATGTTTTTAAGCCTAAGTCTAGAAATATGCAAATTACCATCGTACTCTCAAACCGGGAGACCAGCGGCTGCAGGGTCAGTTCCTACGAGTTACATTGGTCCCGTGGGAGGTGTTGGTGCCACCCACGGGGCCGTTCGGGGGGTGTTTCGACTTCTCACCCTCTAACGCCATGTTTTTAAGCCTAAGTCTAGAAATATGCAAATTACAATCGTATTCTCAAACCGGGAGACCCGCGGCTGCGGGGTCAGTTCCAACGAGTTACATTGGTCCCGTGGGAGGTGTCGGTGCCACCCACGGGGACGTTCGGGGGCTGTTTTGAGTTCTCACCCTCTAAAGCCAAGTTTTTAAGCCTAAGTCTGGAAATATGCAAATTACCGTCGTACTCTCAAACCGGGAGACCCGCGACTGCGGGGTCAGTTCCTACGAGTTACATTGGTCCCGTGGGAGGTGTTGGTGCCACCCACGGAGACGTTTGGGGGCTGTTTCGAGTTCTCACCCTCTAACGCCATGTTTTTAAGCCTAAGTCTAGAAATATGCAAATTACAATCGTATTCTCAAACCGGGAGTCCCGCGGCTGCGGGGTCAGTTCCTACGATTTACATTGGTCCCGTGGGAGGTGTTGGTGCCACCCACAGGGACGTTCGGGGGATGTTTCGAGTTCTCACCCTCTAACGCCATGTTTTTAAGCCTAAGTCTAGAAATATGCAAATTATCGTCGTATTCTCAAACCGGGAGTCCCGCGGCTGCGGGGACAGTTCCTACGAGTTATATTGGTCCCGTGGGAGGTGTTCGTGCAACCCACGGGGCTGTTTCGAGTTTTCACCCTCTAACACCTTGTTTTTAAGTCTAAGTCTAGAAATAGGCAAATTATCATCGTATTCTCAAACCGGGAGTCCCGCGAATGCGGGGTCAGTTCCTACGAGTTACATTGGTCACGTGGGAGGTGTTGGTGCCACCCACGGGGCCGTTCGGGGGATGTTTCGACTTTTCAACCTCTAACGCCATGTTTTTAAGCCTAAGTCTAGAAATATGCAAATTACCGTCGTATTCTCCAACCGGGAGTCCCGCGGCTGCGGGGTCAGTTCCTACGAGTTACATTGGTCCCGTGAGAGGTGTTGGTGCCACCCACGGAGCTGTTAGAGGGTTGTTTCGAGTTTTCACCCCCTAACGCCATGTTTTTAAGCCTAAGTCTAGAAATATGCAAATTACAATCGTATTCTCAGACCGGGAGTCCCGCGGCTGCGAGGTCAGTTCCTACGAGTTACATTGGTCCCGTGGGAGGTGTCGGTGCCACCCACGGGGACGTTCGGGGGCTGTTTCGAGTTCTCACCCTCTAAAGCCAAGTTTTTAAGCCTAAGTCTAGAAATATGCAAATTACCGTATTACTCTCAAACCGGGAGACCCGCGGCTGCGGGGTCAGTTCCAGCGAGTTACATTGGTCCCGTGGGAGGTGTTGGTGCCACCCACGGGGACGTTCGCGGCCTGTTTCGAGTTCTTACCCTCTAACGCCATGTTTTTAAGCTTAAGTCTAGAAATATGCAAATTACAATCGTATTCTCAAACCGGGAGTGCCGCGGCTGCGGGGTCAGTTCCTACGAGTTACATTGGTCCCGTGGGAGGTGTTGGTGCCACCCACGGGGACGTTCGAGGGCTGTTTCGAGTTCTCACCCTCTAACGCCATGTTTGTAAGCCTAAGTCTAGAAATATGCAAATTATCGTCGTACTCTCAAACCGGGAGACCCGCGGCTGCGGGGTCAGTTCCTACGAGTTACATTGGTCCCGTGGGAGGTGTTGGTGCAACCCACGGGGATGTTCGGTGGTTGTTTCTAGTTCTCACCCTCTAACGCCATGTTCTTAAGCCTAAGTCTAGAAAATTTGCAAATTACCTTCTTATTCTCAAAGGGAGTCCCGCGGCTACGGGGACAGTTCCTATGAGTTATATTGGTCCCGTGGGAGGTGTTGGTGCCACCCACGGGGCCGTTCGGGGGCTGTTTCGAGTTTTCACACACTAATGCCATCTTTTTAAACCCAAGTCTAGAAATATGCAAATTATCGTCGTATTCTCCAACCGGGAGTCCCGCGGCTGCGGGGTCAGTTCCTAGGAGTTACATTGGTCCCGTGAAAGGTGTAGGTGCCACCCACGGGGCCGTTAGAGGGTTGTTTCGAGTTTTCACCCTCTAACGCCATGATTTTAAGCCTAAGTCTACAAATATGCAAATTACAATCGTATTCTCAAATCGAGAGTCCCGCGGCTGCGGGGTCAGTTCCAACGAGTTACATTGGTCCCGTGGGAGGTGTCAGTGCGACCCACGGGGACGTTCGGGGGCTGTTTCGAGTTCTCACCCTCTAAAGCCAAGTTTTTAAGCCTAAGTCTAGAAATATGCAAATTACCGTCGTACTCTCAAACCGGGAGACCCGCGGCTGCGGGGTCAGTTCCTACGAGTTACATTGGTCCCGTGGGAGGTGTTGGTGCCACCCACGGAGACGTTTGGAGGCTGTTTTGAGTTCTCACCCTCTAACGCCATGTTTTTAAGCCTAAGTCTAGAATATGCAAATTACAATCGTATTCTCAAACCGGGAGTCCCGCGGCTGCGGGGTCAGTTCCTACGACTAACATTGGTCCCATGGGAGGTGTTGGTGCCACCCAAGGGGACGTTCGGGGGATGTTTCGAGTTCTCACCCTCTAACGCCATGTTTTTAAGCCTAAGTCTAGAAATATGCAAATTATCGTCGTATTCTCAAACCGGGAGTCCCGCGGCTACGGGGACATTTCCTACGAGTTATATTGGTCCCGTGGGAGGTGTTCGTGCCACCCACGGGGCCGTTCGGCGGCTGTTTCGAGTTTTCACCCTCTAACGCCATGTTTTTAAGTCTAGAAATAGGCAAATTATCGTCGTATTAACAAACCGGGAGTCCCGCGACTGCGGGGTCAGTTCCTACGAGTTACATTGGTCACGTGGGAGGTGTTGGTGCCACCCACGGGGCCGTTCGGGGGCTGTTTCGACTTTTCAATCTCTAACGCCATGTTTTTAAGCCTAAGTCTAGAAATATGTAAATTACCGTCGTATTCTCCAACCGGGAGTCCCGCGGCTGCAGGGTCAGTTCCTACGAGTTACATTGGTCACGTGGGAGGTGTTGGTGCCACCCACGGGGCCGTTCGGGGGCTGTTTCGACTTTTCAACCTCTAACGCATGTTTTTAAGCCAAGTCTAGAAATATGCAAATTACCGTCGTATTCTCCAACCGGGAGTCCCGCGGCTGCGGGGTCAATTCCTAGGAGTTACATTGGTCCCGTGAAAGGTGTTGGTGCGACCCACGGGGCCGTTAGAGGGTTGTTTCGAGTTTTCACCCTCTAACGCCATGTTTTTAAGCCTAAGTCTAGAAATATGCAAATTACAATCGTATTCTCAAACCAGGAGTCCCGCGGCTGCGGGGTCAGTTCCTACGAGTTACATTGGTCCCGTGGGAGGTGTCGGTGCCACCCACGGGGACGTTCGGGGGATGTTTCGAGTTCTCACCCTCTAAAGCCAAGTTTTTAAGCCTAAGTCTAGAAATATGCAAATTACCGTATTACTCTCAAACCGGGAGACCCGCGGCTGCGGGGTCAGTTCCTACGAGTTACATTGGTCCCGTGGGAGGTGTTGGTGCCACCCACGGGGACGTTCGAGGCCTGTTTCGAGTTCTTACCCTCTAACGCCATTTTTTTAAGCCTAAGTCTAGAAATATGCAAATTACAATCATATTCTCAACTCGGGAGTCCCGCGGCTGCGGGGTCAGTTCCTACGATTACATTGGTCCCGTAGGAGGTGTTGGTGCCACCCACGGGGACGTTCGGGGGCTGTTTCGAGTTCTCACCCTCTAACGCCATGTTTTTAAGCCTAAGTCTAGAAATATGCAAATTATCGTCGTACTCTCAAACCGGTAGTCCCGCGACTGCGGGGTCAGTTCCTACGAGTTACATTGGTACCGTGGGAGGTGTTGGTGCCACCCACGGGGCCGTTCGGGGGCTGTTTCGAGTTCTCACCCTCTAACGCCATGTTTGGCCTAAGTCTAGAAATATGCAAATTACCTTCGTATTCTCAAACCGGGAGCCCGGCGGCTGCGGCGACAGTTCCTACGAGTTATATTGGTCCCATGGGAGGTGTTGGTGCCACCCACGGGGCTGTTCGCGGGCTGTTTCGAGTTTTCACCCTCTAACGCCATGTTTTTAAGCCTAAGTCTAGAAATATGCAAATTACCGTCGTACTCTCAAACCGGGAGACCCGCGGCTGCGGGGTCAGTTCCTACGAGTTACATTGGTCCCGTGGGAGGTGTTGGTGCCACCCACGGGGCCGTTCGGGGGGTGTTTCCACTTCTCACCCTCTAACGCCATGTTTTTAAGCCTAAGTCTAGAAATATGCAAATTACAATCGTATTCTCTAACCGGGAGACCCGCGGCTGCGGGGTCAGTTCCAACGAGTTACATTGGTCCCGTGGGAGGTGTCGGTGCCACCCACGGGGACGTTCGGGGGCTGTTTCGAGTTCTCACCCTCTAAAGCCAAGTTTTTAAGCCTAAGTCTGGAAATATGCAAATTACCGCCGTACTCTCAAACCGGGAGACCCACGACTGCGGGGTCAGTTCCTACGAGTTACATTGGTCACGTGGGAGGTGTTGGTGCCACCCACGGGGCCGTTCGGGGGCTGTTTAGACTTTTCAACCTCTAACGCATGTTTTTAAGCCTAAGTCTAGAAATATGCAAATTACCGTCGTATTCTCCAACCGGGAGTCCCGCGGCTGCGGGGTCAGTTCCTAGGAGTTACATTGGTCCCGTGAAAGGTGTTGGTGCCACCCACGGGGACGTTCGAGGGTTGTTTCGAGTTCTCACCCTCTAACGCCACGTTTGTAAGCCTAAGTCTAGAAATATGCAAATTACCGTCGTACTCTCAAACCGGGAGACCCGCGGCTGCGGGGTCAGTTCCTACGAGTTACATTGGTCCCGTGGGAGGTGTTGGTGCAACCCACGGGGACGTTCGGTGGTTGTTTCTAGTTCTCACCCTCTAACGCCATGTTCTTAAGCCTAAGTCTAGAAAATTTGCAAATTACCTTCTTATTCTCAAAGGGAGTCCCGCGGCTACGGGGACAGTTTCTACGAGTTATATAGGTCCCGTGGGAGGTGTTGGTGCCACCCACGGGGCCGTTCGGGGGCTGTTTCGAGTTTTCACACTCTAACGCCATCTTTTTAAACCTAAGTCTAGAAATACGCAAATTACCGTCGTATTCTCCAACCGGGAGTCCCGCGGCTGCGGGGACAGTTCTTACGAGTTACATTGGTCCCGTGGGAGGTGTTGGTGCCACCCACGGGGCCGTTAGAGGGCTGTTTCGTGTTTTCACCCCCTAACGCCATGTTTTAAGCCTAAGTCTAGAAATATGCAAATTACCTTCGTAATCTCAAACTGGGAGTCCCGCGGCTGCGGGGTCAGTTCCAACGAGTTACATTGGTCCCGTGGGAGGTGTTGGTGCCACCCACGGGGACGTTTGGGGGATGTTTCGAGTTCTTACCCTCTAACGCCATGTTTTTTAGCATAAGTCTAGAAATATGCAAATTACCTTCGTATTCTCAAACCGGTAGTCCCGCGGCTGCGGGGACAGTTCCTACGAGTTACATTGGTTCCGTGGGAGGTGTCGGTGCCACCCACGGGATCGTTCGGGGGCTGTTTCGGGTTTTCACCCTCTAACGCCATGTTTTTAAGCCTAAGTCTAGAAATATCCAAATTACCGTCGTATTCTCAAACCGGGAGTCCCACGACTGCGGGATCAGTTACTACGAGTTACATTGGTCCCATGGGAGGTGTCGGTTCCACCCACGGGTACGTTCGGGGGCTGTTTCGAGTTCTCACCCTCTAAAGCCAAGTTTTTAAGCCTAAGTCTAGAAATATGCAAATTACCGTCGTATTCTCCAACCGGGAGTCCCGTGGCTGCGGGGTCAGTTCCTAGGAGTTTCATTGGTCCCGTGAAAGGTTTAGGTGCCACCCACGGGGCCGTTAGAGGGTTGTTTCGAGTTTTCACCCTCTAACGCCATGATTTTAAGCCTAAGTCTACAAATATGCAAATTACAATCGTATTCTCAAACCGAGAGTCCCGCGGCTGCGGGGTCAGTTCCAACGAGTTACATTGGTCCCGTGGGAGGTGTCGGTGCGACCCACGGGGACGTTCGGAGGCTGTTTCGAGTTCTCACCCTCTAAAGCCAAGTTTTTAAGCCTAAGTCTAGAAATATGCAAATTACCGTCGTACTCTCAAACCGGGAGACCTGCGGCTGCGGGGTCAGTTCCTACGAGTTACATTGGTCCCGTGGGAGGTGTTGGTGCCACCCACGGAGACGTTTGGAGGCTGTTTTGAGTTCTCACCCTCTAACGCCATGTTTTTAAGCCTAAGTCTAGAAATATGCAAATTACAATCGTATTCTCAAACCGGGAGTCCCGCGGCTGCGGGGTCAGTTCCTACGACTAACATTGGTCCCGTGGGAGGTGTTGGTGCCACCCAAGGGGACGTTCGGGGGATGTTTCGAGTTCTCACCCTCTAACGCCATGTTTTTAAGCCTAAGTCTAGAAATATGGAAATTATCATCGTATTCTCAAACCGGGAGTCCCGCGGCTGCGGGGACATTTCCTACGAGTTATATTGGTCCCGTGGGAGGTGTTCGTGCCACCCACGGGGCCGTTCGGCGGCTGTTTCGAGTTTTCACCCTCTAACGCCATGTTTTTAAGTCTAGAAATAGGCAAATTATCGTCGTATTCACAAACCGGGAGTCCCGCGACTGCGGGGTCAGTTCCTACGAGTTACATTGGTCACGTGGGAGGTGTTGGTGCCACCCACGGGGCCGTTCGGGGGCTGTTTCGACTTTTCAATCTCTAACGCCATGTTTTTAAGCCTAAGTCTAGAAATATGTAAATTACCGTCGTATCTCCAACCGGGAGTCCCGCAGCTGCGGGGTCAGTTCCTACGAGTTACATTGGTCCCGTGGGAGGTGTTGGTGCCACCCACGGAGACGTTTGGGGGCTGTTTCGAGTTCTAACCCTCTAACGCCATGTTTTTAAGCCTATGTCTAGAAATATGCAAATTACCGTCGTACTCTCAAACCGGGAGACCCGCGGCTGCAGGGTTAGTTCCTACGAGTTACATTGGTCCCGTGGGAGGTGTTGGTGCCACCCACGGGGCTGTTCGGGGGGTGTTTCGACTTCTCACCCTCTAACGCCATGTTTTTAAGCCTAAGTCTAGAAATATGCAAATTACAATCGTATTCTCAAACCGGGAGACCCGCGGCTGCGGGGTCAGTTCCAACGAGTTACATTGGTCCCGTGGGAGGCGTCGGTGCCACCCACGGGGACGTTCGGGGGCTGTTTCGAGTTCTCACCCTCTAAAGCCAAATTTTTAAGCCTAAGTCTGGAAATATACAAATTACCGTCGTACTCTCAAACCGGGAGACCCGCAACTGCGGGGTCAGTTCCTACGAGTTACATTGGTCCCGTGGGAGGTGTTGGTGCCACCCACGGAGACGTTTGGGGGCTGTTTCGAGTTCTCACCCTCTAACGCCATGTTTTTAAGCCTAAGTCTAGAAATATGCAAATTACAATCGTATTCTCAAACCGGGAGTCCCGCGGCTGCGGGGTCAGTTCCTACGATTTACATTGGTCCCGTGGGAGGTGTTGGTGCCACCCACAGGGACGTTCGGGGGATGTTTCGAGTTCCCATCCTCTAACGCCATGTTTTTAAGCCTAAGTCTAGAAATATGCAAATTATCGTCGTATTCTCAAACCGGGAGTCCCGCGGCTGCAGGGACAGTTCCTACGAGTTATATTGGTCCCGTGGGAGGTGTTCGTGCAACCCACGGGGCTGTTTCCAGTTTTCACCCTCTAACGCCTTGTTTTTAAGTCTAAGTCTAGAAATAGGCAAATTATCATCGTATTCTCAAACCGGGAGTCCCGCGAATGCGGGGTCAGTTCCTACGAGTTACATTGGTCACGTGGGAGGTGTTGGTGCCAACCACGGGGCCGTTCGGGGGATGTTTCGACTTTTCAACCTCTAACGCCATGTTTTTAAGCCTAAGTCTAGAAATATGCAAATTACCGTCGTATTCTCCAACCGGGAGTCCCGCGGCTGCGGGGTCAGTTCCTACGAGTTACATTGGTCCCGTGAGAGGTGTTGGTGCCACCCACGGAGCCGTTAGAGGGTTGTTTCGAGTTTTCACCCCCTAACGCCATGTTTTTAAGCCTAAGTCTAGAAATATGCAAATTACAATCGTATTCTCAGACCGGGAGTCCCGCGGCTGCGAGGTCAGTTCCTACGAGTTACATTGGTCCCGTGGGAGGTGTCGGTGCCACCCACGGGGACGTTCGGGGGCTGTTTCGAGTTCTCACCCTCTAAAGCCAAGTTTTTAAGCCTAAGTCTAGAAATATGCAAATTATCGTATTACTCTCAAACCGGGAGACCCGCGGCTGCGGGGTCAGTTCCAACGAGTTACATTGGTCCCGTGGGAGGTGTTGGTGCCACCCACGGGGACGTTCGCGGCCTGTTTCGAGTTCTTACCCTCTAACGCCATGTTTTTAAGCTTAAGTCTAGAAATATGCAAATTACAATCGTATTCTCAAAGCGGGAGTCCCGCGGCTGCGGGGTCAGTTCCTACGAGTTACATTGGTCCCGTGGGAGGTGTTGGTGCCACCCACGGGGACGTTCGAGGGCTGTTTCGAGTTCTCACCCTCTAACGCCATGTTTGTAAGCCTAAGTCTAGAAATATGCAAATTACCGTCGTACTCTCAAACCGGGAGACCCGCGGCTGCGGGGTCAGTTCCTACGAGTTACATTGGTCCCGTGGGAGGTGTTGGTGCAACCCACGGGGACGTTCGGTGGTTGTTTCTAGTTCTCACCCTATAACGCCATGTTCTTAAGCCTAAGTCTAGAAAATTTGCAAATTACCTTCTTATTCTCAAAGGGAGTCCCGCGGCTACGGGGACAGTTCCTACGAGTTATATTGGTCCCGTGGGAGGTGTTGGTGCCACCCACGGGGCCGTTCGGGGGCTGTTTCGAGTTTTCACACTCTAACGCCATCTTTTTAAACCCAAGTCTAGAAATATGCAAATTACCGTCGTATTCTCCAACCGGGAGTCCCGCGGCTGCGGGGTCAGTTCCTAGGAGTTACATTGGTCCCGTGAAAGGTGTAGGTGCCACCCACGGGGCCGTTAGAGGGTTGTTTCGAGTTTTCACCCTCTAACGCCATGATTTTAAGCCTAAGTCTACAAATATGCAAATTATAATCGTATTCTCAAATCGAGAGTCCCGCGGCTGCGGGGTCAGTTCCAACGAGTTACATTGGTTCCGTGGGAGGTGTCGGTGCGACCCACGGGGACGTTCGGGGGCTGTTTCGAGTTCTCACCCTCTAAAGCCAAGTTTTTAAGCCTAAGTCTAGAAATATGCAAATTACCGTCGTACTCTCAAACCGGGAGACCCGCGGCTGCGGGGTCAGTTACTACGAGTTACATTGGTCCCGTGGGAGGTGTTGGTGCCACCCACGGAGACTTTTGGAGGCTGTTTTGAGTTCTCACCCTCTAACGCCATGTTTTTAAGCCTAAGTCTAGAAATATGCAAATTACAATCGTATTCTCAAACCGGGAGTCCCGCGGCTGCGGGGTCAGTTCCTACGACTAACATTGGTCCCGTGGGAGGTGTTGGTGCCACCCAAGGGGACGTTCGGGGGATGTTTCGAGTTCTCACCCTCTAACGCCATGTTTTTAAGCCTAAGTCTAGAAATATGCAAATTATCGTCGTATTCTCAAACCGGGAGTCCCGCGGCTGCGGGGACATTTCCTACGAGTTATATTGGTCCCGTGGGAGGTGTTCGTGCCACCCACGGGGCCGTTCGGCGGCTGTTTCAAGTTTTCACCCTCTAACGCCATGTTTTTAAGTCTAGAAATAGGCAAATTATCGTCGTATTCACAAACCGGGAGTCCCGCGACTGCGGGGTCAGTTCCTACGAGTTACATTGGTCACGTGGGAGGTGTTGGTGCCACCCACGGGGCCGTTCGGGGGCTGTTTCGACTTTTCAACCTCTAACGCCATGTTTTTAAGCCTAAGTCTAGAAATATGTAAATTACCGTCGTATTATCCAACCGGGAGTCCCGCGGCTGCGGGGTCAGTTCCTACGAGTTACATTGGTCACGTGGGAGGTGTTGGTGCCACCCACGGGGCCGTTCGGGGGCTGTTTCGACTTTTCAACCTCTAACGCATGTTTTTAAGCCAAGTCTAGAAATATGCAAATTACCGTCGTATTCTCCAACCGGGAGTCCCGCGGCTGCGGGGTCAGTTCCTAGGAGTTACATTGGTCCCGTGAAAGGTGTTGGTGCGACCCACGGGGCCGTTAGAGGGTTGTTTCGAGTTTTCACCCTCTAACGCCATGTTTTTAAGCCTAAGTCTAGAAATATGCAAATTACAATCGTATTCTCAAACCAGGAGTCCCGCGGCTGCGGGGTCAGTTCCTACGAGTTACATTGGTCCCGTGGGAGGTGTCGGTGCCACCCACGGGGACGTTCGGGGGCTGTTTCGAGTTCTCACCCTCTAAAGCCAAGTTTTTAAGCCTAAGTCTAGAAATATGCAAATTACCGTATTACTCTCAAACCGGGAGACCCGCGGCTGCGGGGTCAGTTCCTACGAGTTACATTGGTCCCGTGGGAGGTGTTGGTGCCACCCACGGGGACGTTCGAGGCCTGTTTCGAGTTCTTACCCTCTAACACCATTTTTTTAAGCCTAAGTCTAGAAATATGCAAATTACAAATCATATTCTCAACTCGGGAGTCCCGCGGCTGCGGGGTCAGTTCCTACGATTACATTGGTCCCGTGGGAGGTGTTGGTGCCACCCACGGGGACGTTTGGGGGCTGTTTCGAGTTCTCACCCTCTAACGCCATGTTTTTAAGCCTAAGTCTATAAATATGCAAATTATCGTCGTACTCTCAAACCGGGAGTCCCGCGACTGCGGGGTCAGTTCCTACGAGTTACATTGGTACCGTGGGAGGTGTTGGTGCCACCCACGGGGCCGTTCGGGGGCTGTTTCGAGTTCTCACCCTCTAACGCCATGTTTGGCCTAAGTCTAGAAATATGCAAATTACCTTCGTATTCTCAAACCGGGAGCCCGGCGGCTGCGGCGACAGTTCCTACGAGTTATATTTATCCCATGGGAGGTGTTGGTGCCACCCACGGGGCCGTTCGCGGGCTGTTTCGAGTTTTCACCCTCTAACGCCATGTTTTTAAGCCTAAGTCTAGAAATATGCAAATTACCATCGTACTCTCAAACCGGGAGACCCGCGGCTGCGGGGTCAGTTCCTACGAGTTACATTGGTCCCGTGGAAGGTGTTGGTGCCGCCCACGGGGCCGTTCGAGGGGTGTTTCGACTTCTCACCCTCTAACGCCATGTTTTTAAGCCTAAGTCTAGAAATATGCAAATTACAATCGTATTCTCAAACCGGGAGACCCGCGGCTGCGGGGTCAGTTCCAACGAGTTACATTGGTCCCGTGGGAGGTGTCGGTGCCACCCACGGGGACGTTCGGGGGCTGTTTCGAGTTCTCACCCTCTAAAGCCAAGTTTTTAAGCCTAAGTCTGGAAATATGCAAATTACCGTCGTACTCTCAAACCGGGAGACCCGCGACTGCGGGGTCAGTTCCTACGAGTTACATTGGTCACGTGGGAGGTGTTGGTGCCACCCACGGGGCCGTTCGGGGGCTGTTTAGACTTTTCAACCTCTAACGCATGTTTTTAAGCCTAAGTCTAGAAATATGCAAATTACCGTCGTATTCTCCAACCGGGAGTCCCGCGGCTACGGGGTCAGTTCCTAGGAGTTACATTGGTCCCGTGAAAGGTGTAGGTGCCACCCACGGGGCCGTTAGAGGGTTGTTTCGAGTTTTCACCCTCTAACGCAATGATTTTAAGCCTAAGTCTACAAATATGCAAATTACAATCGTATTCTCAAACCGAGAGTCCCGCGGCTGCGGGGTCAGTTCCAACGAGTTACATTGGTCCCGTGGGAGGTGTCGGTGCGACCCACGGGGACGTTCGGTGGCTGTTTCGAGTACTCAACCTCTAAAGCCAAGTTTTTAAGCCTAAGTCTAGAAATATGCAAATTACCGTCGTACTCTCAAACCGGGAGACCCGCGGCTGCGGGGTCAGTTCCTACGAGTTACATTGGTCCCGTGGGAGGTGTTGGTGCCACCCACGGAGACGTTTGGAGGCTGTTTTGAGTTCTCACCCTCTAACGCCATGTTTTTAAGCCTAAGTCTAGAAATATGCAAATTACAATCGTATTCTCAAACCGGGAGTCCCGCGGCTGCGGGGTCAGTTCCTACGACTAACATTGGTCCCGTGGGAGGTGTTGGTGCCACCCAAGGGGACGTTCGGGGGATGTTTCGAGTTCTCACCCTCTAACGCCATGTTTTTAAGCCTATCTCTAGAAATATGCAAATTATCATCGTATTCTCAAACCGGGAGTCCCGCGGCTGCGGGGACATTTCCTACGAGTTATATTGGTCCCGTGGGAGGTGTTCGTGCCACCCACGGGGCCGTTCGGCGGCTGTTTCGAGTTTTCACCCTCTAACGCCATGTTTTTAAGTCTAGAAATAGGCAAATTATCGTTGTATTCACAAACCGGGAGTCCCGCGACTGCGGGGTCAGTTCCTACGAGTTACATTGGTCACGTGGGAGGTGTTGGTGCCACCCACGGGGCCGTTCGGGGGCTGTTTCGACTTTTCAACCTCTGACGCCATGTTTTTAAGCATAAGTCTAGAAATATGTAAATTACCGTCGTATTATCCAACCGGGAGTCCCGCGGCTGCGGGGTCAGTTCCTACGAGTTACATTGGTCACGTGGGAGGTGTTGGTGCCACCCACGGGGCCGTTCGGGGGCTGTTTCGACTTTTCAACCTCTAACGCATGTTTTTAAGCCAAGTCTAGAAATATGCAAATTACCGTCGTATTCTCCAACCGGGAGTCCCGCGGCTGCGGGGTCAGTTCCTAGGAGTTACATTGGTCCCGTGAAAGGTGTTGGTGCGACCCACGGGGCCGTTAGAGGGTTGTTTCGAGTTTTCACCCTCTAACGCCATGTTTTTAAGCCTAAGTCTAGAAATATGCAAATTACAATCGTATTCTCAAACCAGGAGTCCCGCGGCTGCGGGGTCAGTTCCTACGAGTTACATTGGTCCCGTGGGAGGTGTCGGTGCCACCCACGGGGACGTTCGGGGGCTGTTTCGAGTTCTCACCCTCTAAAGCCAAGTTTTTAAGCCTAAGTCTAGAAATATGCAAATTACCGTATTACTCTCAAACCGGGAGACCCGCGGCTGCGGGGTCAGTTCCTACGAGTTACATTGGTCCCGTGGGAGGTGTTAGTGCCACCCACGGGGACGTTCGAGGCCTGTTTCGAGTTCTTACCCTCTAACGCCATTTTTTTAAGCCTATGTCTAGAAATATGCAAATTACAATCATATTCTCAACTCGGGAGTCCCGCGGCTGCGGGGTCAGTTCCTACGATTACATTGGTCCCGTGGGAGGTGTTGGTGCCACCCGCGGGGACGTTTGGGGGCTGTTTCGAGTTCTCACCCTCTAACGCCATGTTTTTAAGCCTAAGTCTATAAATATGCAAATTATCGTCGTACTCTCAAACCGGGAGTCCCGCGACTGCGGGGTCAGTTCCTACGAGTTACATTGGTACCGTGGGAGGTGTTGGTGCCACCCACGGGGCCGTTCGGGGGCTGTTTCGAGTTCTCACCCTCTAACGCCATGTTTGGCCTAAGTCTAGAAATATGCAAATTACCTTCGTATTCTCAAACCGGGAGCCCGGCGGCTGCGGCGACAGTTCCTACGAGTTATATTTATCCCATGGGAGGTGTTGGTGCCACCCACGGGGCCGTTCGCGGGCTGTTTCGAGTTTTCACCCTCTAACGCCATGTTTTTAAGCCTAAGTCTAGAAATATGCAAATTACCGTCGTACTCTCAAACCGGGAGACCCGCGGCTGCGGGGTCAGTTCCTACGAGTTACATTGGTCCCGTGGAAGGTGTTGGTGCCGCCCACGGGGCCGTTCGGGGGGTGTTTCGACTTCTCACCCTCTAACGCCATGTTTTTAAGCCTAAGTCTAGAAATATGCAAATTACAATCGTATTCTCAAACCGGGAGACCCGCGGCTGCGGGGTCAGTTCCAATGAGTTACATTGGTCCCGTGGGAGGTGTCGGTGCCACCCACGGGGACGTTCGGGGGCTGTTTCGAGTTCTCACCCTCTAAAGCCAAGTTTTTAAGCCTAAGTCTGGAAATATGCAAATTACCGTCGTACTCTCAAACCGGGAGACCCGCGACTGCGGGGTCAGTTCCTACGAGTTACATTGGTCACGTGGGAGGTGTTGGTGCCACCCACAGGGCCGTTCGGGGGCTGTTTAGACTTTTCAACCTCTAACGCATGTTTTTAAGCCTAAGTCAAGAAATATGCAAATTACCGTCGTATTCTCCAACCGGGAGTCCCGCGGCTACGGGGTCAGTTCCTAGGAGTTACATTGGTCCCGTGAAAGGTGTAGGTGCCACCCACGGGGCCGTTAGAGGGTTGTTTCGAGTTTTCACCCTCTAACGCCATGATTTTAAGCCTAAGTCTACAAATATGCAAATTACAATCGTATTCTCAAACCGAGAGTCCCGCGGCTGCGGGGTCAGTTCCAACGAGTTACATTGGTCCCGTGGGAGGTGTCAGTGCGACCCACGGGGACGTTCGGTGGCTGTTTCGAGTACTCAACCTCTAAAGCCAAGTTTTTAAGCCTAAGTCTAGAAATATGCAAATTACCGTCGTACTCTCAAACCGGGAGACCCGCGGCTGCGGGGTCAGTTCCTACGAGTTACATTGGTCCCGTGGGAGGTGTTGGTGCCACCCACGGAGACGTTTGGAGGCTGTTTTGAGTTCTCACCCTCTAACGCCATGTTTTTAAGCCTAAGTCTAGAAATATGCAAATTACAATCGTATTCTCAAACCGGGAGTCCCGCGGCTGCGGGGTCAGTTCCTACGACTAACATTGGTCCCGTGGGAGGTGTTGGTGCCACCCAAGGGGACGTTCGGGGGATGTTTCGAGTTCTCACCCTCTAACGCCATGTTTATAAGCCTATCTCTAGAAATATGCAAATTATCGTCGTATTCTCAAACCGGGAGTCCCGCGGCTGCGGGGACATTTCCTACGAGTTATATTGGTCCCGTGGGAGGTGTTCGTGCCACCCACGGGGCCGTTCGGCGGCTGTTTCGAGTTTGCACCCTCTAACGCCATGTTTTTAAGTCTAGAAATAGGCAAATTATCGTTGTATTCACAAACCGGGAGTCCCGCGACTGCGGGGTCAGTTCCTACGAGTTACATTGGTCACGTGGGAGGTGTTGGTGCCACCCACGGGGCCGTTCGGGGGCTGTTTCGACTTTTCAACCTCTAACGCCATGTTTTTAAGCATAAGTCTAGAAATATGTAAATTACCGTCGTATTATCCAACCGGGAGTCCCGCGGCTGCGGGGTCAGTTCCTACGAGTTACATTGGTCACGTGGGAGGTGTTGGTGCCACCCACGGGGCCGTTCGGGGGCTGTTTCGACTTTTCAACCTCTAACGCATGTTTTTAAGCCAAGTCTAGAAATATGCAAATTACCGTCGTATTCTCCAACCGGGAGTCCCGCGGCTGCGGGGTCAGTTCCTAGGAGTTACATTGGTCCCGTGAAAGGTGTTGGTGCGACCCACGGGGCCGTTAGAGGGTTGTTTCGAGTTTTCACCCTCTAACGCCATGTTTTTAAGCCTAAGTCTAGAAATATGCAAATTACAATCGTATTCTCAAACCAGGAGTCCCGCGGCTGCGGGGTCAGTTCCTACGAGTTACATTGGTCCCGTGGGAGGTGTCGGTGCCACCCACGGGGACGTTCGGGGGCTGTTTCGAGTTCTCACCCTCTAAAGCCAAGTTTTTAAGCCTAAGTCTAGAAATATGCAAATTACCGTATTACTCTCAAACCGGGAGACCCGCGGCTGCGGGGTCAGTTCCTACGAGTTACATTGGTCCCGTGGGAGGTGTTAGTGCCACCCACGGGGACGTTCGAGGCCTGTTTCGAGTTCTTACCCTCTAACGCCATTTTTTTAAGCCTAAGTCCAGAAATATGCAAATTACAATCATATTCTCAACTCGGGAGTCCCGCGGCTGCGGGGTCAGTTCCTACGATTACATTGGTCCCGTGGGAGGTGTTGGTGCCACCCACGGGGCCGTTCGGGGGATGTTTCGAGTTCTCACCCTCTAATGCCATGTTTGGCCTAAGTCTAGAAATATGCAAATTACCTTCGTATTCTCAAACCGGGAGCCCGGCGGCTACGGGGACAGTTCTACGAGTTATATTGGTCCCATGGGAGGTGTTGGTGCCACCCACGGGGCCGTTCGCGGGCTGTTTCGAGTTTTCACCCTCTAACGCCATGTTTTTAAGCCTAAGTCTAGAAATATGCAAATTACCGTCGTACTCTCAAACCGGGAGACCCGCGGCTGCAGGGTCAGTTCCTACGAGTTACATTGGTCCCGTGGGAGGTGTTGGTGCCACCCACGGGGCCGCTCGGGGGCTGTTTCGACTTCTCACCCTCTAACGCCATGTTTTTAAGCCTAAGTCTAGAAATATGCAAATTACAATCGTATTCTCAAACCGGGAGACCCGCGGCTGCGGGGTCAGTTCCAATGAGTTACATTGGTCCCGTGGGAGGTGTCGGTGCCACCCACGGGGACGTTCGGGGGCTGTTTCGAGTTCTCACCCTCTAAAGACAAGTTTTTAAGCCTAAGTCTGGAAATATGCAAATTACCGTCGTACTCTCAAACCGGGAGACCCGCGACTGCGGGGTCAGTTCCTACGAGTTACATTGGTCCCGTGGGAGGTGTTGGTGCCACCCACGGAGACGTTTGGGGGCTGTTTCGAGTTCTCACCCTCTAACGCCATGTTTTTAAGCCTAAGTCTAGAAATATGCAAATTACAATCGTATTCTCAAACCGGGAGTCCCGCGGCTGCGGAGTCAGTTCCTACGATTTACATTGGTCCCGTGGGAGGTGTTGGTGCCACCCACAGGGACGTTCGGGGGATGTTTCGAGTTCTCACCCTCTAACGCCATGTTTTTAAGCCTAAGTCTAGAAATATGCAAATTATCGTCGTATTCTCAAACCGTGAGTCCCGCGGCTGCGAGGACAGTTCCTACGAGTTATATTAGTCCCGTGGGAGGTGTTCGTGCAACCCACGAGGCTGTTTCGAGTTTTCACCCTCTAACGCCTTGTTTTTAAGTCTAAGTCTAGAAATAGGCAAATTATCGTCGTATTCTCAAACCGGGAGTCCCGCGAATGCGGGGTCAGTTCCTACGAGTTACATTGGTCACGTGGGAGGTGTTGGTGCCACCCACGGGGCCGTTCGGGGGATGTTTCGAGTTTTCACCCTCTAACGCCATGTTTTTAAGCCTAAGTCTAGAAATATGCAAATTACCGTCGTATTCTCCAAGCGGGAGTCCCGCGGCTGCGGGGTCAGTTCCTACGAGTTACATTGGTCCCGTGAGAGGTGTTGGTGCCACCCACGGAGCCGTTAGAGGGTTGTTTCGAGTTTTCACCCTCTAACGCCATGTTTTTAAGCCTAAGTCTAGAAATATTGAAATTACAATCGTATTCTCAGACCGGGAGTTCCGCGGCTGCGAGGTCAGTTCCTACGAGTTACATTGGTCCCGTGGGAGGTGTCGGTGCCACCCACGGGGACGTTCGGGGGCTGTTTCGAGTTCTCACCCTCTAAAGCCATGTTTTTAAGCCTAAGTCTAGAAATATGCAAATTACCATATTACTCTCAAACCGGGAGACCCGCGGCTGCGGGGTCAGTTCCAACGAGTTACATTGGTCCCGTGGGAGGTGTTGGTGCCACCCACGGAGACGTTCGCGGCCTGTTTCGAGTTCTTACCCTCTAACGCCATGTTTTTAAGCTTAAGTCTAGAAATATGCAAATTACAATCGTATTCTCAAACCTAGAGTCCCGCGGCTGCGGGGTCAGTTCCTACGAGTTACATTGGTCCCGTGGGAGGTGTTGGTGCCACCCACGGGGACGTTCGAGGGTTGTTTCGAGTTCTCACCCTCTAATGCCACGTTTGTAAGCCTAAGTCTAGAAATATGCAAATTACCGTCGTACTCTCAAATCGGGAGACCCGCGGCTGCGGGGTCAGTTCCTACAAGTTACATTGGTCCCGTGGGAGGTGTTGGTGCAACCCACGGGGACGTTCGGTGGTTGTTTCTAGTTCTCACCCTCTAACGCCATGTTCTTAAGCCTAAGTCTAGAAAATTTGCAAATTACCTTCTTATTCTCAAAGGGAGTCCCGCGGCTACGGGGACAGTTCCTACGAGTTATATTGGTCCCGTGGGAGGTGTTGGTGCCACCCACGGGGCCGTTCGGGGGCTGTTTCGAGTTTTCACACTCTAATGCCATCTTTTTAAACCCAAGTCTAGAAATATGCAAATTATCGTCGTATTCTCCAACCGGGAGTCCCGCGGCTGCGGGGACAGTTCTTACGAGTTACATTGGTCCCGTGGGAGGTGTTGGTGCCACCCACGGGGCCGTTAGAGGGCTGTTTCGTGTTTTCACCCCCTAACGCCATGTTTTAAGCCTAAGTCTAGAAATATGCAAATTACCTTCGTAATCTCAAACTGGGAGTCCCGCGGCTGCGGGGTCAGTTCCAACGAGTTACATTGGTCCCGTGGGAGGTGTTGGTGCCACCCACGGGGACGTTTGGGGGATGTTTCGAGTTCTTACCCTCTAACGCCATGTTTTTTAGCATAAGTCTAGAAATATGCAAATTACCTTCGTATTCTCAAACCGGGAGTCCCGCGGCTGCGGGGACAGTTCCTACGAGTTACATTGGTCCCGTGGGAGGTGTCGGTGCCACCCACGGGATCGTTGGGGGGATGTTTCGGGTTTTCACCCTCTAACGCCATGTTTTTAAGCCTAAGTCTAGAAATATCCAAATTACCGTCGTATTCTCAAACCGGGAGTCCCACGACTGCGGGATCAGTTACTACGACTTACATTGGTCCCGTGGGAGGTGTCGGTTCCACCCACGGGGACGTTCGGGGGCTGTTTCGAGTTCTCACCCTCTAAAGCCAAGTTTTTAAGCCTAAGTCTAGAAATATGCAAATTACCGTCGTATTCTCCAACCAGGAGTCCCGCGGCTGCGGGGTCAGTTCCTAGGAGTTACATTGGTCCCGTGAAAGGATGTAGGTGCCACCCACGGGGCCGTTAGAGGGTTGTTTCTAGTTTTCACCCTCTAACGCCATGATTTTAAGCCTAAGTCTACAAATATGCAAATTACAATCGTATTCTCAAACCGAGAGTCCCGCGGCTGCGGGGTCAGTTCCAACGAGTTACATTGGTTCCGTGGGAGGTGTCGGTACGACCCACGGGGACGTTCGGGGGCTGTTTCGAGTTCTCACCCTCTAAAGCCAAGTTTTTAAGCCTAAGTCTAGAAATATGCAAATTACCGTCGTACTCTCAAACCGGGAGACCCGCGGCTCCGGGGTCAGTTCCTACGAGTTACATTGGTCCCGTGGGAGGTGTTGGTGCCACCCACGGAGACGTTTGGAGGCTGTTTTGAGTTCTCACCCTCTAACGCCATGTTTTTAAGCCTAATTCTAGAAATATGCAAATTACAATCGTATTCTCAAACCGGGAGTCCCGCGGCTGCGGGGTCAGTTCCTACGACTAACATTGGTCCCGTGGGAGGTGTTGGTGCCACCCAAGGGGACGTTCGGGGGATGTTTCGAGTTATCACCCTCTAACGCCATGTTTTTAAGCCTAAGTCTAGAAATATGCAAATTATCGTCGTATTCTCAAATCGGGAGTCCCGCGGCTGCGGGGACATTTCCTACGAGTTATATTGGTCCCGTGGGAGGTGTTCGTGCCACCCACGGGGCCGTTCGGCGGCTGTTTCGAGTTTTCACCCTCTAACGCCATGTTTTTAAGTCTAGAAATAGGCAAATTATCGTCGTATTCACAAACCGGGAGTCCCGCGACTGCGGGGTCAGTTCCTACGAGTTACATTGGTCACGTGGGAGGTGTTGGTGCCACCCACGGGGCCGTTCGTGGGCTGTTTCGACTTTTCAACCTCTAACGCCATGTTTTTAAGCCTAAGTCTAGAAATATGTAAATTACCGTCGTATTATCCAACCGGGAGTCCCGCGGCTGCGGGGTCAGTTCCTACGAGTTACATTGGTCACGTGGGAGGTGTTGGTGCCACCCACGGGGCCGTTCGGGGGATGTTTCGACTTTTCAACCTCTAACGCATGTTTTTAAGCCAAGTCTAGAAATATGCAAATTACCATCGTATTCTCCAACCGGGAGTCCCGCGGCTGCGGGGTCAGTTCCTAGGAGTTACATTGGTCCCGTGAAAGGTGTTGGTGCGACCCACGGGGCCGTTAGAGGGTTGTTTCGAGTTTTCACCCTCTAACGCCATGTTTTTAAGCCTAAGTCTAGAAATATGCAAATTACAATCGTATTCTCAAACCAGGAGTCCCGCGGCTGCGGGGTCAGTTCCTACGAGTTACATTGGTCCCGTGGGAGGTGTCGGTGCCACCCACGGGGACGTTCGGGGGCTGTTTCGAGTTCTCACCCTCTAAAGCCAAGTTTTTAAGCCTAAGTCTAGAAATATGCAAATTACCGTATTACTCTCAAACCGGGAGACCCGCGGCTGCGGGGTCAGTTCCTACGAGTTACATTGGTCCCGTGGGAGGTGTTAGTGCCACCCACGGGGACGTTCGAGGCCTGTTTCGAGTTCTTACCCTCTAACGCCATTTTTTTAAGCCTAAGTCTAGAAATATGCAAATTACAATCATATTCTCAACTCGGGAGTCTCGCGGCTGCGGGGTCAGTTCCTACGATTACATTGGTCCCGTGGGAGGTGTTGGTGCCACCCACGGCGACGTTCGGGGGCTGTTTCGAGTTCTCACCCTCTAACGCCATGTTTTTAAGCCTAAGTCTAGAAATATGCAAATTATCGTCGTACTCTCAAACCGGGAGTCCCGCGACTACGGGGTCAGTTCCTACGAGTTACATTGGTACCGTGGGAGGTGTTGGTGCCACCCACGGGGCCGTTCGGGGGATGTTTCGAGTTCTCACCCTCTAACGCCATGTTTGGCCTAAGTCTAGAAATATGCAAATTACCTTCGTATTCTCAAACCGGGAGCCCGGTGGCTACGGGGACAGTTCTACGAGTTATATTGGTCCCATGGGAGGTGTTGGTGCCACCCACGGGGCCGTTCGCGGGCTGTTTCGAGTTTTCACCCTCTAACGCCATGTTTTTAAGCCTAAGTCTAGAAATATGCAAATTACCGTCGTACTCTCAAACCGGGAGACCCGCGGCTGCAGGGTCAGTTCCTACGAGTTACATTGGTCCCGTGGGAGGTGTTGGTGCCACCCACGGGGCCGCTCGGGGGCTGTTTCGACTTCTCACCCTCTAACGCCATGTTTTTAAGCCTAAGTCTAGAAATATGCAAATTACAATCGTATTCTCAAACCGGGAGACCTGCGGCTGCGGGGTCAGTTCCAACGAGTTACATTGGTCCCGTGGGAGGTGTCGGTGCCACCCACGGGGACGTTCGGGGGCTGTTTCGAGTTCTCACCCTCTAAAGCCAAGTTTTTAAGCCTAAGTCTGGAAATATGCAAATTACCGTCGTACTCTCAAACCGGGAGACCCGCGACTGCGGGGTCAGTTCCTACGAGTTACATTGGTCACGTGGGAGGTGTTGGTGCCACCCACGGGGCCGTTCGGGGGCTGTTTAGACTTTTCAACCTCTAACGCATGTTTTTAAGCCTAAGTCAAGAAATATGCAAATTACCGTCGTATTCTCCAACCGGGAGTCCCGCGGCTACGGGGTCAGTTCCTAGGAGTTACATTGGTCCCGTGAAAGGTGTAGGTGCCACCCACGGGGCCGTTAGAGGGTTGTTTCGAGTTTTCACCCTCTAACGCCATGATTTTAAGCCTAAGTCTACAAATATGCAAATTACAATCGTATTCTCAAACCGAGAGTCCCGCGGCTGCGGGGTCAGTTCCAACGAGTTACATTGGTCCCGTGGGAGGTGTCGGTGCGACCCACGGGGACGTTCGGTGGCTGTTTCGAGTACTCAACCACTAAAGCCAAGTTTTTAAGCCTAAGTCTAGAAATATGCAAATGACCGTCGTACTCTCAAACCGGGAGACCCGCGGCTGCGGGGTCAGTTCCTACGAGTTACATTGGTCCCGTGGGAGGTGTTGGTGCCACCCACGGAAACGTTTGGAGGCTGTTTTGAGTTCTCACCCTCTAACGCCATGTTTTTAAGCCTAAGTCTAGAAATATGCAAATTACAATCGTATTCTCATACCGGGAGTCCCGCGGCTGCGGGGTCAGTTCCTACGACTAACATTGGTCCCGTGGGAGGTGTTGGTGCCACCCAAGGGGACGTTCGGGGGATGTTTCGAGTTCTCACCCTCTAACGCCATGTTTTTAAGCCTATCTCTAGAAATATGCAAATTATCGTCGTATTCTCAAACCGGGAGTCCCGCGGCTGCGGGGACATTTCCTACGAGTTATATTGGTCCCGTGGGAGGTGTTCGTGCCACCCACGGGGCCGTTCGGCGGCTGTTTCGAGTTTTCACCCTCTAACGCCATGTTTTTAAGTCTAGAAATAGGCAAATTATCGTTGTATTCACAAACCGGGAGTCCCGCGACTGCGGGGTCAGTTCCTACGAGTTACATTGGTCACGTGGGAGGTGTTGGTGCCACCCACGGGGCCGTTCGGGGGCTGTTTCGACTTTTCAACCTCTAACGCCATGTTTTTAAGCATAAGTCTAGAAATATGTAAATTACCGTCGTATTATCCAACCGGGAGTCCCGCGGCTGCGGGGTCAGTTCCTACGAGTTACATTGGTCACGTGGGAGGTGTTGGTGCCACCCACGGGGCCGTTCGGGGGCTGTTTCGACTTTTCAACCTCTAACGCATGTTTTTAAGCCAAGTCTAGAAATATGCAAATTACCGTCGTATTCTCCAACCGGGAGTCCCGCGGCTGCGGGGTCAGTTCCTAGGAGTTACATTGGTCCCGTGAAAGGTGTTGGTGCGACCCACGGGGCCGTTAGAGGGTTGTTTCGAGGTTTCACCCTCTAACGCCATGTTTTTAAGCCTAAGTCTAGAAATATGCAAATTACAATCGTATTCTCAAACCAGGAGTCCCGCGGCTGCGGGGTCAGTTCCTACGAGTTACATTGGTCCCGTGGGAGGTGTCGGTGCCACCCACGGGGACGTTCGGGGGCTGTTTCGAGTTCTCACCCTCTAAAGCCAAGTTTTTAAGCCTAAGTCTAGAAATATGCAAATTACCGTATTACTCTCAAACCGGGAGACCCGCGGCTGCGGGGTCAGTTCCTACGAGTTACATTGGTCCCGTGGGAGGTGTTAGTGCCACCCACGGGGACGTTCGAGGCCTGTTTCGAGTTCTTACCCTCTAACGCCATTTTTTTAAGCCTAAGTCCAGAAATATGCAAATTACAATCATATTCTCAACTCGGGAGTCCCGCGGCTGCGGGGTCAGTTCCTACGATTACATTGGTCCCGTGGGAGGTGTTGGTGCCACCCACGGCGACGTTCGGGGGCTGTTTCGAGTTCTCACCCTCTAACGCCATGTTTTTAAGCCTAAGTCTAGAAATATGCAAATTATCGTCGTACTCTCAAACCGGGAGTCCCGCGACTACGGGGTCAGTTCCTACGAGTTACATTGGTACCGTGGGAGGTGTTGGTGCCACCCACGGGGCCGTTCGGGGGATGTTTCGAGTTCTCACCCTCTAACGCCATGTTTGGCCTAAGTCTAGAAATATGCAAATTACCTTCGTATTCTCAAACCGGGAGCCCGGCGGCTACGGGGACAGTTCTACGAGTTATATTGGTCCCATGGGAGGTGTTGGTGCCACCCACGGGGCCGTTCGCGGGCTGTTTCGAGTTTTCACCCTCTAACGCCGTGTTTTTAAGCCTAAGTCTAGAAATATGCAAATTACCGTCGTACTCTCAAACCGGGAGACCCGCGGCTGCAGGGTCAGTTCCTACGAGTTACATTGGTCCCGTGGGAGGTGTTGGTGCCACCCACGGGGCCGCTCGGGGGCTGTTTCGACTTCTCACCCTCTAACGCCATGTTTTTAAGCCTAAGTCTAGAAATATGCAAATTACAATCGTATTCTCAAACCGGGAGACCCGCGGCTGCGGGGACAGTTCCAACGAGTTACATTGGTCCCGTGGGAGGTGTCGGTGCCACCCACGGGGACGTTCGGGGGCTGTTTCGAGTTCTCACCCTCTAAAGACAAGTTTTTAAGCCTAAGTCTGGAAATATGCAAATTACCGTCGTACTCTCAAACCGGGAGACCCGCGACTGAGGGGTCAGTTCCTACGAGTTACATTGGTCCCGTGGGAGGTGTTGGTGCCACCCACGGAGACGTTTGGGGGCTGTTTCGAGTTCTCACCCTCTAACGCCATGTTTTTAAGCCTAAGTCTAGAAATATGCAAATTACAATCGTATTCTCAAACCGGGAGTCCCGCGGCTGCGGAGTCAGTTCCTACGATTTACATTGGTCCCGTGGGAGGTGTTGGTGCCACCCACAGGGACGTTCGGGGGATGTTTCGAGTTCTCACCCTCTAACGCCATGTTTTTAAGCCTAAGTCTAGAAATATGCAAATTATCGTCGTATTCTCAAACCGGGAGTCCCGCGGCTGCGAGGACAGTTCCTACGAGTTATATTAGTCCCGTGGGAGGTGTTCGTGCAACCCACGAGGCTGTTTCGAGTTTTCACCCTCTAACGCCTTGTTTTTAAGTCTAAGTCTAGAAATAGGCAAATTATCGTCGTATTCTCAAACCGGGAGTCCCGCGAATGCGGGGTCAGTTCCTACGAGTTACATTGGTCACGTGGGAGGTGTTGGTGCCACCCACGGGGCCGTTCGGGGGATGTTTCGAGTTTTCACCCTCTAACGCCATGTTTTTAAGCCTAAGTCTAGAAATATGCAAATTACCGTCGTATTCTCCAAGCGGGAGTCCCGCGGCTGCGGGGTCAGTTCCTACGAGTTACATTGGTCCCGTGAGAGGTGTTGGTGCCACCCACGGAGCCGTTAGAGGGTTGTTTCGAGTTTTCACCCTCTAACGCCATGTTTTTAAGCCTAAGTCTAGAAATATTGAAATTACAATCGTATTCTCAGACCGGGAGTTCCGCGGCTGCGAGGTCAGTTCCTACGAGTTACATTGGTCCCGTGGGAGGTGTCGGTGCCACCCACGGGGATGTTCGGGGGCTGTTTCGAGTTCTCACCCTCTAAAGCCATGTTTTTAAGCCTAAGTCTAGAAATATGCAAATTACCATATTACTCTCAAACCGGGAGACCCGCGGCTGCGGGGTCAGTTCCAACGAGTTACATTGGTCCCGTGGGAGGTGTTGGTGCCACCCACGGGGACGTTCGCGGCCTGTTTCGAGTTCTTACCCTCTAACGCCATCTTTTTAAGCTTAAGTCTAGAAATATGCAAATTACAATCGTATTCTCAAACCTAGAGTCCCGCGGCTGCGGGGTCAGTTCCTACGAGTTACATTGGTCCCGTGGGAGGTGTTGGTGCCACCCACGGGGACGTTCGAAGGTTGTTTCGAGTTCTCACCCTCTAACGCCACGTTTGTAAGCCTAAGTCTAGAAATATGCAAATTACCGTCGTACTCTCAAACCGGGAGACCCGCGGCTGCGGGGTCAGTTCCTACGAGTTACATTGGTCCCGTGGGAGGTGTTGGTGCAACCCACGGGGACGTTCGGTGGTTGTTTCTAGTTCTCACCCTCTAATGCCATGTTTTTAAGCCTAAGTCTAGAAATATGCAAATTACCTTCTTATTCTCAAAGGGAGTCCCGCGGCTACGGGGACAGTTCCTACGAGTTATATTGGTCCCGTGGGAGGTGTTGGTGCCACCCACGGGGCCGTTCGGGGGCTGTTTCGAGTTTTCACACTCTAATGCCATCTTTTTAAACCCAAGTCTAGAAATATGCAAATTATCGTCGTATTCTCCAACCGGGAGTCCCGCGGCTGCGGGGACAGTTCTTACGAGTTACATTGGTCCCGTGGGAGGTGTTGGTGCCACCCACGGGGCCGTTAGAGGGCTGTTTCGTGTTTTCACCCCCTAACGCCATGTTTTAAGCCTAAGTCTAGAAATATGCAAATTACCTTCGTAATCTCAAACTGGGAGTCCCGCGGCTGCGGGGTCAGTTCCAACGAGTTACATTGGTCCCGTGGGAGGTGTTGGTGCCACCCACGGGGACGTTTGGGGGATGTTTCGAGTTCTTACCCTCTAACGCCATGTTTTTTAGCATAAGTCTAGAAATATGCAAATTACCTTCGTATTCTCAAACCGGGAGTCCCGCGGCTGCGGGGACAGTTCCTACGAGTTACATTGGTCCCGTGGGAGGTGTCGGTGCCACCCACGGGATCGTTGGGGGGATGTTTCGGGTTTTCACCCTCTAACGCCATGTTTTTAAGCCTAAGTCTAGAAATATCCAAATTACCGTCGTATTCTCAAACCGGGAGTCCCACGACTGCGGGATCAGTTACTACGACTTACATTGGTCCCGTGGGAGGTGTCGGTTCCACCCACGGGGACGTTCGGGGGCTATTTCGAGTTCTCACCCTCTAAAGCCAAGTTTTTAAGCCTAAGTCTAGAAATATGCAAATTACCGTCGTATTCTCCAACCAGGAGTCCCGCGGCTGCGGGGTCAGTTCCTAGGAGTTACATTGGTCCCGTGAAAGGATGTAGGTGCCACCCACGGGGCCGTTAGAGGGTTGTTTCTAGTTTTCACCCTCTAACGCCATGATTTTAAGCCTAAGTCTACAAATATGCAAATTACAATCGTATTCTCAAACCGAGAGTCCCGCGGCTGCGGGGTCAGTTCCAACGAGTTACATTGGTCCCGTGGGAGGTGTCGGTACGACCCACGGGGACGTTCGGGGGCTGTTTCGAGTTCTCACCCTCTAAAGCCAAGTTTTTAAGCCTAAGTCTAGAAATATGCAAATTATCGTCGTACTCTCAAACCGGGAGACCCGCGGCTCCGGGGTCAGTTCCTACGAGTTACATTGGTCCCCTGGGAGGTGTTGGTGCCACCCACGGAGACGTTTGGAGGCTGTTTTGAGTTCTCACCCTCTAACGCCATGTTTTTAAGCCTAATTCTAGAAATATGCAAATTACAATCGTATTCTCAAACCGGGAGTCCCGCGGCTGCGGGGTCAGTTCCTACGACTAACATTGGTCCCGTGGGAGGTGTTGGTGCCACCCAAGGGGACGTTCGGGGGATGTTTCGAGTTATCACCCTCTAACGCCATGTTTTTAAGCCTAAGTCTAGAAATATGCAAATTATCGTCGTATTCTCAAACCGGGAGTCCCGCGGCTGCGGGGACATTTCCTACGAGTTATATTGGTCCCGTGGGAGGTGTTCGTGCCACCCACGGGGCCGTTCGGCGGCTGTTTCGAGTTTTCACCCTCTAACGCCATGTTTTTAAGTCTAGAAATAGGCAAATTATCGTCGTATTCACAAATCGGGAGTCCCGCGACTGCGGGGTCAGTTCCTACGAGTTACATTGGTCACGTGGGAGGTGTTGGTGCCACCCACGGGGCCGTTCGTGGGCTGTTTCGACTTTTCAACCTCTAACGCCATGTTTTTAAGCCTAAGTCTAGAAATATGTAAATTACCGTCGTATTATCCAACCGGGAGTCCCGCGGCTGCGGGGTCAGTTCCTATGAGTTACATTGGTCACGTGGGAGGTGTTGGTGCCACCCACGGGGCCGTTCGGGGGATGTTTCGACTTTTCAACCTCTAACGCATGTTTTTAAGCCAAGTCTAGAAATATGCAAATTACCATCGTATTCTCCAACCGGGAGTCCCGCGGCTGCGGGGTCAGTTCCTAGGAGTTACATTGGTCCCGTGAAAGGTGTTGGTGCGACCCACGGGGCCGTTAGAGGGTTGTTTCGAGTTTTCACCCTCTAACGCCATGTTTTTAAGCCTAAGTCTAGAAATATGCAAATTACAATCGTATTCTCAAACCAGGAGTCCCGCGGCTGCGGGGTCAGTTCCTACGAGTTACATTGGTCCCGTGGGAGGTGTCGGTGCCACCCACGGGGACGTTCGGGGGCTGTTTCGAGTTCTCACCCTCTAAAGCCAAGTTTTTAAGCCTAAGTCTAGAAATATGCAAATTACCGTATTACTCTCAAACCGGGAGACCCGCGGCTGCGGGGTCAGTTCCTACGAGTTACATTGGTCCCGTGGGAGGTGTTAGTGCCACCCACGGGGACGTTCGAGGCCTGTTTCGAGTTCTTACCCTCTAACGCCATTTTTTTAAGCCTAAGTCTAGAAATATGCAAATTACAATCATATTCTCAACTCGGGAGTCCCGCGGCTGCGGGGTCAGTTCCTACGATTACATTGGTCCCGTGGGAGGTGTTGGTGCCACCCACGGCGACGTTCGGGGGCTGTTTCGAGTTCTCACCCTCTAACGCCATGTTTTTAAGCCTAAGTCTAGAAATATGCAAATTATCGTCGTACTCTCAAACCGGGAGTCCCGCGACTACGGGGTCAGTTCCTACGAGTTACATTGGTACCGTGGGAGGTGTTGGTGCCACCCACGGGGCCGTTCGGGGGATGTTTCGAGTTCTCACCCTCTAACGCCATGTTTGGCCTAAGTCTAGAAATATGCAAATTACCTTCGTATTCTCAAACCGGGAGCCCGGCGGCTACGGGGACAGTTCTACGAGTTATATTGGTCCCATGGGAGGTGTTGGTGCCACCCACGGGGCCGTTCGCGGGCTGTTTCGAGTTTTCACCCTCTAACGCCATGTTTTTAAGCCTAAGTCTAGAAATATGCAAATTACCGTCGTACTCTCAAACCGGGAGACCCGCGGCTGCAGGGTCAGTTCCTACGAGTTACATTGGTCCCGTGGGAGGTGTTGGTGCCACCCACGGGGCCGCTCGGGGGCTGTTTCGACTTCTCACCCTCTAACGCCATGTTTTTAAGCCTAAGTCTAGAAATATGCAAATTACAATCGTATTCTCAAACCGGGAGACCCGCGGCTGCGGGGTCAGTTCCAACGAGTTACATTGGTCCCGTGGGAGGTGTCGGTGCCACCCACGGGGACGTTCGGGGGCTGTTTCGAGTTCTCACCCTCTAAAGCCAAGTTTTTAAGCCTAAGTCTGGAAATATGCAAATTACCGTCGTACTCTCAAACCGGGAGACCCGCGACTGCGGGGTCAGTTCCTACGAGTTACATTGGTCCCGTGGGAGGTGTTGGTGCCACCCACGGAGACGTTTGGGGGCTGTTTCGAGTTCTCACCCTCTAACGCCATGTTTTTAAGCCTAAGTCTAGAAATATGCAAATTACAATCGTATTCTCAAACCGGGAGTCCCGCGGCTGCGGAGTCAGTTCCTACGATTTACATTGGTCCCGTGGGAGGTGTTGGTGCCACCCACAGGGACGTTCGGGGGATGTTTCGAGTTCTCACCCTCTAACGCCATGTTTTTAAGCCTAAGTCTAGAAATATGCAAATTATCGTCGTATTCTCAAACCGGGAGTCCCGCGGCTGCGAGGACAGTTCCTACGAGTTATATTAGTCCCGTGGGAGGTGTTCGTGCAACCCACGAGGCTGTTTCGAGTTTTCACCCTCTAACGCCTTGTTTTTAAGTCTAAGTCTAGAAATAGGCAAATTATCGTCGTATTCTCAAACCGGGAGTCCCGCGAATGCGGGGTCAGTTCCTACGAGTTACATTGGTCACGTGGGAGGTGTTGGTGCCACCCACGGGGCCGTTCGGGGGATGTTTCGAGTTTTCACCCTCTAACGCCATGTTTTTAAGCCTAAGTCTAGAAATATGCAAATTACCGTCGTATTCTCCAAGCGGGAGTCCCGCGGCTGCGGGGTCAGTTCCTACGAGTTACATTGGTCCCGTGAGAGGTGTTGGTGCCACCCACGGAGCCGTTAGAGGGTTGTTTCGAGTTTTCACCCTCTAACGCCATGTTTTTAAGCCTAAGTCTAGAAATATGCAAATTACAATCGTATTCTCAGACCGGGAGTTCCGCGGCTGCGAGGTCAGTTCCTACGAGTTACATTGGTCCCGTGGGAGGTGTCGGTGCCACCCACGGGGACGTTCGGGGGCTGTTTCGAGTTCTCACCCTCTAAAGCCATGTTTTTAAGCCTAAGTCTAGAAATATGCAAATTACCATATTACTCTCAAACCGGGAGACCCGCGGTTGCGGGGTCAGTTCCAACGAGTTACATTGGTCCCGTGGGAGGTGTTGGTGCCACCCACGGGGACGTTCGCGGCCTGTTTCGAGTTCTTACCCTCTAACGCCATGTTTTTAAGCTTAAGTCTAGAAATATGCAAATTACAATCGTATTCTCAAACCTAGAGTCCCGCGGCTGCGGGGTCAGTTCCTACGAGTTACATTGGTCCCGTGGGAGGTGTTGGTGCCACCCACGGGGACGTTCGAGGGTTGTTTCAAGTTCTCACCCTCTAACGCCACGTTTGTAAGCCTAAGTCTAGAAATATGCAAATTACCGTCGTACTCTCAAATCGGGAGACCCGCGGCTGCGGGGTCAGTTCCTACAAGTTACATTGGTCCCGTGGGAGGTGTTGGTGCAACCCACGGGGACGTTCGGTGGTTGTTTCTAGTTCTCACCCTCTAACGCCATGTTCTTAAGCCTAAGTCTAGAAAATTTGCAAATTACCTTCTTATTCTCAAAGGGAGTCCCGCGGCTACGGGGACAGTTCCTACGAGTTATATTGGTCCCGTGGGAGGTGTTGGTGCCACCCACGGGGCCGTTCGGGGGCTGTTTCGAGTTTTCACACTCTAACGCCATCTTTTTAAACCTAAGTCTAGAAATATGCAAATTACCGTCGTATTCTCCAACCGGGAGTCCCGCGGCTGCGGGGACAGTTCTTACGAGTTACATTGGTCCCGTGGGAGGTGTTGGTGCCACCCACGGGGCCGTTAGAGGGCTGTTTCGTGTTTTCACCCCCTAACGCCATGTTTTAAGCCTAAGTCTAGAAATATGCAAATTACCTTCGTAATCTCAAACTGGGAGTCCCACGGCTGCGGGGTCAGTTCCAACGAGTTACATTGGTCCCGTGGGAGGTGTTGGTGCCACCCACGGGGACGTTTGGGGGATGTTTCGAGTTCTTACCCTCTAACGCCATGTTTTTTAGCATAAGTCTAGAAATATGCAAATTACCTTCGTATTCTCAAACCGGGAGTCCCGCGGCTGCGGGGACAGTTCCTACGAGTTACATTGGTCCCGTGGGAGGTGTCGGTGCCACCCACGGGATCGTTGGGGGGATGTTTCGGGTTTTCACCCTCTAACGCCATGTTTTTAAGCCTAAGTCTAGAAATATCCAAATTACCGTCGTATTCTCAAACCGGGAGTCCCACGACTGCGGGATCAGTTACTACGACTTACATTGGTCCCGTGGGAGGTGTCGGTTCCACCCACGGGGACGTTCGGGGGCTGTTTCGAGTTCTCACCCTCTAAAGCCAAGTTTTTAAGCCTAAGTCTAGAAATATGCAAATTACCGTCGTATTCTCCAACCAGGAGTCCCGCGGCTGCGGGGTCAGTTCCTAGGAGTTACATTGGTCCCGTGAAAGGTGTAGGTGCCACCCACGGGGCCGTTAGAGGGTTGTTTCTAGTTTTCACCCTCTAACGCCATGATTTTAAGCCTAAGTCTACAAATATGCAAATTACAATCGTATTCTCAAACCGAGAGTCCCGCGGCTGCGGGGTCAGTTCCAACGAGTTACATTGGTCCCGTGGGAGGTGTCGGTGCGACCCACGGGGACGTTCGGGGGCTGTTTCGAGTTCTCACCCTCTAAAGCCAAGTTTTTAAGCCTAAGTCTAGAAATATGCAAATTACCGTCGTGCTCTCAAACCGGGAGACCCGCGGCTCCGGGGTCAGTTCCTACGAGTTACATTGGTCCCGTGGGAGGTGTTGGTGCCACCCACGGAGACGTTTGGAGGCTGTTTTGAGTTCTCACCCTCTAACGCCATGTTTTTAAGCCTAAGTCTAGAAATATGCAAATTACAATCGTATTCTCAAACCGGGAGTCCCGCGGCTGCGGGGTCAGTTCCTACGACTAACATTGGTCCCGTGGGAGGTGTTGGTGCCACCCAAGGGGACGTTCGGGGGATGTTTCGAGTTCTCACCCTCTAACGCCATGTTTTTAAGCCTAAGTCTAGAAATATGCAAATTATCGTCGTATTCTCAAACCGGGAGTCCCGCGGCTGCGGGGACATTTCCTACGAGTTATATTGGTCCCGTGGGAGGTGTTCGTGCCACCCACGGGGCCGTTCGGCGGCTGTTTCGAGTTTTCACCCTCTAACGCCATGTTTTTAAGTCTAGAAATAGGCAAATTATCGTCGTATTCACAAACCGGGAGTCCCGCGACTGCGGGGTCAGTTCCTACGAGTTACATTGGTCACGTGGGAGGTGTTGGTACCACCCACGGGGCCGTTCGTGGGCTGTTTCGACTTTTCAACCTCTAACGCCATGTTTTTAAGCCTAAGTCTAGAAATATGTAAATTACCGTCGTATTATCCAACCGGGAGTCCCGCGGCTGCGGGGTCAGTTCCTACGAGTTACATTGGTCACGTGGGAGGTGTTGGTGCCACCCACGGGGCCGTTCGGGGGCTGTTTCGACTTTTCAACCTCTAACGCATGTTTTTAAGCCAAGTCTAGAAATATGCAAATTACCGTCGTATTCTCCAACCGGGAGTCCCGCGGCTGCGGGGTCAGTTCCTAGGAGTTACATTGGTCCCGTGAAAGGTGTTGGTGCGACCCACGGGGCCGTTAGAGGGTTGTTTCGAGTTTTCACCCTCTAACGCCATGTTTTTAAGCCTAAGTCTAGAAATATGCAAATTACAATCGTATTCTCAAACCAGGAGTCCCGCGGCTGCAGGGTCAGTTCCTACGAGTTACATTGGTCCCGTGGGAGGTGTCGGTGCCACCCACGGGGACGTTCGGGGGCTGTTTCGAGTTCTCACCCTCTAAAGCCAAGTTTTTAAGCCTAAGTCTAGAAATATGCAAATTATCGTATTACTCTCAAACCGGGAGACCCGCGGCTGCGGGGTCAGTTCCTACGAGTTACATTGGTCCCGTGGGAGGTGTTGGTGCCACCCACGGGGACGTTCGAGGCCTGTTTCGAGTTCTTACCCTCTAACGCCATTTTTTTAAGCCTAAGTCTAGAAATATGCAAATTACAATCATATTCTCAACTCGGGAGTCCCGCGGCTGCGGGGTCAGTTCCTACGATTACATTGGTCCCGTGGGAGCTGTTGGTTCCACCCACGGGGACGTTCGGGGGCTGTTTCGAGTTCTCACCCTCTAACGCCATGTTTTTAAGCCTAAGTCTAGAAATATGCAAATTATCGTCGTACTCTCAAACCGGGAGTCCCGCGACTACGGGGTCAGTTCCTACGAGTTACATTGGTACCGTGGGAGGTGTTGGTGCCACCCACGGGGCCGTTCGGGGGATGTTTCGAGTTCTCACCCTCTAACGCCATGTTTGGCCTAAGTCTAGAAATATGCAAATTACCTTCGTATTCTCAAACCGGGAGCCCGGCGGCTGCGGGGACAGTTCTACGAGTTATATTGGTCCCATGGGAGGTGTTGGTGCCACCCACGGGGCCGTTCGCGGGCTGTTTCGAGTTTTCACCCTCTAACGCCATGTTTTTAAGCCTAAGTCTAGAAATATGCAAATTACCGTCGTACTCTCAAACCGGGAGACCAGCGGCTGCAGGGTCAGTTCCTACGAGTTACATTAGTACCGTGGGAGGTGTTGGTGCCACCCACGGGGCCGTTCGGGGGCTGTTTCGACTTCTCACCCTCTAACGCCATGTTTTTAAGCCTAAGTCTAGAAATATGCAAATTACAATCGTATTCTCAAACCGGGAGACCCGCGGCTGCGGGGTCAGTTCCAACGAGTTACATTGGTCCCGTGGGAGGTGTCGGTGCCACCCACGGGGACGTTCGGGGGCTGTTTCGAGTTCTCACCCTCTAAAGCCAAGTTTTTAAGCCTAAGTCTGGAAATATGCAAATTACCGTCGTACTCTCAAACCGGGAGACCCGCGACTGCGGGGTCAATTCCTACGAGTTACATTGGTCCCGTGGGAGGTGTTGGTGCCACCAACGGAGATGTTTGGGGGCTGTTTCGAGTTCTCATCCTCTAACGCCATGTTTTTAAGCCTAAGTCTAGAAATATGCAAATTACAATCGTATTCTCAAACCGGGAGTCCCGCGGCTGCGGGGTCAGTTCCTACGATTTACATTGGTCCCGTGGGAGGTGTTGGTGCCACCCATAGGGACGTTCGGGGGATGTTTCGAGTTCTCACCCTCTAACGCCATGTTTTTAAGCCTAAGTCTAGAAATATGCAAATTATCGTCGTATTCTCAAACCGGGAGTCCCGCGGCTGCGAGGACAGTTCCTACGAGTTATATTAGTCCCGTGGGAGGTGTTCGTGCATCCCACGGGGCTGTTTCAAGTTTTCACCCTCTAACGCCTTGTTTTTAAGTCTAAGTCTAGAAATAGGCAAATTATTGTCGTATTCTCAAACCGGGAGTCCCGCGAATGCGGGGTCAGTTCCTACAAGTTACATTGGTCACGTGGGAGGTGTTGGTGCCACCCACGGGGCCGTTCGGGGGATGTTTCGACTTTTCAACCTCTAACTCCATGTTTTTAAGCCTAAGTCTAGAAATATGCAAATTACCGTCGTATTCTCCAACCGGGAGTCCCGCGGCTGCGGGGTCAGTTCCTACGAGTTACATTGGTCCCGTGAGAGGTGTTGGTGCCACCCACGGAGCCGTTAGAGGGTTGTTTCGAGTTTTCACCCTCTAACGCCATGTTTTTAAGCCTAAGTCTAGAAATATGCAAATTACAATCGTATTCTCAGACCGGGAGTTCCGCGGCTGCGAGGTCAGTTCCTACGAGTTACATTGGTCTCGTGGGAGGTGTCGGTGCCACCCACGGGGACATTCGAGGTCTGTTTCGAGTTCTCACCCTCTAAAGCCAAGTTTTTAAGCCTAAGTCTAGAAATATGCAAATTACCGTATTACTCTCAAACCGGGAGACCCGCGGCTGCGGGGTCAGTTCCAACGAGTTACATTGGTCCCGTGGGAGGTGTTGGTGCCACCCACGGGGACGTTCGCGGCCTGTTTCGAGTTCTTACCCTCTAACGCCATGTTTTTAAGCTTAAGTCTAGAAATATGCAAATTACAATCGTATTCTCAAACCTAGAGTCCCGCGGCTGCGGGGTCAGTTCCTACGAGTTACATTGGTCCCGTGGGAGGTGTTGGTGCCACCCACGGGGACGTTCGAGGGTTGTTTCGAGTTCTCACCCTCTAACGCCACGTTTGTAAGCCTAAGTCTAGAAATATGCAAATTACCGTCGTACTCTCAAACCGGGAGACCCGCGGCTGCGGGGTCAGTTCCTACGAGTTACATTGGTCCCGTGGGAGGTGTTGGTGCAACCCACGGGGACGTTCGGTGGTTGTTTCTAGTTCTAACCCTCTAACGCCATGTTCTTAAGCCTAAGTCTAGAAAATTTGCAAATTACCTTCTTATTCTCAAAGGGAGTCCCGTGGCTACGGGGACAGTTCCTACGAGTTATATTGGTCCCGTGGGAGGTGTTGGTGCCACCCACGGGGCCGTTCGGGGGCTGTTTCGAGTTTTCACACTCTAACGCCATCTTTTTAAACCTAAGTCTAGAAATATGCAAATTACCGTCGTATTCTCCAACCGGGAGTCCCGCGGCTGCGGGGACAGTTCTTACGAGTTACATTGGTCCCGTGGGAGGTGTTGGTGCCACCCACGGGGCCGTTAGAGGGCTGTTTCGAGTTTTCACCCCCTAACGCCATGTTTTAAGCCTAAGTCTAGAAATATGCAAATTACCTTCGTAATCTCAAACTGGGAGTCCCGCGGCTGCGGGGTCAGTTCCAACGAGTTACATTGGTCCCGTGGGAGGTGTTGGTGCCACCCACGGGAACGTTTGGGGGATGTTTCGAGTTCTTACCCTCTAACGCCATGTTTTTTAGCATAAGTCTAGAAATATGCAAATTACCTTCGTATTCTCAAACCGGGAGTCCCGCAGCTGCGGGGACAGTTCCTACGAGTTACATTGGTCCCGTGGGAGGTGTCGGTGCCACCCACGAGATCGTTCGGGGGCTATTTCGGGTTTTCACCCTCTAACGCCATGTTTTTAAGCCTAAGTCTAGAAATATGCAAATTACCGTCGTATTCTCCAACCGGGAGTCCCGCGGCTGCGGGGACAGTTCTTACGAGTTACATTGGTCCCGTGGGAGGTGTTGGTGCCACCCACGGGGCCGTTAGAGGGCTGTTTCGTGTTTTCACCCCCTAACGCCATGTTTTAAGCCTAAGTCTAGAAATATGCAAATTACCTTCGTAATCTCAAACTGGGAGTCCCGCGGCTGCGGGGTCAGTTCCAACGAGTTACATTGGTCCCGTGGGAGGTGTTGGTGCCACCCACGGGAACGTTTGGGGGATGTTTCGAGTTCTTACCCTCTAACGCCATGTTTTTTAGCATAAGTCTAGAAATATGCAAATTACCTTCGTATTCTCAAACCGGGAGTCCCGCGGCTGCGGGGACAGTTCCTACGAGTTACATTGGTCCCGTGGGAGGTGTCGGTGCCACCCACGAGATCGTTCGGGGGCTATTTCGGGTTTTCACCCTCTAACGCCATGTTTTTAAGCCTAAGTCTAGAAATATCCAAATTACCGTCGTATTCTCAAACCAGGAGTCCCACGACTGCGGGATCAGTTACTACGACTTACATTGGTCCCGTGGGAGGTGTCGGTTCCACCCACGGGGACGTTCGGGGGCTGTTTCGAGTTCTCACCCTCTAAAGCCAAGTTTTTAAGCCTAAGTCTAGAAATATGCAAATTACCGTCGTATTCTCCAACCAGGAGTCCCGCGGCTGCGGGGTCAGTTCCTAGGAGTTACATTGGTCCCGTGAAAGGTGTAGGTGCCACCCACGGGGCCGTTAGAGGGTTGTTTCGAGTTTTCACCCTCTAACGCCATGATTTTAAGCCTAAGTCTACAAATATGCAAATTACAATCGTATTCTCAAACCGAGAGTCCCGCGGCTGCGGGGTCAGTTCCAACGAGTTACATTGGTCCCGTGGGAAGTGTCGGTGCGACCCACGGGGACGTTCGGGGGCTGTTTCGAGTTCTCACCCTCTAAAGCCAAGTTTTTAAGCCTAAGTCTAGAAATATGCAAATTACCGTCGTACTCTCAAACCGGGAGACCCGCGGCTGCGGGGTCAGTTCCTACGAGTTACATTGGTCCCGTGGGAGGTGTTGGTGCCACCCACGGAGACGTTTGGAGGATGTTTTGAGTTCTCACCCTCTAACGCCATGTTTTTAAGCCTAAGTCTAGAAATATGCAAATTACAATCGTATTCTCAAACCGGGAGTCCCGCGGATGCGGGGTCAGTTCCTACGACTAACATTGGTCCCGTGGGAGGTGTTGGTGCCACCCAAGGGGACGTTCGGGGGATGTTTCGAGTTCTCACCCTCTAACGCCATATTTTTAAGCCTAAGTCTAGAAATATGCAAATTATCGTCGTATTCTCAAACCGGGAGTCCCGCGGCTGCGGAGACATTTCCTACGAGTTATATTGGTCCCGTGGGAGGTGTTCGTGCCACCCACGGGGCCGTTCGGCGGCTGTTTCGAGTTTTCACCCTCTAACGCCATGTTTTTAAGTCTAGAAATAGGCAAATTATCGTCGTATTCACAAACCGGGAGTCCCGCGACTGCGGGGTCAGTTCCTACGAGTTACATTGGTCACGTGGGAGGTGTTGGTGCCACCCACGGGGCCGTTCGGGGGCTGTTTCGACTTTTCAATCTCTAACGCCATGTTTTTAAGCCTAAGTCTAGAAATATGTAAATTACCGTCGTATTCTCCAACCGGGAGTCCCGCGGCTGCGGGGTCAGTTCCTACGAGTTACATTGGTCATGTGGAAGGTGTTGGTGCCACCCACGGGGCCGTTCGGGGGCTGTTTCGACTTTTCAACCTCTAACGCATGTTTTTAAGCCAAGTCTAGAAATATGCAAATTACCATCGTATTCTCCAACCGGGAGTCCCGCGGCTGCGGGGTCAGTTCCTAGGAGTTACATTGGTCCCGTGAAAGGTGTTGGTGCGACCCACGGGGCCGTTAGAGGGTTGTTTCGAGTTTTCACCCTCTAACGCCATGTTTTTAAGCGTAAGTCTAGAAATATGCAAATTACAATCGTATTCTCAAACCAGGAGTCCCGCGGCTGCGGGGTCAGTTCCTACGAGTTACATTGGTCCCGTGGGAGGTGTCGGTGCCACCCACGGGGACGTTCGGGGGCTGTTTCGAGTTCTCACCCTCTAAAGCCAAGTTTTTAAGCCTAAGTCTAGAAATATGCAAATTACCGTATTACTCTCAAACCGGGAGACCCGCGGCTGCGGGGTCAGTTCCAACGAGTTACATTGGTCCCGTGGGAGGTGTTGGTGCCACCCACGGGGACGTTCGTGGCCTGTTTCGAGTTCTTACCCTCTAACGCCATGTTTTTAAGCTTAAGTCTAGAAATATGCAAATTACAATCGTATTCTCAAACCTAGAGTCCCGCGGCTGCGGGGTCAGTTCCTACGAGTTACATTGGTCCCGTGGGAGGTGTTGGTGCCACCCACGGGGACGTTCGAGGGTTGTTTCGAGTTCTCACCCTCTAACGCCACGTTTGTAAGCCTAAGTCTAGAAATATGCAAATTACCGTCGTACTCTCAAACCGGGAGACCCGCGGCTGCGGGGTCAGTTCCTACGAGTTACATTGGTCCCGTGGGAGGTGTTGGTGCAACCCACGGGGACGTTCGGTGGTTGTTTCTAGTTCTCACCCTCTAACGCCATGTTCTTAAGCCTAAGTCTAGAAAATTTGCAAATTACCTTCTTATTCTCAAAGGGAGTCCCGCGGCTACGGGGACAGTTCCTACGAGTTATATTGGTCCCGTGGGAGGTGTTGGTGCCACCCACGGGGCCGTTCGGGGGCTGTTTCGAGTTTTCACACTCTAACGCCATCTTTTTAAACCTAAGTCTAGAAATATGCAAATTACCGTCGTATTCTCCAACCGGGAGTCCCGCGGCTGCGGGGACAGTTCTTACGAGTTACATTGGTCCCGTGGGAGGTGTTGGTGCCACCCACGGGGCCGTTAGAGGGCTGTTTCGAGTTTTCACCCCCTAACGCCATGTTTTAAGCCTAAGTCTAGAAATATGCAAATTACCTTCGTAATCTCAAACTGGGAGTCCCGCGGCTGCGGGATCAGTTCCAACGAGTTACATTGGTCCCGTGGGAGGTGTTGGTGCCACCCACGGGGACGTTTGGGGGATGTTTCGAGTTCTTACCCTCTAACGCCATGTTTTTTAGCATAAGTCTAGAAATATGCAAATTACTTTCGTATTCTCAAACCGGGAGTCCCGCGGCTGCGGGGACAGTTCCTACGAGTTACATTGGTCCCGTGGGAGGTGTTGGTGCCACCCACGGGATCGTTCGGGGGCTATTTCGGGTTTTCACCCTCTAACGCCATGTTTTTAAGCCTAAGTCTAGAAATATCCAAATTACCGTCGTATTCTCAAACCAGGAGTCCCACGACTGCGGGATCAGTTACTACGACTTACATTGGTCCCGTGGGAGGTGTCGGTTCCACCCACGGGGACGTTCGGGGGCTGTTTCGAGTTCTCACCCTCTAAAGCCAAGTTTTTAAGCCTAAGTCTAGAAATATGCAAATTACCGTCGTATTCTCCAACCAGGAGTCCCGTGGCTGCGGGGTGAGTTCCTAGGAGTTACATTGGTCCCGTGAAAGGTGTAGGTGCCACCCACGGGGCCGTTAGAGGGTTGTTTCGAGTTTTCACCCTCTAACGCCATGATTTTAAGCCTAAGTCTACAAATATGCAAATTACAATCGTATTCTCAAATCGAGAGTCCCGCGGCTGCGGGGTCAGTTCCAACGAGTTACATTGGTCCCGTGGGAAGTGTCGGTGCGACCCACGGGGACGTTCGGGGGCTGTTTCGAGTTCTCACCCTCTAAAGCCAAGTTTTTAAGCCTAAGTCTAGAAATATGCAAATTACCGTCGTACTCTCAAACCGGGAGACCCGCGGCTGCGGGGTCAGTTCCTACGAGTTACATTGGTCCCGTGGGAGGTGTTGGTGCCACCCACGGAGACGTTTGGAGGATGTTTTGAGTTCTCACCCTCTAACGCCATGTTTTTAAGCCTAAGTCTAGAAATATGCAAATTACAATCGTATTCTCAAACCGGGAGTCCCGCGGCTGCGGGGTCAGTTCCTACGACTAACATTGGTCCCGTGGGAGGTGTTGGTGCCACCCAAGGGGACGTTCGGGGGATGTTTCGAGTTCTCACCCTCTAACGCCATATTTTTAAGCCTAAGTCTAGAAATATGCAAATTATCGTCGTATTCTCAAACCGGGAGTCCCGCGGCTGCGGAGACATTTCCTACGAGTTATATTGGTCCCGTGGGAGGTGTTCGTGCCACCCACGGGGCCGTTCGGCGGCTGTTTCGAGTTTTCACCCTCTAACGCCATGTTTTTAAGTCTAGAAATAGGCAAATTATCATCGTATTCACAAACCGGGAGTCCCGCGACTGCGGGGTCAGTTCCTACGAGTTACATTGGTCACGTGGGAGGTGTTGGTGCCACCCACGGGGCCGTTCGGGGGCTGTTTTGACTTTTCAATCTCTAACGCCATGTTTTTAAGCCTAAGTCTAGAAATACGTAAATTACCGTCGTATTCTCCAACCGGGAGTCCCGCGGCTGCGGGGTCAGTTCCTACGAGTTACATTGGTCATGTGGGAGGTGTTGGTGCCACCCACGGGGCCGTTCGGGGGCTGTTTCGACTTTTCAACCTCTAACGCATGTTTTTAAGCCAAGTCTAGAAATATGCAAATTACCGTCGTATTCTCCAACCGGGAGTCCCGCGGCTGCGGGGTCAGTTCCTAGGAGTTACATTGGTCCCGTGAAAGGTGTTGGTGCGACCCACGGGGCCGTTAGAGGGTTGTTTCGAGTTTTCACCCTCTAACGCCATGTTTTTAAGCGTAAGTCTAGAAATATGCAAATTACAATCGTATTCTCAAACCAGGAGTCCCGCAGCTGCGGGGTCAGTTCCTACGAGTTACATTGGTCCCATGGGAGGTGTCGGTGCCACCCACGGGGACGTTCGGGGGCTGTTTCGAGTTCTCACCCTCTAAAGCCAAGTTTTTAAGCCTAAGTCTAGAAATATGCAAATTACCGTATTACTCTCAAACCGGGAGACCCGCGGCTGTGGGGTTAGTTCCTACGAGTTACATTGGTCCCGTGGGAGGTGTTGGTGCCACCCACGGGGACGTTCGAGGCCTGTTTCGAGTTCTTACCCTCTAACGCCATTTTTTTAAGCCTAAGTCTAGAAATATGCAAATTACAATCATATTCTCAACTCGGGAGTCCCGCGGCTGCGGGGTCAGTTCCTACGATTACATTGGTCCCGTGGGAGGTGTTGGTGCCACCCACGGGGACGTTCGGGGGCTGTTTCGAGTTCTCACCCTCTAACGCCATGTTTTTAAGCCTAAGTCTAAAAATATGCAAATTATCGTCGTACTCTCAAACCGGGAGTCCCGCGACTGCGGGGTCAGTTCCTACGAGTTACATTGGTACCGTGGGAGGTGTTGGTGCCACCCACGGGGCCGTTCGGGGGCTGTTTCGAGTTCTCACCCTCTAACGGCATGTTTGGCCTAAGTCTAGAAATATGCAAATTACCTTCGTATTCTCAAACCGGGAGCCCGGCGGCTGCGGCGACAGTTCCTACGAGTTATATTGGTCCCACGGGAGGTGTTGGTGCCACCCACGGGGCCGTTCGCGGGCTGTTTCGAGTTTTCACCCTCTAACGCCATGTTTATAAGCCTAAGTCTAGAAATATGCAAATTACCGTCGTACTCTCAAACCGGGAGACCCGCGACTGCGGGGTCAGTTCCTACGAGTTACATTGGTCCCGTGGGAGGTGTTGGTGCCACCCACGGGGCCGTTCGGGGGGTGTTTCGACTTCTCACCCTCTAACGCCATGTTTTTAAGCCTAAGTCTAAAAATATGCAAATTACAATCGTATTCTCAAACCGGGAGACCCGCGGCTGCGGGGTCAGTTCCAACGAGTTACATTGGTCCCGTGGGAGGTGTCGGTGCCACCCACAGGGACGTTCGGGGGCTGTTTCGAGTTCTCACCCTCTAAAGCCAAGTTTTTAAGCCTAAATCTGGAAATATGCAAATTACCGTCGTACTCTCAAACCGGGAGACCCGCAACTGCGGGGTCAGTTCCTACGAGTTACATTGGTCCCGTGGGAGGTGTTGGTGCCACCCACGGAGACGTTTGGGGGCTGTTTCGAGTTCTCACCCTCTAATGTCATGTTTTTAAGCCTAAGTCTAGAAATATGCAAATTACAATCGTATTCTCAAACCGGGAGTCCCGCGGCTGCGGGGTCAGTTCCTACGATTTACATTGGTCCCGTGGGAGGTGTTGGTGCCACCCACAGGGACGTTCGGGGGATGTTTCGAGTTCTCACCCTCTAATACCATGTTTTTAAGCCTAAGTCTAGAAATATGCAAATTATCGTCATATTCTCAAACCGGGAGTCCCGCGGCTGCGGGGACAGTTCCTACGAGTTATATTGGTCCCGTGGGAGGTGTTCGTGCAACCCACGGGGCTGTTTGGAGTTTTCACCCTCTAACGCCTTGTTTTTAAGTCTAAGTCTAGAAATAGCGAAATTATCGTCGTATTCTCAAACCGGGAGTCCCGCGAATGCGGGGTCAGTTCCTACGAGTTACATTGGTCACGTGGGAGGTGTTGGTGCCACCCACGGGGCCGTTCGGGGGATGTTTCGACTTTTCAACCTCTAACGCCATGTTTTTAAGCCTAAGTCTAGAAATATGCAAATTACCGTCGTATTCTCCAACCGGGAGTCCCGCGGCTGCGGGGTCAGTTCCTACGAGTTACATTGGTCCCGTGAGAGGTGTTAGTGCCACCCACGGAGCCGTTAGAGGGTTGTTTCGAGTTTTCACCCCCTAACGCCATGTTTTTAAGCCTAAGTCTATAAATATGCAAATTACAATCGTATTCTCAGACCGGGAGTCCCGCGGCTGCGAGGTCAGTTCCTACGAGTTACATTGGTCCCGTGGGAGGTGTCGGTGCCACCCACGGGGACGTTCGGGGGCTGTTTCGAGTTCTCACCCTCTAAAGCCAAGTTTTTATGCCTAAGTCTAGAAATATGCAAATTACCGTATTACTCTCAAACCGGGAGACCCGCGGCTGCGGGGTCAGTTCCAACGAGTTACATTGGTCCCGTGGGAGGTGTTGGTGCCACCCACGGGGACGTTTGCGGCCTGTTTCGAGTTGTTACCCTCTAACACCATGTTTTTAAGCTTAAGTCTAGAAATATGCAAATTACAATCGTATTCTCAAACCGGGAGTCCCGCGGCTGCGGGGTCAGTTCCTACGAGTTACATTGGTCCCGTGGGAGGTGTTGGTGCCACCCACGGGGACGTTCGAGGGCTGTTTCGAGTTCTCACCCTCTAACGCCATGTTTGTAAGCCTAAGTCTAGAAATATGCAAATTACCGTCGTACTCTCAAACCGGGAGACCCGCGGCTGCGGGGTCAGTTCCTACGAGTTACATTGGTCCCGTGGGAGGTGTTGGTGCAACCCACGGGGACGTTCGGTGGTTGTTTCTAGTTCTCACCCTCTAATGCCATGTTTTTAAGCCTAAGTCTAGAAATATGCTAATTACCTTCTTATTCTCAAAGGGAGTCCCGCGGCTACGGGGACAGTTCCTACGAGTTATATTGGTCCCGTGGGAGGTGTTGGTGCCACCCACGGGGCCGTTCGGGGGCTGTTTCGAGTTTTCACACTCTAACGCCATCTTTTTAAACCTAAGTCTAGAAATATGCAAATTACCATCGTATTCTCCAACCGGGAGTCCCGCGGCTGCGAGGACAGTTCTTACGAGTTACATTGGTCCCGTGGGAGGTGTTGGTGCCACCCACGGGGCCGTTAGAGGGCTGTTTCGAGTTTTCACCCCCTAACGCCATGTTTTAAGCCTAAGTCTAGAAATATGCAAATTACCTTCGTAATCTCAAACTGGGAGTCCCGCGGCTGCGGGGTCAGTTCCTACGATTTACATTGGTTCCGTGGGAGGTGTTGGTGCCACCCACAGGGACGTTCGGGGGATGTTTCGAGTTCTCACCCTCTAATGCCATGTTTTTAAGCCTAAGTCTAGAAATATGCAAATTATCGTCGTATTCTCAAACCGGGAGTCCCGCGGCTGCGGGGACAGTTCCTACGAGTTATATGGGTCCCGTGGGAGGTGTTCGTGCAACCCACGGGGCTGTTTCGAGTTTTCACCCTCTAACGCCTTGTTTTTAAGTCTAAGTCTAGAAATAGCCAAATTATCGTCGTATTCTCAAACCGGGAGTCCCGCGAATGCGGGGTTAGTTCCTATGAGTTACATTGGTCACGTGGGAGGTGTTGGTGCCACCCACGGGGCCGTTCGGGGGATGTTTCGACTTTTCAACCTCTAACGCCATGTTTTTAAGCCTAAGTCTAGAAATATGCAAATTACCATCGTATTCTCCAACCGGGAGTCCCGCGGCTGCGGGGTCAGTTCCTACGAGTTACATTGGTCCCGTGAGAGGTGTTGGTGCCACCCACGGAGCCGTTAGAGGGTTGTTTCGAGTTTTCACCCCCTAACGCCATGTTTTTAAGCCTAAGTCTAGAAATATGCAAATTACAATCGTATTCTCAGACCGGGAGTCCCGCGGCTGCGAGGTCAGTTCCTACGAGTTACATTGGTCCCGTGGGAGGTGTCGGTGCCACCCACGGGGATGTTCGGGGGCTGTTTCGAGTTCTCACCCTCTAAAGCCAAGTTTTTATGCCTAAGTCTAGAAATATGCAAATTACCGTATTACTCTCAAACCGGGAGACCCGCGGCTGCGGGGTCAGTTCCTACGAGTTACATTGGTCCCGTGGGAGGTGTTGGTGCCACCCACGGGGACGTTCGCGGCCTGTTTCGAGTTGTTACCCTCTAACGCCATGTTTTTAAGCTTAAGTCTAGAAATATGCAAATTACAATCGTATTCTCAAACCGGGAGTCCCGCGGCTGCGGGGTCAGTTCCTACGAGTTACATTGGTCCCGTGGGAGGTGTTGGTGCCACCCACGGGGACGTTCGAGGGCTGTTTCGAGTTCTCACCCTCTAATGCCATGTTTGTAAGCCTAAGTCTAGAAATATGCAAATTACCGTCGTACTCTCAAACCGGGAGACCCGCGGCTGCGGGGTCAGTTCCTACGAGTTACATTGGTCCCGTGGGAGGTGTTGGTGCAACCCACGGGGACGTTCGGTGGTTGTTTCTAGTTCTCACCCTCTAACGCCATGTTTTTAAGCCTAAGTCTAGAAATATGCAAATTACCTTCTTATTCTCAAAGGGAGTCCCGCGGCTACGGGGACAGTTCCTACGAGTTATATTGGTCCCGTGGGAGGTGTTGGTGCCACCCACGGGGCCGTTCGGGGGCTGTTTCGAGTTTTCACACTCTAACGCCATCTTTTTAAACCTAAGTCTAGAATATGCAAATTACCGTCGTATTCTCCAACCGGGAGTCCCGCGGCTGCGGGGACAGTTCTTACGAGTTACATTGGTCCCGTGGGAGGTGTTGGTGCCACCCACGGGGCCGTTAGAGGGCTGTTTCGAGTTTTCACCTCCTAACGCCATGTTTTAAGCCTAAGTCTAGAAATATACAAATTACCTTCGTAATCTCAAACTGGGAGTCCCGCGGCTGCGGGGTCATTTCCTACGATTTACATTGGTCCCGTGGGAGGTGTTGGTGCCACCCACAGGGACGTTCGGGGGATGTTTCGAGTTCTCACCCTCTAATGCCATGTTTTTAAGCCTAAGTCTAGAAATATGCAAATTATCGTCGTATTCTCAAACCGGGAGTCCCGCGGCTGCGGGGACAGTTCCTACGAGTTATATTGGTCCCGTGGGAGGTGTTCGTGCAACCCACGGGGCTGTTTCGAGTTTTCACCCTCTAACGCCTTGTTTTTAAGTCTAAGTCTAGAAATAGCCAAATTATCGTCGTATTCTCAAACCGGGAGTCCCGCGAATGCGGGGTCAGTTCCTACGAGTTACATTGGTCACGTGGGAGGTGTTGGTGCCACCCACGGGGCCGTTCGGGGGATGTTTCGACTTTTCAACCTCTAACGCCATGTTTTTAAGCCTAAGTCTAGAAATATGCAAATTACCGTCGTATTCTCCAACCGGGAGTCCCGCGGCTGCGGGGTCAGTTCCTACTAGTTACATTGGTCCCGTGAGAGGTGTTGGTGCCACCCACGGAGCCGTTAGAGGGTTGTTTCGAGTTTTCACCCCCTAACGCCATGTTTTTAAGCCTAAGTCTAGAAATATGCAAATTACAATCGTATTCTCAGACCGGGAGTCCCGCGACTGCGAGGTCAGTTCCTACGAGTTACATTGGTCCCGTGGGAGGTGTCGGTGCCACCCACGGGGACGTTCGGGGGCTGTTTCGAGTTCTCACCCTCTAAAGCCAAGTTTTTATGCCTAAGTCTAGAAATATGCAAATTACCGTATTACTCTCAAACCGAGAGACCCGCGGCTGCGGGGTCAGTTCCAACGAGTTACATTGGTCCCGTGGGAGGTGTTGGTGCCACCCACGGGGACGTTCGCGGCCTGTTTCGATTTGTTACCCTCTAACGCCATGTTTTTAAGCTTAAGTCTAGAAATATGCAAATTACAATCGTATTCTCAAACCGGGAGTCCCGCGGCTGCGGGGTCAGTTCCTACGAGTTACATTGGTCCCGTGGGAGGTGTTGGTGCCACCCACGGGGACGTTCGAGGGCTGTTTCGAGTTCTCACCCTCTAACGCCATGTTTGTAAGCCTAAGTCTAGAAATATGCAAATTACCGTCGTACTCTCAAATCAGGAGACCCGCGGCTGCGGGGTCAGTTCCTACGAGTTACATTGGTCCCGTGGGAGGTGTTGGTGCAACCCACAGGGACGTTCGGTGGTTGTTTCTAGTTCTCACCCTCTAACGCCATGTTTTTAAGCCTAAGTCTAGAAATATGCAAATTACCTTCTTATTCTCAAAGGGAGTCCCGCGGCTATGGGGACAGTTCCTACGAGTTATATTGGTCCCGTGGGAGGTGTTGGTGCCACCCACGGGGCCGTTCGGGGGCTGTTTCGAGTTTTCACACTCTAACGCCATCTTTTTAAACCTAAGTCTAGAAATATGCAAATTACCGTCGTATTCTCCAACCGGGAGTCCCGCGGCTGCGGGGACAGTTCTTACGAGTTACATTGGTCCCGTGGGAGGTGTTGGTGCCACCCACGGGGCCGTTAGAGGGCTGTTTCGAGTTTTCACCCCCTAACGCCATGTTTTAAGCCTAAGTCTAGAAATATGCAAATTACCTTCGTAATCTCAAACTGGGAGTCCCGCGGCTGCGGGGTCAGTTCCAACGAGTTACATTGGTCCCGTGGGAGGTGTTGGTGCCACCCACGGGGACGTTTGGGGGATGTTTCGAGTTCTTACCCTCTAACGCTATGTTTTTTAGCTTAAGTCTAGAAATATGCAAATTACCTTCGTATTCTCAAACCGGGAGTCCCGCGGCTGCGGGGACAGTTCCTACGAGTTACATTGGTCCCGTGGGAGGTGTCGGTGCCACCCACGGGATCGTTCGGGGGCTGTTTAGGGTTTTCACCCTCTAACGCCATGTTTTTAAGCCTAAGTCTAGAAATATCCAGATTACCGTCGTATTCTCAAACCGGGAGTCCCACGACTGCGGGATCCGTTACTACGAGTTACATTGGTCCCGTGGGCGGTGTCGGTTCCACCCACGGGGACGTTCGGGGGCTGTTTCGAGTTCTCACCCTCTAAAGCCAAGTTTTTAAGCCTAAGTCTAGAAATATGCAAATTACCATCGTACTCTCAAACCGGGAGACCCGCGGCTGCGGGGTCAGTTCTACGAGTTACATTGGTCCCGTGGGAGGTGTTGGTGCCACCCACGGGGACGTTCGGGGGCTGTTTTGAGTTCTTACCCTCTAACGCCATGTTTTTAAGCCTAAGTCTAGAAATATGCAAATTACAATTGTATTCTCAAACCGGGAGTCCCGCGACTGCGGAGTCAGTTCCTACGAGTTACATTGGTCCCGTGGGAGGTGTTGGTGCCACCCACGGGGACGTTCGGGGGCTGTTTCGAGTTCTCACCCTATAACGCCATGTTTTAAGCCTAAGTCTAGAAATATGCAAATTACCGTCGTACTCTCAAACCGGGAGACCCGCGGCTGCGGGGTCAGTTCCTACGAGTTACATTGGTCCCGTGGGAGGTGTTGGTGCCACCCACGGGGACGTTCCGGGGCTGTTTCTAGTTCTCGCCCTCTAACGCCATGTTTTTAAGCCTAAGTCTAGAAATATGCAAATTATCGTCGTATTCTGAAACCGGGAGTCCCGCGATTGCGAGGTCAGTTCCTATCATCGTATTCTGAAACCGGGAGTTTAAAATATTTTCAACATATTATCCAACAGTGAAACCAATAATTATCCCGTACTCCTTCTAATTATCCCATATTCCTTCTAAAATACTATCCAACAACATTCCAATAACCAATAATTATCCAACAGCCAAACCAAACAAAACCAATAACTATCCCGTACTCCTTCTATCATCTAAAAGATTTAATAGATAATGCATATCAATTATATAACTACTTTAGTTAATGTACAGAGTACCTGGTGTGTAATGAAGAACTGGTATGTAATGAAGAACTGGTATCCAATTGGTAAGATCTGCAATACGTAAACAATGTGTTATGAAGAACGGGTATGTAAAATTAAATAAAGTACCTCACAAAACCACTGAATTGTTTTTTAAAATTAAAGAAAGTACGTTACCGTACAGGTACTGCTACAAAAAAATATAGGGGATGCTACAAAACTTCCTTCAAACAAAATAGGGGTTGGGGTTGGGGTTGGTTTTTGCGTAGGTAGAGGAATGTTTGAGTTAGATTCTTTGGTTTTCTTGGGACGCGGTACAATCCTTCTTTGCTGCCAATTCATTAACCCTTTCATAAACGTGTTTATTGTGATCCAAATTCTCAGATTGAAAACGTGGTAGAGACTACAATAGTAATACACAAGAAGAGATACAAATTTCATCAATCAAGCTCACGAGATGTTAATATTAGTATTCATTACAAAACCAAAAAACAAACCTTTTGCCAATCATCATTCGAAAGACTCTCCACCAACTTTGGGCCATCCGAAAAGAATCCTCGTGCTAGAGGACTATACGCGACAACGCCTATCCCAAGTTCTCTATATAATAAAAATGATAGGAAACAATTTAGATTTTGAAAAAAAAAAGCACGCATTACCTAAAAAAAAAAGACAATATTGGATATGAAGAGAAATGACTAACCTACAAGTAGGAATTATGTCCTCTTCAACATCTCTTGTCCAAAGAGACCATTCCAACTGGACTGCTGTTATAGGATGAACTGCACGCGCTCTTCTGATGGTTGAAGCCGAGGCTTCGGAAAGACCGATGTATTTTATTTTACCTTCTTCAACTAATTTCTTGAGTTCTCCCATATTGACAAAAGGCATCATTACACAGAATTAGACACAAACTTGAATAAATAAAAAATGGGGGTTTCAGAAAAGGAGAAAGAAAAATATGAATGGATGATAAATATTTCAAGGGTCTTTATAAATTTAGGACCTATTGTAATATGTATTTTAGAAATAGAACAACAAACATTTTATTTATAGTTTTAGTCCCTATTTTTAAATAAAGTCACTGGCGCGGACTCATATTCATAAAGCATCAATCAATCATAACATGCCACGTGTTCCTTTAATTTGAAAATATGGACTAAAAATGGAAACGAAATGTTTATTGTCCTATATACAAAATCAATATTATTTTAAGTCCTAAAAGTACATAATCTAATATTTTTCAAGTGATTGTTGGATGGTAATATTGAAAAAAAACAAAAAATGGGCGCATTAGTTAGTTGTCACTCATGTTTCCCTTGCCTTAATTTTTCATAATTCAGAAACAAGCATTTATATAAGAAAAGCAGAGGAGAGCAAGCCGAAATTGAGAAAACATGGAAGGATAAAATAAAATGAAAATACCGTGAGTTCAATGGGTAGACGAGTGTCGATGCGATGCTGATAATAAAGATCGATACAATCGACGTCAAGTCTCTTTAAGCTGGCCTCGCAGGCTTGTCTTACATAGGCTGGAAAATTACAATTCCCGCAGTATTAAATATTATAACATAGGGATTGATTTCTCCCGTAAGTACTAATAATGGGTGCAGTGATTTGATGTGCGTAAACCCAGTCTCGAAATAAGCAACAAAATTGTAAATAAATAATGGAAATTCTTTGCAAGTTTTAAACTTCCAATCGGTTTAGAGAAATATTCATCCCAGGCACTTAGTTTAACTTACAATCATTGCACTGATAATAGAATTGTCTTAGCCAATATCAAAGTATGTCATTTTATTAACATTCAAATTGATGAATTGAAATGAAAGAATTATAAAAGGTAATACTATGACAATATAAATGTGTCATGTTAGAAAAAAATTGTTGTATTAAAAATATTTACCCGAGCAGCAGGGGAGGAGGGAGTGGCAAAGAGGATAGCACAAACAGCTCCTAAGAGCGCAACTGACATCGAAACTCCTTTTGTTGCCAACTGCTGGTCCATTTTTCCATCCCACCATCCCCAAACTTGCAACCAAATTTGGTAGCCAGCTGAACTTTTTGTCTAATCCCTTCCTTTTTCAAAGCCTTTCCAATGAGGATCTCGTTAGTGTGTGGGCCATATACATCGGAGGTATCAAGAAAGGTAACTCCGGAGTTGACAGCGTGGTGGATAAGGGCAATCATGTCCTCATCCGGTTTGCGAGTCCCATAAAATGCGGACATACCCATACCCATCCTCCAAACCTTGAGAACCCAATTTCATCGTTTTTGCCATTCTATCTCTCTTAATCTGTGTTTCTTTCTTGCTAACTTTGAATGATTGTGTATATGTTCCTTCCTCTACACAGAGAAGAGAACCTCCTTTTATACACAGCAGTGGACCGAAGCTGTGGGAAAAATAACGAAAAAGGAAGGGTCAATACACGGCCATACCTGCTACCAGCGTTTGGGGAAGAAACGCCATACCTGCTACGAGCGTTTGGGAAAGAAATAAACCAGATGAGCGGGCAAATGAAAATTTTGAGGGGCTTTGTTTTGTTTTAGGTTTAACAGGGGTCACGGCCTAGAGCCGTGACCCACCCACCGTGACCCATTAATGAAGCTAAGTGGGGTGTGTACTGCCTATTGGTCACGGCCCATAACCGTGACCCACACCACGAAATGGTCACGGCCCATAGCCGTGACCCTCAATCTGTGATGCGCGACCCTTTTTATCAACACTATTGCTTGAATGAGTGATGGTCACGGCCCATAGCCGTGACCCATACCCAGAAATGGTCACGGCCCTAAACCGTGACCCTCAATGTGTGTAATTTCTTCTTTGTCATGCCATGGGTCACGGACGTGGGCCGTGACCCATCCGCGACCAAGCTTAGAGGGAATTTTGGCGCGAGTTTGGCGCCAAGATGGTCACGACCTGGTCACGGCCCAAGTCCGCGACCAGCTGGTCGCGGACTTGGACCGTGACCCACTAGGCGTGACCATTCGCAGGATTTGGTGTAGTGGATATAGATATATACATTATACAGTTATATACATATGTATGTATATATATATATATATATACTATATGTATGTATACATACATTATATACATATATGTATACTATGTATATACTGTATATATACACTATATACATACATTATATAATGTATGTATATAATGTATATATGTATACTATGTATATACTGTATGTATATAATGTATATACATACAGTATATACATAGTATACATATATACATTATATACATACATTATATAATGTATGTATATAATGTATATATACAGTATATACATAGTACATTATATACATACATTATATAATGTATGTATATAATGTATATATACAGTATATACATAGTATACATATATGTATATAATGTATGTATATAATGTATATACATACAGTATATACATAGTATACATATATGTATATAATGTATGTATACATATAGTATGTATACTGTATACAGTATATACATAGTATACATATAGTATGTATACTGTATATATACAGTATATACATAGTATGTATATACTGTATTTATACAGTATACATACTATGTATACATACTATGTATATACTGTATATATACAGTATACATACTATGTATACATATACATACTATGTATACATACTATGTATATACTGTATATATACATATACATACTATATGTATACATATACATACTATATGTATACATACATTATATACATATATGTATACATACTATGTATATACTGTATATATACATTATATACATATATGTATACATACTATGTATATACTGTATATATAAATTATACTGTATATATAAATTATATATACTATGTATATACTGTATATATACATTACATACATACATATAGTATATATATATATATACATACAGTAAATATAATATATATATATATATATATATATATATATATATATATGTATATATGTATATATGTATAACTATAATTGTAGTATATATAATACATACATATATGTATATAATACATATATATGTATTATATACATATATGTATGTATTATATATATGTATTATATAATACATACATATAAATATATAATACATACATGTATTATATAATACATATATATGTATTATATCAGGGGCGGATCTAGCCCGGGCCGAAGCGGGGCGGCCGCCCCAATTCATTTTTCAAAGGAAAAAAAATAATTTTTTTTTTTTTTTTTTTTGGTAAAAAATTAAACCTGGAGGTGACTTGTAATTATATTAAAAGTTCAGGGAAAAATCTGTAATAAACAAAAAAAGAACATAACTTAAAATGGTGCTCTCTCTCCTCTCATACCAAAGTAACAGAAAAACCCTATTTTCTAAAGAGTCCGCCGCTCTGTCCATCCGTTTCCCTCCACCCGCCGCTCTCTCCACCACCGCCCTGCTACTCTCCACTCGCTGCCTTGCTGCTTTCCACCCGCTGCCTTGCTCTCCATAAAAATTTTGCATCTATGTGTGTTGAAACCCTATTTCATCATTTATTTATTTTGTGTATATTTGTTTATATGTGTCTGTTTATATGTGAAATTATATTTATACTACTGAAATTATACTAAAATTATTTATACTAAAATGAAATTAAATTTATAATGTGAATTTATAAATTTATTTTGTGTATTGTTTATATGTGTCTGTTTATTTATTTTTGTGTAAATTTATATAAATTTATATGAAATTAAATTTATATGTGAAATTAAATTAAATTTGTAAATATTGGGAATCAATAGAGAAATTTTTTAAACGAAAAAGAGAAGACAATGCACCAACCGTATCTGAAGCTAAGGTTCAATCATCTCACACTTCAATCAGTGTTGAAAATGAATATAATGCCCAAAAAAGTAAAAACAGCCCAAAAAATGCTCGAAAAAAATCGACCCCTCCCCCAAAAAAAAATCGCCTTGGGGGCTCCCGCCCCCGAACCCCCGGCAACTATTGAAACTTTCGCCCCAGTTCACACAAAATCCTGGATCCGCCACTGTATTATATACATATATGTATGTATTATATATACTACATTTATAGTTATACATATATATATATATATATAATACTCTATATAAGGATTTGTTGCAAAGGGATGATGGCTCATAAAAACAATAAAAAATAATCTCCCGAAAAGTACGGAGTCCGTAACATGCAAAACCAAAGTTTCAATATTACGTCTGCTATCGGTCTTCAATAAGAATAAAATTGTTCCTTACACATATATGTATACAAAAGGGAAAATATAATTAGGAATTATAAAAAGTATAAGATGCAACAGAAAATTACCAATGCGTTCTCGTTCCCCATCAGCTTATCTGACTTGAATATGGCCCACTCCCTAGAAAACATAGAAGAATACATTATACTGTCAAACAAGATATTAGAGTGATAAAATATAGATCCTTGAACAATACCACAATTCAATTCCCTAACCATTAAAGTCCTAGCATATGATCAGACTACGCAAAACATAGTATACAAACATACATTATTATGAAGCAATTTATAACCATTAAAGTCCTAGCATATGATCAGGAGGGGAAGGAATTTATTTTAGAGCAATAGCGGTTCAGCCATAGCTTCATTTTTTTTCCACGTGGAATGGGACTAGAGAGACTCATTTGAAAAACCATAATGTATATATATATATATATACTGGACAAAAAAGCTACAAAACCATTGAAATTCCAAGACACATGTTAACATTACATACTGGACTGCAATGGAGAAACAAAAATAACAAGCATTCTAGTCGACGAGAGGGTCCCGACTTGCTTATGTGTCGACAAAACTACGAGTATCGTACATGTCGTATTCATAATCCTCGTTAAGAGACTCCATTGTTTTGCTGAAAACAAAATGTTTTGTCCCCATTGTGGTGAAAGGCATAAGACCAAAAGCTCAGTCTATCTTGATCTTCCTTGCAACCTTCCGTTGGGCCTTGGCACTAATTTTGGTCAGGCTCCTCTATTTGATAATTCCAGCTGGCATTATAAAGTTGGTGAGGAATCTCAAAATCCTGAAATCAACTTTCCAGAGAACCTCCTCTGTTGTTACTTCAAACTCCATTCTTGTAAACAGTTTGCGTACACCTGGTTTTGTAAGGTTGAGATCCTTAGTTTCATAAGTCATCCCAAGTTTAAAAGACACATCTGTTCAAAAAGCGTAATCATCTTTCATTATTTCGTCAACATCGAACTCAAAGTAAGTAGCTGATTTCTTCGACTTCTCTTCCATCCCATCTGAAAATGTAGTGAAACTTTCATCTAGACCATCCAAGGACTCAGATTTATTTCGGAAATTGAATTTAGAACCCCAATCAGACATGTCTTGAGCCTTCTCAACGTCAACCCTATCAAGCTTTTGATAGAAGGAGCTAGAATTTTGACTAGTCCCTGTACTATCACCAAATATTCGGTGCTCAAAATCATGACCAGACTCAAATGAGTTAGTACTTTGGTTGACATCGACATCAGTACCTGAAGTTCGACCTATAGAAAATGGCCTGACTACTATAACGTGCTGAAATAGTTGAGACAAGAAAATATTAGCAGATTGCAACGCAGCCCGAATAAGATTGGTGGCGTGAGATCCAGCATCAAGATCAAGCTCCGGCGTCACTGTCAACCTTATCTCTGGCGCAATTTATCAAGCTCCGACGCAAAACTAATGGCTCAAAACCTTAGCTCAGACGCAATACATCAAAACATGCATGGAATTATGAAAATGTGCACACTTTAATCTGGTGTACATGTCAAACAATTAGGACAAATTGTGTACAGTAGTCACTGAAAATGTCAAAGGCCAATTTTAAACACTAAGGGTCCGTTCGGCAAAGGCCAATTTTAATTCCACGGAATTGAAATTTGCCTTTCAATTCCAATTTCAAGCCTTCTAATTGGGTTTCCAAACAAACCCTAAGCCAAAATAATGAAAACCTTAAGAGATCCAGAAAGGAAGAGAGATACCTTAATTGAGAGACATATGCAATAGCAGTAGCCAGTAAAAGTAAATCATCTTTTTAGGAGATTAAACTTCATACAAAAACATCAATTGTCAAAACCATTGACTATAGCAACAAATTGGAGAGCAAAGCCCTAAAGAATATTAAAAATGAACAACAAATTAAAATCCCAATTTCAAATTACATTAGAAATAAGTCGATGTGCATAGTGAGAAGTTATTATGGGAAACCAAAGAATATATCCCATTATTATAGTGACACTGATCACAATTCACAACCTACTATTACAGAGATACTTTAAACTTAGATGATTAAGGCTTTCACATTCCAATTAAAATAACACATAGAGACATTAACCCTTAATTAAAAGCATTACATTCCATTAACTAAAACTGAAGCTTAGGCATAAAAATGTTTGCAAAACAAAAATAAACACCCGTAAGTTCATTGAACATGCTTCTAATAATGATTAAAGGTTCAATGAAGTTCAACCAAGAAAGCCCCTAGTATTGATCAAACTGATATACTAAGCAAGCCCGCCAATGATTAACTCCCGTAAGTGAGCTAATCTTACAAATTGAAGGACCTCAAGTAGTACACCAGTAGGCATAAGAAACTCACCTCTGTTCGAGAAGATTTTTTTCTTCCCTTTTTTTTGGTGACACTACTAGTTAAACAAATCAGGTCAGTGTTGACTAATACTTAGCTCGAATCCAAATGACACGGTAGAACAAGCCAGGTCATTTGACTCTACTAGTTCAACAAGTCAGGTCATTTGACACTACGCTGTCAGCATTATGGTTTTACGTGCATTAAATTTTCAGAAGTTCTGTGAGTGGTAAAAAAGGATTAGTAAAATTCAATATTTGTATATAACATATGTATATATATGCTGTTATGTATATATAGACTGTTGTATAACATATGTATATATACTGTTATGTATATAACATATGTATATATACACTGTTATAGAATATAACATACTGTTATATATACACTGTTATAGAATATAACAGACTGTTATATATACATAACAGATCTGTTATATATATGTATACTAGTATATGCCCGTGCCTGAAGGCACAGTGAAAATTTTTCAAAGTACATAATCGCAAAACAGCGAAAAATTTCAAAGAACGTAATCGCAAAAGGGAGAGAAAATTTCAAAGTACATAATTGCAAAACGGAAAAAATTTTGTTCCCCGACAAAACCTTGTGTAGCCTAAAGTATTGAATGTGTAAACAATTAGGTTGATTTTTTACAACCCAAACGTGAAAACAATTTGTAAATTTGGGAAAACTTTCCTTTATTTATAGGACTATCCACCCAATTTAAGAAAGAAAAATAGTGAACGTATTATCAAAACGACAAAATTTCAAAGTACGTAAATGCAAAGCAACTTTTGTTCTCCAACACGTGCCATACATCTACATTAGAAAATGAAATTAATAATTACATACAATGCACTAATTGAAAGTAGCAAAAGAAGATAGAAAAGTATTAGATAGAGTTTCAACTCTAGACCGACATGGGATTGTGAATTTAATCATACAGTAGTTCTAGATAAACATTAAACTGAACCTTTTTCTTTTTAAGGTGTTTGTACTGAGCCTTTTTAGTGTAAAGCATAATAACAATCACATGCTACTGTATTCAATAGTATTCAATTCAAAGAGGCATTTTGACAAACATCGCATAAGCCTTTGGCAAAATGCATATGTCAACAACATTTAGGTATTTGAACAATATTTAAGTCAGGTCTATATGCCACAAATAGATAAAAAAAAATGTATCGTTAAACTGCAAAAAAACATTTAAGTATATTAAATGCACACTTACAACAATAAGAGAGTGACGGTAGCCACTGTTGTAACTTAGATACTTGTGCCGACAAAGCTTTGTCCAAAGTTGTCTTCGGAATCCAATAATCTGGCAGACCTTGTGCCGAACCGGTAAGAAGTTACCACTATTACTCCGGTGCACCATATTCCCCGAAAGAAAAATATGAGATGCGGAACTGACTGAATACCTATGTATAAGTATTATCTCTTTCAGCTTCACTTCAATCGACCCACTTTTACCGCCGACCCACCACGGTATAAATCAAGTAGAGACTCCAACAAACCAACCCACCATGGTTTTAAACTTGTGTATAAATCAACGCACTGAAGAGTTAATCGACTCAACACAGGTCACGTTAGACGGGCTTCGATGCACCTAAGAGTTAATCCATAGTGTCATCCTCAGTTTCTGACTTATAAGCATTATATTCTTCATTATTTGCATCACTTTGTGGCTTTTCATAATTATCAAGATCATGATCACCATCTTTAGCAGCATCCGGTTCCTCACTTTGCTACTCAGTACTAAGAACCAAAAAATATATGAACCAATAAATACATCGAGAAGAAACAACCAAGCACTTTTCCCAAGGAATCTACTATATTCCTTGTTTATGTGGCTGTTGCAAAATCTGCTAATGACCTTAATAAGCTATCTGATGAATCCGCTACAGTTTTCACATTGTTGTAGCTCTAGAAGATGTTTCCTTGTGCTACTGACTGTTCTGTATCATTTTTGATAAATAACTGTTCAGTATCTTGTATCTCATTGGGGAACAGCTTGACTTCCTAGCATGCTATTCCTATGACTTTGTGAGAAAGCCAGCAGATGCGTATAATAGGTTCCGAGCAGCTATTAGCATGATAAATAAATTGTAATAAATAGTATGAACATGTATTGATTATAAACAGAATATTGCATCTGGCACATATTGCCTAATCTATCACATTACGAATCACCATGACAAATGTAAACATTAATACCTTACCATTAAATAAAGTAAATAATAAGACGAACTAAAGGACATAGTTACAAAGGCCTCACAGTTCAGTTGGTCTGATGTGTTGAAATACTCTCCTCAAAAGATGGCTAGAAAGTTGGGAGCTAATGTCATTATTTGGGAGGATTTGAAGTGGCAATAAAATAAGAAGCAGTTGATTCCTTAAGTATTTTTAAAAGTATCTGCAGAATCTCCATTCGTTCAGATGAATTCAAATTATCAATGTCACTGCCACTGTCAATACTATCCGCAACTCTAGGATATTGAATTTTCATTGCAACCTCCAAACTATGTTTTTTGACAACTCAGTGCTCCTGAAAATAATTTTATACTATAAGCATAGATTAAGGAAACAACCGACTTACATAATCATTTATAAGAGTCTTGAGCGTCTTTAATGCATATAAGTGGAGCATGAAAAAGTAGCCTTTTAAATATCAAAACATATTTGAAAATGTAGTATCCAAATGAAAAAGAGTAACAGAGCAATTAGCAATTAACAATTAACAATTAAATGAGATAATCCACAATGACAATGAAAATATGTTATATGGGGGACCCATTGACGTATAAGACGATAAAGAGCAATAAATATTTATCAATGTAATAGAAAAGTCTAATTTGCCTCAACGGAGAATGCTTCCAAGAATTTTGTTTGGCAGTTGAGATATACATATGTATATGTAGTCAAAATCATATGACTCGTGCTAACAACTGCACGGTTTGACTCAGTGCACACCCAAATAGAATCAGAATCATAAAAATAAGCGAAATTAAATATAAATTGGAGAATTAATCAAGTACAACTATCATAATTTGCATTGAGATTTATATCATTACCCTCATTGGATATCATGTTTGAAGAAACATCCTTAGTAATTGTCTCCTTTTCTCTCTCACTTGATCCCGACTCATGCTGGTCTACATGAATTGTTAGGGTGTTATTAGTAACTTTGTCATCTATCTCATTCGCTTGCTTGTTTAAGCTCTCTTCACAATTGTGTTATCAATATTTTTTGTTGAAGTATTAGAAAACTTCTTATCATTCTCTTTGTCATTTCCCTTCTCCATTTCTTCTGTATTTCTCTGCTCCTTTACTTTCATTTTTCTCCTCTTCCTTGGATTCCTTCTCTTCACTGTCATTGTCTTATTTTTCCTTTTCTTTGGTCTTGTCCCTTTCATCTGTAACTGATGAGTTTAGGGCAATTGAGTAAAAAAATGCCTAGAAAGAATTACTGAGAGATTTCAAAACTGTAAAAGTCTAGAAAATCGAAGGAAAAATATGAAAAATGACAAAAAATTGGATCTTCAAATCAGTGAAGAAATAAAGAAAAAATTACCCTCTAAATAGTGTTTCATTGCCACAACCCAATCGACTCACCTTTCTTTGACAATCACTACTTGTATATCTTCTTCATTTCCAAAGATAAGACAGATCCCAGGAGACACAATCAATGAGCTGCAAGAATAAAAATAAATCAGAATATGTTACCTGTGCAAAAGATATAAAAATTCTGAATACCAAAATCTGATCATATAACCACAATAGAAAAACTGTTAACGAAAAAAAAGACATGCATTTCCTATAGACAAATTTCCAGGTTAAGGACAATTGATATCTGCATAAAAAATGACCCGTACCTATGGAACTAATTGTGCTTATTGCAAATTACTCTCCCCACGGTCCAGGTCTACGACAATATGTGCCTACAATGAATTACCCATATGTCAACATCACTATCTAATTCAAGGTTCAAAGCCGTGGAAACTACTATTATATAAAGGGAGCACTTGCTTTGGTGATCCCCATCTTGAAGACTGTCATTATTTTATTTCCCAATACTGTCCTCCTTTATCTCAATGGTCACCAATCTCCAAAATTGTTTACAATTACAACTCACCTTGCAATACTTTTATAACTTACACACACGCAAGTGTGTGCCTTAACCCTCCCTCATAGCCGCTGCCTTCATTGTTAAAAAAGGAACCACTACATTCATTAGCCACTGTTGGCTCGAAGGCGCTGCATTCATTTAGCTAAAATATGAACCCTCCCTCATATTTAAACTTGCTTTGGAGTGAATGATAAAACATGAACCACTGCATTCATTTAGCATTGGAACACAGAACAATTATTTGAATGTAGCTTTGAAATGAAAAATCCCTAAAACTGTTAAAACATAATTATAAACACCATACGATAACTGGAAGAAATAACTTATTGTTCAAAGGAAATGCGAAAGACAAATGGTGAAGTTGTTTAAAACCTTATATTAGGCTCCCTAAGTTAATGAGTTCAACTCTGCAAGAAAAACAAACACACACATAAAAACTCGGATTGGGGTAAGAAATGTAACTGTTCTGGTACAGCAGATGAAATAAAAAAATATCTTCAAAAACTGTTTAAAAAATTCACACGATTGAGGATTAAAGGACAAATTTAGACAATGCAATGTTTAAACAATTTGTAAGTCTAGAACGCTCCATAAGTCTGGAACACTGAACCCTGTTCAAATGAACCGTGTACAAACCAAAAACATCAAATCCTAAAATCATAAATACCTTCATAAGATTGCATGAAAAAAAAGAAATCATAAATACCTTCATGGGTAAATCCAGCAGCTAGAATAATACTCAAAGCCATCACCACAATTGCTCGACTCCTCTGCTCCTACATTAACCAACTTATAGTTGCTCTGCTCCTAAGTCCCTGCAAAAAAAAAGACTTAACTAAAAGCCATCAACATGCCCCAAAATAAGTTGAGCCTTGCTCTATTTAAAATTGCCCAAAATGATATTGGGCATTCCATTAGATCATTTCAAATAAAGTGATATACTCTGTAAATGTGAGTATATCATTTATATATAAAATTGAGTCATGTTTACAATTGAAAACAAAATGATTATATCATTTATATATGGTTTACATAAATGATATACTCACTTTGTTTTCAATTGTAAATGATATACTCCGTAAATTACATACTCACATAACTGATATCATTTATGGGGCAGCTGATCACATGCTCCCCACTCTGTTAAAAATTGAAAACAAAGTTCTGATTATTAATGACCTTATGTGGACTCCTTCAAACAGTGGCAGTTTTAGTTTTTCTTCAGCTTATGAGCAAGTCAGACCCCATAAACTATTCGCATTAGCCAATCATTCAATTTGGCAGCCAAATGTCTCTCCCAACATGTCAGAGTTTCATTTTTCGAAGAGAGACCAATCATTATCATCGTATCTGGTTTCGATGGAGAAAGGGGGGTTTCTGAGATCATTTCATGGATTCATACGAATATTTCAAATATGAATCGCGTAGTACCATTACCTTGAGAAGCTCAGTTCAAACCCGCATTCTTAAAACCATAAATTTGAAGTAAATATAACAAAGCAAGTCAATTTAAGCTCATGATAGAAAATAATCCACAAAAAATAGATGTTCCAGTGAAAATTAAAACCTCAACAGGCATACAATGTTCTTAGGGTATCAAGAACACCATGTTCTTAGGATTTCAAGTCAAATCAATCTGTGTATTATGTTAAAAGTGAAATAGGTGTTCAAGAAAAATAGGTGTTCAAGTGACATCAACCCACGTAATTGTTGGGTCTGCTCTATTTAAAAATAGGTGTTCAAGAAAAATAGGTGTTCAATTTGGGGAAAGTGAAAAACGGGAGAGGGTTTGAAAAGGGATTGGGTCTCCAATAAAATCAAGAACCTGCCTAAGAACCTACCAATATGAACTTCAACATATATTTCTCTAATACCCCAATGTAAGTTTGTTAATTACAAAATCTGTAAGAAAAATGAGATTGTGACTCAGAATTTAAATCCATTTTCGTTATATGTCAAATGCAATATGATTTGTATAATGTATATATTAATGTGTGTATAAACTAAGACTATTGACTGCTACTAAATAAACAACATGCTTTTTATATATTGAACTGAAATTGGACAAAAGACAATTCAAAATTTCAGAAGTAAACCCAATAAACTTATATTACATTTACACATTGCACAACATAGCATTGTCGTGAAAACATTTTATTTGGCATACTACACATACAATTTCAATATTCATCATGCTTTTAATATACGTTGGTCCCGTGGGAGGTGTTGGTGCCACCCACGGTGTCACGACCCCGACCCAAAATAGTATTAGGGAACGAGTGTCTTGACATGCCACCAAGGCAACAAATATTCCGATTTAATTGTTTCCTTAAATAAATGCAACGGATATATTATCACATGGTTATGAATCGTAAAATACTAAAAGTAAAGGAATTACGTCATCAGAGCTTTGTAAAGGAAACTTCATATATATATTAAAAGTAACAACGGGTTACAACTTAAGAGAAAATTTAAACCTTATTACAAGTGAGCCAGACATGCTCTAAATAAACATTTTACAAAAAGAGCTCTAAAAGCTAAATCTTCAATATAGTCCATTTTCATTCCGTCCGTGAGCCTAAACGTTTCCTGAAAAATGTTTATTTATACAACATCAGCTAAAAGCCGAATGAGGTTCAATCTCCAGACATTCCAGGGTTTTCAGAAAATAGATACCTATTCAAGTCAAAAGATAAGGAATATACATATATGGAGAGGAACTTGCAGTAAATAGATATAATTTTGAAATGAAAGTATATATATATATCACAATTGGATAGCTCAGAATAAGACGAATGCAACAAATCAAATGTGATATCTTTTTCTTTCAATCATATCATTTTGATGGCCAAGTACACTCTAATACCGTATTCTTCTACCGTATTATACCCCGGTAGTTGAGGGTCAATCGAACTAGTTCGTCACAACGCCTTATTTAGGGCACACCAGCGATAAACCAGCTGGGAAGGTACCACCCAAATATTTCCACCCGGTAGTCAAGGCCAACATAGTAAGAGAGTTTCCATAGGCCGAATCAATAATTTCAGATTTCAAATCAGATGTTTATATGGAGAGATATAAACATATAACAAACGATGGAATCATCGGTATCAAATGCATTTTGAGAATAAAAGCATTTCACAAAATATACATAGTTTGCGTAATAATATAATCAAAATGCGCAAGAAATTGCATAGAGTACTCACCCAAAATGGAGGTCAAATTTACTGGTATTGAGTCTTCGATCACACGTTAATCTGATAAAGATTTAAGTACACGTTCTAAGGTCCAGTTTATACTATACTTTAATAATAACTTCCTCTTTTAAAGGATTACTGAATCCCCATTTTTCAACTTTTAAAACTCATTGATCGTAATTGAAGAATTCAATTCATTGTCTTTCCTCATCAGTCGGTTCCTAGTAGAGATGGAGGGTCACAGGGGCACCACTTAAATACCATCTCATCTAGACAGAACATTTCCGAATTCATTCCCAGTAGAGATGGAGGGTCACAGGGGCACCACTTAAATACCATCTCATCTAGACAGAACTTCACCGGGCCTGACTTTGGAATTACTTAAATCGGATTCAATAATAACGAGCAATTTCTTTAAAAAGAATTATTTTTAAAAGCGTATAATTTCAAACAAGTTTATAAAATCAACTTGGATTTGTTCTAAATTTTAAGTTTTGATTAGTGAATTCTTTATTGTATTTTACCAGCATAACTACTAAGTAAAGCTATAAAACAATAAATTAAAACTATAAAGATGCATTATAACATTAAGATTACCTTAAGATGAATATCCCTCAGAACTTCTTCTTAAACTTTCTCACACTTTCTCTCACTATTTCTTTCTATAATTCTCAAGGAATTGGTGTGAGTTTCAAATGATCCCCCAAAGGCCCTATTTATAGTTTTCCAAATATCCCACGGTGTTGACACGTGTCTTGGTGATAAGGTTTCACTTTGGTGAGTCGTCGTTCACGTGTCGTGCAACGGATCAGCCTTGCAGTCTTGGTTTACCAAACGGCGACACGTGTTTTTTTCTTTTTCTAGAGGATTTACATAAGTTTTATCCTTTCCTATAGAGGTGACACGTGTGCAGTGGATATGTTCAAAAACCGAGCACGAGGTGTCGAGGATAGGTATTAAGGGTATAAGGGTCATTTCGGACCTGAAGGGCATTTTGGTAATTTCACACCATATATTTTCAATATTTCTTTTTGGTCCCTGAAAATATTTTATTTACGAAAAGGCCCCTTTTTATTTTTCATTTTGGTCCCTGAAACTTTCTTTATTAAAACCAAGTCCCTAAAGTTTCATAAAATTGTATTTTCTACCCCAAAACTTATCACTTAGCTTAGGATGTGCCATAAAATCTCAATCTGACCCATTTTACCGTTGATTCTTCAAATTGAAAAATGGGTTTTGTCAAATTAAGAACTCGAAATAATATATCATTATTAGATAGTAAGTATGAAGAAATTGAAAGAAGATAATTATATATTGGCATAAGAAAATAGGGTTATTACATCCTACCCTCCTTATAAAAAGTTTGGTCCCCAAACTTTACTTACATTAATTTCCAAAAAGGTGTGGATATCGCTCTTTTATTTCATCTTCTCGCTCCCATGTTGCTTCTTCAACAGAATGATTCTTCCATAATACTTTGACTAGTGGAATAACCTTGGTTCGTAATATCTGATCTTTATGGTCCAAGATTTCCAGTGGATGCTCAATGTATGTCAAATCTTCTCTAACTTGAAGAGGCTCGTGACTTAAGATATGTGCTGGATCAGGGATGTATTTCTTCATCATTGAAACATGAAACACATTATGCACACTCGAGAGTTCAGGGGGTAAGGCTATTCGATACGCAACAACACCTATCCTTTCAAGGATTTCAAAAGGTCCTATGTATCTTGGACTCAACTTTCCTTTCTTCCCAAATCGGATTACTCCCTTTGTCGGTGATACTCGTAAGAAAACATAGTCTCCTCTTTGTAATTCTAACAGTCGGCGTCGATTGTCAGCATAACTCTTTTGACGGCTTTGAGCGATTTGAAGTCGGTCTTGTATCAATTTCACTTTCTCTGTTGTGACCTGAATCAATTCTGGTCCCAATAATTTTCTTTCTCCAACTTCTACCCAACATGCAGGTGAACGACACCTTCTACCATAGAGTGCCTCATACGGAGCCATTTGAATACTTGCTTGATAGCTATTATTATATGAAAATTCCACTAACGATAAATGATCGTCCCAATTCCCCTTCAAATCAAGTACACATGCCCTAAGCATATCCTCTAAGGTTTGGATGGTTCTCTCCGATTGTCCGTCTGTTTGAGGATGAAAAGCAGTGCTGAAATTCAGTTTTGTTCCCATGGATACTTGTAGGCTTTTCCAAAAGCGAGACACGAATCTAGGGTCACGATCAGAAACAATTGAAACTGGGGTTCCATGAAGCTTAATAATTTCCCGTATATACAATTTAGCAAGCTTTTCTAAGGAATGGGTAATCTTAATGGCAAGAAAATGAGCAGATTTAGTTAACCTATCAATAATTACCCAAATGGAATCATTACCATTGGAACTCCTTGGTAGCCCTGTCAAAAAATCCATGGTAATATGTTCCCATTTCCACTCAGGGATTGGTAAAGGTTGTAATAGTCCTGATGGTTTCTGATGTTCAGCTTTTACTTGTTGACAAATCAAACACTGAGATACAAACTCTGCTATCTCCCTTTTCATGTTATTCCACCAAAACACTTCTCGGAGATCTCTGTACATCTTGGTATTTTCGGGATGAACTGTGAATCTCGAGTAATGACCTTCCTCCAAAATCTGCCTCTTTAGTTGGGCATCACCAGGTATACAGACTCTATTTCCAAACCTTAATATATCATCTCGTATCGCAAATTCAATTCTCTTCCCTTCAATAACCTCTTCTTCAATCTTCCTCAGTTGTGGGTCATTTACTTGTGCAACTTTTATTCTTTCCATCAACGTGGGTTGTATTTTTAAGTTTACGATTATTCCTCCTTCGCCATGAATACGTACATCTATTTCCATACTTCTCAAATCTTTCAATAGAGCTTCTTGGCTGGTAATAAGGCATGCTAAATTTGGTGTAGACTTTCTACTCAAAGCGTCGGCAACTACATTAGCTTTCCCCGGGTGATAGTGAATATTTACATCATAATCCTTCATCAATTCTAACCACCTCCTTTGTCTCATGTTTAATTCCTTCTGAGTAAAGATATATTTCAAACTCTTATGATCGGTATAAATCTCACAAGTCTCACCATACAAATAATGTCTCCAAATTTTAAGAGCAAAAATTACCGCTGCTAATTCTAAGTCATGGGTTGGATAATTTTGCTCATGGGGTTTTAACTGTCTCGAGGCATAAGCTACTACTTTCCCATTTTGCATTAGCACACATCCCAAACCATTTTTAGAAGCATCACTATAAATCACAAATCCTCCTGTACCGGAAGGAATAGTCAAAATTGGGGCACTTACTAATCGATTCTTAAGTTCTTGAAAACTATTCTCAACTTCCTCAGACCATTCATATTTCACCGTCTTTTGTGTTAACCTAGACAGAGGTTTGGCAATACTAGAAAATCCTTCAACAAATCTTCGATAATAACCTGCTAATCCTAGGAAACTACGAATCTCCGTTACATTAGTTGGTCTTGGCCAATCTAGTATAGCCTCGATCTTTTGAGGATCAACCGACACTCCCTCCTTGGATATGACATGTCCTAGAAAAGAAACACTAGGCAACCAAAATTCACACTTCTTTAATTTTGCATATAATTTCTCTTTCCTAAGGATTTGTAATACTATCCCCAAATGCTTCTCGTGTTCTTCAATACCTTTGGAATAAATAAGGATGTCATCAATGAAAACAACCACACACTGATCCAGATATTTCCTAAACACTCTATTCATCATATCCATAAAAGCGGCTGGTGCATTAGTTAATCCAAATGGCATCACAAGAAATTCATAGTGACCATATCTAGTACGAAAAGCTGATTTCGAAATATCCCCTTCCTTAATCTTCAATTGGTGATAGCCTGACCTAAGGTCAATCTTCGAAAATACTTGTGCACCTTGCAGTTGGTCAAACAAATCATCTATACGAGGTAAGGGGTATTTATTCTTAATGGTCACCTTATTTAGTTCACGATAATCTATACATAACCTCATCGTTCCATCCTTCTTTTTAACAAATAACACTGGAGCACCCCAAGGGGATATACTAGGTCTAATAAAACCCTTGTCTAACAGATCTTGTAATTGAACTTTTAATTCCCTTAATTCTAAAGGTGCCATGCGATAAGGTGGTTTAGAGATTGGTGTGGTTCCAGGAACAAGGTCAATGGTAAATTCTACTTCTCTACTAGGAGGTAGACTGGGCAAATCATCTGGAAAAACATCTGGAAAAAGCCTAGCTATAGGGATATCTTCTAAACTAGGCTCTTTTGTTTGTAAATCAATAACACTAGCAAGGAATCCTTGACATCCCTTCTTAAGAAAATTACAAGCTTGCATTGCAGAGATAATACGCATGGGAGATAAGATGCGAGTTCCTTCAAAACTGAATTCTGGTTGGTTAGGAATTTGGAAAATAACTCTCTTCTCAAAACAATCCACCCTTGCATGATATGATGCTAACCAATCCATCCCCAAAATGACTTCAAAATCTCTTATGTCTAAAACTATCAAATCAGCGAATAGTTTATGACTACTGACATTTATAGGGCAAGACTTATATACTAATGTTCCCGTCAATAACTCACCCGAAGGAGTAGAAACGTGTATGATATGATTCAAGGATTCAGGAATATTAGGAAAGCGATTAACAAAACGCACAGACAAAAATGAATGGGTAGAACCAGGATCAATTAAAACTTGAAAAGGTTGTGCACATATAAAAAGTGTACCTGACACTACTGCATTAGAAGCCTTTGCATCAGAAAGATTAAAGACTCTACCTTGTCTGCCCTGATCCTTATTGTCATTAGAAGTCTTTGTTGCCGCCTTCCCTTTGTTAGGACAATCTCGCATTTTATGCCCCTTTTGGCCACACCCAAAGCAACTCCCCGTCTCCAGGTAACACGGACGCCCTCTATGAATATTACCACAACGTTGGCATTTATCAACATTAGAGGTTTTGTTTACTAAAGGTTGCCCTATATTAGGTATAGTCCTAAAGGGTTTGTTATTGGGGTTCCTTCCTCTTTGTTCTCCAAACTTCCTCTTCCCCTCTCTAACCTGATTATATTCTTCACTATCCTTCTCAGCTATTGTTGCCCTAGCCACCACGTCATTATATGCTGTCAACTTTAGGATGGAAATTCGGCTACGAATATTCAACCTTAACCCACGTTCAAAATTCTTGGCTCTTAAAACATCGGTTATCACAACATGAGGTGCAAAACGGGATAACTCAGTAAACTTTGCCTCATATTGACTAACCGTCATATTTCCTTGAACCAGACCCATGAAGTCAGCTGCTTTTTGGTCTTGCACCGTTTCGGGAAAGTATTTCTCGTAGAAGGTCACTAAGAAGTCATTCCAACCTATGGGATTATTCCTTTCCCCATGCATTCTCTTAGTCATTCTCCACCAATGTTCCGCTTCACCTTCTAACATGAATGTTCCAAATAAAACCCGTTGTTCATCTGTACACTTAAGAACATCGAACATCTTTTCCATTTGCATCACCCAATTTTCTGCTTCAGTGGGGTTAGGAGTTCCTTTAAAAGACGGAGGATTCAACTTCTTGAATTGTTCAATAGTACAACTACTTAGTTCAAGATTCCTTGGTGCTCCATTATTCACCTGATCCTCCACAATTCTTGCTAGACTTTCAATTGCCTTGTATGCACCTTCCAGCCCTTCCATACTCGAACCACTAGTCCTTGGAGTTGATCTTGCCTTGGTCATTTTCTACAGTCATGGCCAAACGTAAGATATATTATACTAGCCCAAGATTGCATTTTTAGATGAAAAATGATATATAAATAATTATATATAGACTATAAGAAATATGGAGGGTTATCACATAAGTCGGATATTTAATCCTACAACCTATGTATGGAGACTTAAAATCGATAACGTTCGAAACTTATGTTCAGTAGTCTACGGGTTCATAACCTATGCTCTGATACCACCTCTGTCACGACCCCGACCCAAAATAGTATTAGGGAACGAGTGTCTTGACATGCCACCAAGGCAACAAATATTCCGATTTAATTGTTTCCTTAAATAAATGCAACGGATATATTATCACATGGTTATGAATCGTAAAATACTGAAAGTAAAGGAATTACGTCATCAGAGCTTTGTAAAGGAAACTTCATATATATATTAAAAGTAACAACGGGTTACAACTTAAGAGAAAATTTAAACCTTATTACAAGTGAGCCAGACATGCTCTAAATAAACATTTTACAAAAAGAGCTCTAAAAGCTAAATCTTCAATATAGTCCATTTTCATTCCGTCCGTGAGCCTAAACGTTTCCTGAAAAATGTTTATTTATACAACATCAGCTAAAAGCCGAATGAGGTTCAATCTCCAGACATTCCAGGGTTTTCAGAAAATAGATACCTATTCAAGTCAAAAGATAAGGAATATACATATATGGAGAGGAACTTGCAGTAAATAGATATAATTTTGAAATGAAAGTATATATATATATCACAATTGGATAGCTCAGAATAAGACGAATGCAACAAATCAAATGTGATATCTTTTTCTTTCAATCATATCATTTTGATGGCCAAGTACACTCTAATACCGTATTCTTCTACCGTATTATACCCCGGTAGTTGAGGGTCAATCGAACTAGTTCGTCACAACGCCTTATTTAGGGCACACCAGCGATAAACCAGCTGGGAAGGTACCACCCAAATATTTCCACCCGGTAGTCAAGGCCAACATAGTAAGAGAGTTTCCATAGGCCGAATCAATAATTTCAGATTTCAAATCAGATGTTTATATGGAGAGATATAAACATATAACAAACGATGGAATCATCGGTATCAAATGCATTTTGAGAATAAAAGCATTTCACAAAATATACATAGTTTGCGTAATAATATAATCAAAATGCGCAAGAAATTGCATAGAGTACTCACCCAAAATGGAGGTCAAATTTACTGGTATTGAGTCTTCGATCACACGTTAATCTGATAAAGATTTAAGTACACGTTCTAAGGTCCAGTTTATACTATACTTTAATAATAACTTCCTCTTTTAAAGGATTACTGAATCCCCATTTTTCAACTTTTAAAACTCATTGATCGTAATTGAAGAATTCAATTCATTGTCTTTCCTCATCAGTCGGTTCCCAGTAGAGATGGAGGGTCACAGGGGCACCACTTAAATACCATCTCATCTAGACAGAACATTTCCGGATTCATTCCCAGTAGAGATGGAGGGTCACAGGGGCACCACTTAAATACCATCTCATCTAGACAGAACTTCACCGGGCCTGACTTTGGAATTACTTAAATCGGATTCAATAATAACGAGCAATTTCTTTAAAAAGAATTATTTTTAAAAGCGTATAATTTCAAACAAGTTTATAAAATCAACTTGGATTTGTTCTAAATTTTAAGTTTTGATTAGTGAATTCTTTATTGTATTTTACCAGCATAACTACTAAGTAAAGCTATAAAACAATAAATTAAAACTATAAAGATGCATTATAACATTAAGATTACCTTAAGATGAATATCCCTCAGAACTTCTTCTTAAACTTTCTCACACTTTCTCTCACTATTTCTTTCTATAATTCTCAAGGAATTGGTGTGAGTTTCAAATGATCCCCCAAAGGCCCTATTTATAGTTTTCCAAATATCCCACGGTGTTGACACGTGTCTTGGTGATAAGGTTTCACTTTGGTGAGTCGTCGTTCACGTGTCGTGCAACGGATCAGCCTTGCAGTCTTGGTTTACCAAACGGCGACACGTGTTTTTTTCTTTTTCTAGAGGATTTACATAAGTTTTATCCTTTCCTATAGAGGTGACACGTGTGCAGTGGATATGTTCAAAAACCGAGCACGAGGTGTCGAGGACAGGTATTAAGGGTATAAGGGTCATTTCGGACCTGAAGGGCATTTTGGTAATTTCACACCATATATTTTCAATATTTCTTTTTGGTCCCTGAAAATATTTTATTTACGAAAAGGCCCCTTTTTATTTTTCATTTTGGTCCCTGAGACTTTCTTTATTAAAACCAAGTCCCTAAAGTTTCATAAAATTGTATTTTCTACCCCAAAACTTATCACTTAGCTTAGGATGTGCCATAAAATCTCAATCTGACCCATTTTACCGTTGATTCTTCAAATTGAAAAATGGGTTTTGTCAAATTAAGAACTCGAAATAATATATCATTATTAGATAGTAAGTATGAAGAAATTGAAAGAAAATAATTATATATTGGCATAAGAAAATAGGGTTATTACACACGGGGCCGTTCGGGGGCTGTTTCGAGTTCTCACCCTCTAACGCCATGTTTTGCCTAAGTCTAGAAATATGCAAATTACCTTCGTATTCTCAAACTGGGAGTCCCGCGGCTGCGGGGACAGTTCCTTCGAGTTATATTGGTCCCATGGGAGGTGTTGGTGCCACCCACGGGGACGTTCGGGGGATGTTTCGAGTTTTCACCCTCTAACGCCATGTTTTTAAGCCTAAGTCTAGAAATATGCAAATTACCGTCGTATTCTCCAACCGGGAGTCCCATGACTGCGGGGTCAGTTCCTACGAGTTACATTGGTCCCGTGGGAGGTGTTGGTACCACCCACGGGGCCGTTCGGGGGCTGTTTCGAGTTTTTACCCTCTAACGCCATGTTTTGCCTAAGTCTAGAAATATGCAAATTACCGTCGTATTCTCAAACCGGGAGTCCTGCAACTGCGGGGTCAGTTCCTACGAGTTATATTGGTCCCGTGAGAGGTGTTGGTGCCACCCACGGGGACGTTCGGGGGCTGTTTCGAGTTCTCACCCTCTAACGCCATGTTTCTAAGCCTAAGTCTAGAAATATGCAAATTATCGTCGTATTCTCAAACCGGGAGTCCCGCGACTGCGGGGTCAGTTCCTACGAGTTACATTGGTCCCGTGGGAGGTGTTGGTGCCACCCACGGGGCCGTTCAGGGGCTGTTTCGAGTTCTCACCCTCTAACGCCATGTTTTGCCTAAGTCTAGAAATATGCAAATTACCTTCGTATTCTCAAACTGGGAGTCCCGCGGCTGCGGGGACAGTTCCTTCGAGTTATATTGATCATGTGGGAGGTGTTGGTGCCACCCACGGGGACGTTCGGGGGATGTTTCGAGTTTTCACCCTCTAACGCCATGTTTTTAAGCCTAAGTCTAGAAATATGAAAATTACCGTCGTATTCTCCTACCGGGAGTCCCGCGGCTGCGGGGTCAGTTCCTAGGAGTTACATTGGTCCCGTGAAAGGTGTTGGCGCGACCCACGGGGCCGTTAGAGGGTTGTTTCGAGTTTTCACCCTCTAACGCCATGTTTTTTAGCCTAAGTCTAGAAATATGCAAATTACAATCGTATTCTCAAACCAGGAGTCCCGCGGCTGCGAGGTCAGTTCCTACGAGTTACATTGGTCCCGTGGGAGGTGTCGGTGCCACCCACGGGGACGTTCGGGGGCTGTTTCGAGTTCTCACCCTCTAAAGCCAAGTTTTTCAGCCTAAGACTAGAAATATGCAAATTACCGTATTACTCTCAAACCGGGAGACCCGCGGCTGCGGGGTCAGTTCCTACGAGTTACATTGGTCCCGTGGGAGGTGTTGGTGCCACCCACGGGGACGTTCGAGGCCTGTTTCGAGTTCTTACCCTCTAACGCCATTTTTTTAAGCCTAAGTCCAGAAATATACAAATTACAATCATATTCTCAACTCGGGAGTCCCGCGGCTGCGGGGTCAGTTCCTACGATTACATTGGTCCCGTGGGAGGTGTTGGTGCCACCCACGGGGACGTTCGGGGGCTGTTTCGAGTTCTCACCCTCTAACGCCATGTTTTTAAGCCTAAGTCTAGAAATATGCAAATTATCGTCGTACTCTCAAACCGGGAGTCCCGCGACTACGGGGTCAGTTCCTACGAGTTACATTGGTACCGTGGGAGGTGTTGGTGCCACCCACGGGGCCGTTCGGGGGCTGTTTCGAGTTCTCACCCTCTAACGCCATGTTTGGCCTAAGTTTAGAAATATGCAAATTATCGTCGTACTCTCAAACCGGGAGTCCCGCGACTGCGGGGTCAGTTCCTACGAGTTACATTGGTACCGTGGGAGGTGTTGATGCCACCCACGGGGACGTTCGGGGGCTATTTCGAGTTCTCACCCTCTAACGCCATGTTTTTAAGCCTAAGTCTAGAAATATGCAAATTACCGTCGTACTCTCAAACCGGGAGACCCGCGGCTGCGGGGTCAGTTCCTACGAGTTACATTGGTCCCGTGGGAGGTGTTGGTGCCACCCACGGGGCCGTTCGGGGGGTGTTTCGACTTCTCACCCTCTAACGCCATGTTTTTAAGCCTAAGTCTAGAAATATGCAAATTACAATCGTATTCTCAAACCGGGAGACCCGGGGCTGCGGGGTCAGTTCCAACGAGTTACATTGGTCCCGTGGGAGGTGTCGGTGCCACCCACGGGGACGTTCGGGGGCTGTTTCGAGTTCTCACCCTCTAAAGCTAAGTTTTTAAGCCTAAGTCTGGAAATATGCAAATTACCGTCGTACTCTCAAACCGGGAGAGCCGCGACTGCGGGCTCAGTTCCTACGAGTTACATTGGTCCCGTGGGAGGTGTTGGTGCCACCCACGGAGACGTTTGGGGGCTGTTTCGAGTTCTCACCCTCTAACGCCATGTTTTTAAGCCCAAGTCTAGAAATATTCAAATTACAATCGTATTCTCAAATCGGGAGTCCCGCGGCTGCGGGGTCAGTTCCTACGATTTACATTGGTCCCGTGGGAGGTGTTGGTGCCACCCACGGGGCCGTTCGCGGGCTGTTTCGAGTTTTCACCCTCTAACGCCATGTTTTTAAGCCTAAGTCTAGAAATATGCAAATTACTGTCGTACTCTCAAACCGGGAGACCCGCGGCTGCAGGGTCAGTTCCTACGAGTTACATTGGACCCGTGGGAGGTGTTGGTGCCACCCACGGGGCCGTTCGGGGGGTGTTTCGACTTCTCACCCTCTAACGCCATGTTTTTAAGCCTAAGTCTAGAAATAAGCAAATTACAATCGTATTCTCAAACCGGGAGACCCGCGGCTTCGGGGTCAGTTCCAACGAGTTACATTGGTCCCGTGGGAGGTGTCGGTGCCACCCACGGGGACGTTCGGGGGCTGTTTCGAGTTCTCACCCTCTAAAGCCAAGTTTTTAAGCCTAAGTCTAGAAATATGCAAATTACCGTCGTACTCTCAAATCGGGAGACCCGCGACTGCGGGGTCAGTTCCTACGAGTTACATTGGTCCCGTGGGAGGTGTTGGTGCCACCCACGGAGACGTTTGGTGGCTGTTTCGAGTTCTCACCCTCTAACGCCATGTTTTTAAGCCCAAGTCTAGAAATATGCAAATTACAATCGTATTCTCAAACCGGGAGTCCCGCGGCTGCGGGGTCAGTTCCTACGATTTACATTGGTCCCGTGGGAGGTGTTGGTGCCACCCACAGGGACGTTTAGGGGATGTTTCGAGTTCTCACCCTCTAACGCCATGTTTTTAAGCCTAAGTCTAGAAATATGCAAATTATCATCGTATTCTCAAACCGGGAGTCCCGCGGCTGCGGGGACAGTTCCTACGAGTTATATTGGTCCCGTGGGAGGTGTTCGTGCAACCCACGGGGCTGTTTCGAGTTTTCACCCTCTAACGCCTTGTTTTTAAGTCTAAGTCTAGAAATCGGAAAATTATCGTCGTATTCTCAAATCGGGAGTCCCGCGAATGCGGGGTCAGTTCCTACGAGTTACATTGGTCAGGTGGGAGGTGTTGGTGCCACCCACGGGGCCGTTCGGGGGAGTTTCGACTTTTCAACCTCTAACGCCATGTTTTTAAGCCTAAGTCTAGAAATATGCAAATTACCGTCGTATTTTCCAACCGGGAGTCGCGCGGCTGCGGGGTCAGTTCCTACGAGTTAAATTGGTCCCATGAGAGGTGTTGGTGCCACCCACGGAGCCGTTAGAGGGTTGTTTCGAGTTTTCACCCCCTAACGCCATGTTTTTAAGCCTAAGTCTAGAAATATGAAAATTACAATCGTATTCTCAGACCGGGAGTCCCGCGGCTGCGAGGTCAGTTCCTACGAGTTACATTGGTCCCGTGGGAGGTGTGGGTGCCACCCACGGGGACGTTCGGGGGCTGTTTCGAGTTCTCACCCTCTAAAGCCAAGTTTTTAAGCCTAAGTCTAGAAATATGCAAATTACCGTATTACTCTCAAACCGGGAGACCCGCGGCTGCGGGGTCAGTTCCAACGAGTTACATTGGTCCCGTGGGAGGTGTTGGTGCCACCCACGGGGACGTTCGCGGCCTGTTTCGAGTTCTTACCCTCTAACGCCATGTTTTTAAGCTTAAGTCTAGAAATATGCAAATTACAATCGTATTCACAAACCTAGAGTCCCGCGGCTGCGGGGTCAGTTCCTACGAGTTACATTGGTCCCGTGGGAGGTGTTGGTGCCACCCACGGGGACGTTCGAGGGTTGTTTCGAGTTCTCACCCTCTAACACCACGTCTGTAAGCCTAAGTCTAGAAATATGCAAATTACCGTCGTACTCTCAAACCGGGAGACCCGCGGCTGCGGGGTCAGTTCCTACGAGTTACATTGGTCCCGTGGGAGGTGTTGATGCAACCCACGGGGACGTTCGGTGGTTGTTTCTAGTTCTCACCCTCTAACGCCATGTTCTTAAGCCTAAGTCTAGAAAATTTACAAATTACCTTCTTATTCTCAAAGGGAGTCCCGCGGCTACGGGGACAGTTCCTACGAGTTATATTGGTCCCGTGGGAGGTGTTGGTGCCACCCACGGGGCCGTTCGGGGGCTGTTTCGAGTTTTCACACTCTAACGCCATCTTTTTAAACCTAAGTCTAGAAATATGCAAATTACCGTCGTATTCTCCAACCGGGAGTCCCGCGGCTGCGGGGACAGTTCTTACGAGTTACATTGGTCCCGTGGGAGGTGTTGGTGCCACCCACGGGGCCGTTAGAGGGCTGTTCCGAGTTTTCACCCCCTAACGCCATGTTTTAAGCCTAAGTCTACCAATATGCAAATTACCTTCGTAATCTCAAACTGGGAGTCCCGCGGCTGCGGGGTCAGTTCCAACGAGTTACATTGGTCCCGTGGGAGGTGTTGGTGCCACCCACGGGGACGTTTGGGGGATGTTTCGAGTTCTTACCCTCTAACGCCATGTTTTTTAGCATAAGTCTAGAAATATGCAAATTACCTTCGTATTCTCAAACCGGGAGTCCCGCGGCTGCGGGGACAGTTCCTACGAGTTACATTGGTCCCGTGGGAGGTGTCGGTGCCACCCACGGGATCGTTCGGGGGCTATTTCGGGTTTTCACCCTCTAACGCCATGTTTTTAAGCCTAAGTCTAGAAATATCCAAATTACCGTCGTATTCTCAAACCGGGAGTCCCACGACTGCGGGATCAGTTACTACGAGTTACATTGGTCCCGTGGGAGGTGTCGGTTCCACCCACGGGGACGTTCGGGGGCTGTTTCGAGTTCTCACCCTCTAAAGCCAAGTTTTTAAGCCTAAGTCTACAAATATGCAAATTACAATCGTATTCTCAAACCGAGAGTCCCGCGGCTGCGGGGTCAGTTCCAACGAGTTACATTGGTCCCGTGGGAGGTGTTGGTGCGACCCACGGGGACGTTCGGGGGCTGTTTCGAGTTCTCACCCTCTAAAGCCAAGTTTTTAAGCCTAAGTCTAGAAATATGCAAATTACCGTCGTACTCTCAAACCGGGAGACCCGCGGCTGCGGGGTCAGTTCCTACGAGTTACATTGGTCCCGTGGGAGGTGTTGGTGCCACCCACGGAGACGTTTGGAGGCTGTTTTGAGTTCTCACCCTCTAACGCCATGTTTTTAAGCCTAAGTCTAGAAATAAATAATTTCAATCGTATTCTCAAACCGGGAGTCCCGCGGCTGCGGGGTCAGTTCCTACGACTAACATTGGTCCCGTGGGAGGTGTTGGTGCCAACCAAGGGGACGTTCGGGGGATGTTTCGACTTCTCACCCTCTAACGCCATGTTTTTAAGCCTAAGTCTAGAAATATGCAAATTATCGTCGTATTCTCAAAACGGGAGTCCCGCGGCTGCGGGGACATTTCCTACGAGTTATATTGGTCCCGTGGGAGGTGTTCGTGCCACCCACGGGGCCGTTCGGCGGCTGTTTCGAGTTTTCACCCTCTAACGCCATGTTTTTAAGTCTAGAAATAGGCAAATTATCGTCGTATTCACAAACCGGGAGTCCCGCAACTGCGGGGTCAGTTCCTACGAGTTACATTGGTCACGTGGGAGGTGTTGGTGCCACCCACGGGGCCGTTCGGGGGCTGTTTTGACTTTTCAATCTCTAACGCCATGTTTTTATGCCTAAGTCTATAAATATGTAAATTACCGTCGTATTCTCCAACCGGGAGTCCCGCGGCTGCGGGGTCAGTTCCTACGAGTTACATTGGTCACGTGGGAGGTGTTGGTGCCACCCACGGGGCCGTTCGGGGGCTGTTTTGACTTTTCAACCTCTAACGCATGTTTTTAAGCCAAGTCTAGAAATATGCAAATTACCGTCGTATTCTCCAACCGGGAGTCCCGCGGCTGCGGGGTCAGTTCCTAGGAGTTACATTGGTCCCGTGAAAGGTGTTGGTGCGACCCACGGGGCCGTTAGAGGGTTGTTTCGAGTTTTCACCCTCTAACGCCATGTTTTTAAGCCTAAGTCTAGAAATATGCAAATTACAATCGTATTCTCAAACCAGGAGTCCCGCGGCTGCGGGGTCAGTTCCTACGAGTTACATTGGTCCCATGGGAGGTGTCGGTGCCACCCACGGGGACGTTCGGGGGATGTTTCGAGTTCTCACCCTCTAAAGCCAAGTTTTTAAGCCTAAGTCTAGAAATATGCAAATTACCGTATTACTCTCAAACCGGGAGACCCGCGGCTGCGGGGTCAGTTCCTACGAGTTACAATGGTCCCGTGGGAGGTGTTGGTGCCACCCACGGGGACGTTCGAGGCCTGTTTTGAGTTCTTACCCTCTAACGCTATTTTTTTAAGCCTAAGTCTAGAAATATGCAAATTACAATCATATTCTCAACTCGGGAGTCCCGCGGCTGCGGGGTCAGTTCCTACGATTACATTGGTCCCGTGGGAGGTGTTGGTGCCACCCACGGGGACGTTCGGGGGCTGTTTCGAGTTCTCACCCTCTAACGCAATGTTTTTAAGCCTAAGTTTAGAAATATGCAAATTATCGTCGTACTCTCAAACCGGGAGTCCCGCGACTGCGGGGTCAGTTCCTACGAGTTACATTGGTACCGTGGGAGGTGTTGATGCCACCCACGGGGCCGTTCGGGGGCTATTTCCAGTTCTCACCCTCTAACGCCATGTTTTTAAGCCTAAGTCTAGAAATATGCAAATTACCGTCGTACTCTCAAACCGGGAGACCCGCGGCTGCGGGGTCAGTTCCTACGAGTTACATTGGTCCCGTGGGAGGTGTTGGTGCCACCCACGGGGCCGTTCGGGGGGTGTTTCGACTTCTCACCCTCTAACGCCATGTTTTTAAGCCTAAGTCTAGAAATATGCAAATTACAATCGTATTCTCAAACCGGGAGACCCGCGGCTGCGGGGTCAGTTCCAACGAGTTACATTGGTCCCGTGGGAGGTGTCGGTGCCACCCACGGGGACGTTCAGGGGCTGTTTCGAGTTCTCACCCTCTAAAGCCAAGTTTTTAAGCCTAAGTCTGGAAATATGCAAATTACCGTCGTACTCTCAAACCGGGAGACCCGCGACTGCGGGGTCAGTTCCTACGAGTTACATTGGTCACGTGGGAGGTGTTGGTGCCACCCACGGGGCCGTTCGGGGGCTGTTTAGACTTTTCAACCTCTAACGCATGTTTTTAAGCCTAAGTCTAGAAATATGCAAATTACCGTCGTATTCTCAAACCGGGAGTCCCGCGGCTGCGGGGACAGTTCCTACGAGTTACATTGGTCCCGTGGGAGGTGTCGGTTCCACCCACGGGGACGTTCGGGGGCTGTTTCGAGTTCTCACCCTCTAAAGCCAAGTTTTTAAGCCTAAGTCTATAAATATGCAAATTACCGTCGTATTCTCCAACCGGGAGTCCCGCGGCTGCGGGGTCAGTTCCTAGGAGTTACATTGGTCCCGTGAAAGGTGTAGGTGCCACCCACGGGGCCGTTAGAGGGTTGTTTCGAGTTTTCACCCTCTAACCCATGATTTTAAGCCTAAGTCTACAAATATGCAAATTACAATCGTATTCTCAAACCGAGAGTCCCGCGGCTGCGGGGTCAGTTCCAACGAGTTACATTGGTCCCGTGGGAGGTGTTGGTGCGACCCACGGGGACGTTCGGGGGCTGTTTCGAGTTCTCACCCTCTAAAGCCAAGTTTTTAAGCCTAAGTCTAGAAATATGCAAATTACCGTCGTACTCTCAAACCGGGAGACCCGCGGCTGCGGGGTCAGTTCCTACGAGTTACATTGGTCCCGTGGGAGGTGTTGGTGCCACCCACGGAGACGTTTGGAGGCTGTTTTGAGTTCTCACCCTCTAACGCCATGTTTTTAAGCCTAAGTCTAGAAATAAATAATTTCAATCGTATTCTCAAACCGGGAGTCCCGCGGCTGCGGGGTCAGTTCCTACGACTAACATTGGTCCCGTGGGAGGTGTTGGTGCCAACCAAGGGGACGTTCGGGGGATGTTTCGAGTTCTCACCCTCTAACGCCATGTTTTTAAGCCTAAGTCTAGAAATATGCAAATTATCGCCGTATTCTCAAAACGGGAGTCCCGCGGCTGCGGGGACATTTCCTACGAGTTATATTGGTCCCGTGGGAGGTGTTCGTGCCACCCACGGGGCCGTTCGGCGGCTGTTTCGAGTTTTCACCCTCTAACGCCATGTTTTTAAGTCTAGAAATAGGCAAATTATCGTCGTATTCACAAACCGGGAGTCCCGCGACTGCGGGGTCAGTTCCTACGAGTTACATTGGTCACGTGGGAGGTGTTGGTGCCACCCACGGGGCCGTTCGGGGGCTGTTTTGACTTTTCAATCTCTAACGCCATGTTTTTATGCCTAAGTCTAGAAATATGTAAATTACCGTCGTATTCTCCAACCGGGAGTCCCGCGGCTGCGGGGTCAGTTCCTACGAGTTACATTGGTCACGTGGGAGGTGTTGGTGCCACCCACGGGGCCGTTCGGGGGCTGTTTTGACTTTTCAACCTCTAACGCATGTTTTTAAGCCAAGTCTAGAAATATGCAAATTACCGTCGTATTCTCCAACCGGGAGTCCCGCGGCTGCGGGGTCAGTTCCTAGGAGTTACATTGGTCCCGTGAAAGGTGTTGGTGCGACCCACGGGGCCGTTAGAGGGTTGTTTCGAGTTTTCACCCTCTAACGCCATGTTTTTAAGCCTAAGTCTAGAAATATGCAAATTACAATCGTATTCTCAAACCAGGAGTCCCGCGGCTGCGGGGTCAGTTCCTACGAGTTACATTGGTCCCGTGGGAGGTGTCGGTGCCACCCACGGGGACGTTCGGGGGCTGTTTCGAGTTCTCACCCTCTAAAGCCAAGTTTTTAAGCCTAAGTCTAGAAATATGCAAATTACCGTATTACTCTCAAACCGGGAGACCCGCGGCTGCGGGGTCAGTTCCTACGAGTTACAATGGTCCCGTGGGAGGTGTTGGTGCCACCCACGGGGACGTTCGAGGCCTGTTTCGAGTTCTTACCCTCTAACGCCATTTTTTTAAGCCTAAGTCTAGAAATATGCAAATTACAATCATATTCTCAACTCGGGAGTCCCGCGGCTGCGGGATCAGTTCCTACGATTACATTGGTCCCGTGGGAGGTGTTGGTGCCACCCACGGGGACGTTCGGGGGCTGTTTCGAGTTCTCACCCTCTAACGCAATGTTTTTAAGCCTAAGTTTAGAAATATGCAAATTATCGTCGTACTCTCAAACCGGGAGTCCCGCGACTGCGGGGTCAGTTCCTACGAGTTACATTGGTACCGTGGGAGGTGTTGATGCCACCCACGGGGCCATTCGGGGGCTATTTCGAGTTCTCACCCTCTAACGCCATGTTTTTAAGCCTAAGTATAGAAATATGCAAATTACCGTCGTACTCTCAAACCGGGAGACCCGCGGCTGCGGGGTCAGTTCCTACGAGTTACATTGGTCCCGTGGGAGGTGTTGGTGCCACCCACAGGGCCGTTCGGGGGGTGTTTCGACTTCTCACCCTCTAACGCCATGTTTTTAAGCCTAAGTCTAGAAATATGCAAATTACAATCGTATTCTCAAACCGGGAGACCCACGGCTGCGGGGTCAGTTCCAACGAGTTACATTGGTCCCGTGGGAGGTGTCGGTGCCACCCACGGGGACGTTCAGGGGCTGTTTCGAGTTCTCACCCTCTAAAGCCAAGTTTTTAAGCCTAAGTCTGGAAATATCCAAATTACCGTCGTACTCTCAAACCGGGAGACCCGCGACTGCGGGGTCAGTTCCTACGAGTTACATTGGTCACGTGGGAGGTGTTGGTGCCACCCACGGGGCCGTTCGGGGGCAGTTTAGACTTTTCAACCTCTAACGCATGTTTTTAAGCCTAAGTCTAGAAATATGCAAATTACCGTCGTATTCTCCAACCGGGAGTCCCGCAGCTGCGGGGTCAGTTCCTAGGAGTTACATTGGTCCCGTGAAAGGTGTAGGTGCCACCCACGGGGCCGTTAGAGGGTTGTTTCGAGTTTTCACCCTCTAACGCCATGATTTTAAGCCTAAGTCTACAAATATGCAAATTACAATCGTATTCTCAAACCGAGAGTCCCGCGGCTGCGGGGTCAGTTCCAACGAGTTACATTGGTCCCGTGGGAGGTGTCGGTGCGACCCACGGGGACGTTCGGGGGCTGTTTCGAGTTCTCACCCTCTAAAGCCAAGTTTTTAAGCCTAAGTCTAGAAATATGCAAATTACCGTCGTACTCTCAAACCGGGAGACCCGCGGCTGCGGGGTCAGTTCCTACGAGTTACATTGGTCCGGTGGGAGGTGTTGGTGCCATCCACGGAGACGTTTGGAGGCTATTTTGAGTTCTCACCCTCTAACGCCATGTTTTTAAGCCTAAGTCTAGAAATAAATAATTTCAATCGTATTCTCAAACCGGGAGTCCCGCGGCTGCGGGGTCAGTTCCTACGACTAACATTGGTCCCGTGGGAGGTGTTGGTGCCAACCAAGGGGACGTTCGGGGGATGTTTCGAGTTCTCACCCTCTAACGCCATGTTTTTAAGCCTAAGTCTAGAAATATGCAAATTATCGTCGTTTTCTCAAAACGGGAGTCCCGCGGCTGCGGGGACATTTCCTACGAGTTATATTGGTCCCGTGGGAGGTGTTCGTGCCACCCACGGGGCCGTTCGGCGGCTGTTTCGAGTTTTCACCCTCTAACGCCATGTTTTTAAGTCTAGAAATAGGCAAATTATCATCGTATTCACAAACCGGGAGTCCCGCGACTGCGGGGTCAGTTCCTACGAGTTACATTGGTCACGTGGGAGGTGTTGGTGCCACCCACGGGGCCGTTCGGGGGCTGTTCCGACTTTTCAATCTCTAACGCCATGTTTTTAAGCCTAAGTCTAGAAATATGTAAATTACCGTCGAATTCTCCAACCGGGAGTCCCGCGGCTGCGGGGTCAGTTCCTACGAGTTACATTGGTCACGTGGGAGGTGTTGGTGCCACCCACGGGGCCGTTCGGGGGCTGTTTTGACTTTTCAACCTCTAACGCATATTTTTAAGCCAAGTCTAGAAATATGCAAATTACCGTCGTATTCTCCAACCGGGAGTCCCGCGGCTGCGGGGTCAGTTCCTAGGAGTTACATTGGTCCCGTGAAAGGTGTTGGTGCGACCCACGGGGCCGTTAGAGGGTTGTTTCGAGTTTTCACCCTCTAACGCCATGTTTTTAAGCCTAAGTCTAGAAATATGCAAATTACAATCGTATTCTCAAACCAGGAGTCCCGCGGCTGCGGGGTCAGTTCCTACGAGTTACATTGGTCCCGTGGGAGGTGTCGGTGCCACCCACGGGGACGTTCGGGGGCTGGTTCGAGTTCTCACCCTCTAAAGCCAAGTTTTTAAGCCTAAGTCTAGAAATATGCAAATTACCGTATTACTCTCAAACCGGGAGACCCGCGGCTGCGGGGTCAGTTCCTACGAGTTACATTGGTCCCGTGGGAGGTGTTGGTGCCACCCACGGGGACGTTCGAGGCCTGTTTCGAGTTCTTACCCTCTAACGCCATTTTTTTAAGCCTAAGTCTAGAAATATGCAAATTACAATCATATTCTCAACTCGGGAGTCCCGCGGCTGCGGGGTCAGTTCCTACGATTACATTGGTCCCGTGGGAGGTGTTGGTGCCACCCACGGGGACGTTCGGGGGCTGTTTCGAGTTCTCACCCTCTAACGCAATGTTTTTAAGCCTAAGTTTAGAAATATGCAAATTATCGTCGTACTCTCAAACCGGGAGTCCCGCGACTGTGGGGTCTGTTCCTACGAGTTACATTGGTACCGTGGGAGGTGTTGATGCCACCCACGGGGCCGTTCGGGGGCTGTTTCGAGTTCTCACCCTCTAACGCCATGTTTTTAAGCCTAAGTCTAGAAATATGCAAATTACCGTCGTACTCTCAAACCGGGAGACCCGCGGCTGCGGGGTCAGTTCCTACGAGTTACATTGGTCCCGTGGGAGGTGTTGGTGCCACCCACGGGGACGTTCGGGGGCTGTTTCGAGTTCTCACCCTCTAACGCAATGTTTTTAAGCCTAAGTTTAGAAATATGCAAATTATCGTCGTACTCTCAAACCGGGAGTCCCGCGACTGTGGGGTCTGTTCCTACGAGTTACATTGGTACCGTGGGAGGTGTTGGTGCCACCCACGGAGACGTTTGGTGGCTGTTTCGAGTTCTCACCCTCTAACGCCATGTTTTTAAGCCCAAGTCTAGAAATATGCAAATTACAATCGTATTCTCAAACCGGGAGTCCCGCGGCTGCGGGGTCAGTTCCTACGATTTACATTGGTCCCGTGGGAGGTGTTGGTGCCACCCACGGGGCCGTTCGGGGGGTGTTTCGACTTCTCACCCTCTAACGCCATGTTTTTAAGCCTAAGTCTAGAAATATGCAAATTACAATCGTATTCTCAAACCGGGAGACCCGCGGCTGCGGGGTCAGTTCCAACGAGTTACATTGGTCCCGTGGGAGGTTTCGGTGCCACCCACGGGGACGTTCGGGGGCTGTTTCGAGTTCTCACCCTCTAAAGCCAAGTTTTTAAGCCTAAGTCTGGAAATATGCAAATTACCGTCGTACTCTCAAACCGGGAGACCCGCGACTGCGGGGTCAGTTCCTACGAGTTACATTGGTCACGTGGGAGGTGTTGGTGCCACCCACGGGGCCGTTCGGGGGCTGTTTAGACTTTTCAACCTCTAACGCATGTTTTTAAGCCTAAGTCTAGAAATATGGAAATTACCGTCGTATTCTCCAATCGGGAGTCCCGCGGCTGCGGGGTCAGTTCCTAGGAGTTACATTGGTCCCGTGAAAGGTGTAGGTGCCACCCACGGGGCCGTTAGAGGGTTGTTTCGAGTTTTCACCCTCTAACGCCACGATTTTAAGACTAAGTCTACAAATATGCAAATTACAATCGTATTCTCAAACCGAGAGTCCCGCGACTGCGGGGTCAGTTCCAACGAGTTACATTGGTCCCGTGGGAGGTGTCGGTGCGACCCACGGGGACGTTCGGGGGCTGTTTCGAGTACTCACCCTCTAAAGCCAAGTTTTTAAGCCTAAGTCTAGAAATATGCAAATTACCATCGTACTCTCAAACCGGGAGACCCGCGGCTGCGGGGTCAGTTCCTACGAGTTACATTGGTCCCGTGGGAGGTGTTGGTGCCACCCACGGAGACGTTTGGAGGATGTTTTGAGTTCTCACCCTCTAACGCCATGTTTTTAAGCCTAAGTCTAGAAATATGCAAATTACAATCGTATTCTCAAACCGGGAGTCCCGCGGCTGCGGGGTCAGTTCCTACGACTAACATTGGTCCCGTGGGAGGTGTTGGTGCCACCCAAGGGGACGTTCGGGGGATGTTTCGAGTTCTCACCCTCTAACGCCATGTTTTTAAGCCTAAGTCTAGAAATATGCAAATTATCGTCGTATTCTCAAACCGGGAGTCCCGCGGCTGCGGGGACATTTCCTACGAGTTATATTGGTCCCGTGGGAGGTGTTCGTGCCACCCACGGGGCCGTTCGGCGGCTGTTTCGAGTTTTCACCTTCTAACGCCATGTTTTTAAGTTTAGAAATAGGCAAATTATCGTCGTATTCACAAACCGGGAGTCCCGCGACTGCGGGGTCAGTTCCTACGAGTTACATTGGTCACGTGGGAGGTGTTGGTGCCACCCACGGGGCCGTTCGGGGGCTGTTTCGACTTTTCAACCTCTAACGCCATGTTTTTAAGCCTAAGTCTAGAAATATGTAAATTACCGTCGTATTCTCCAACCGGGAGTCCCGCGGCTGCGGGGTCAGTTCCTACGAGTTACATTGGTCACGTGGGAGGTGTTGGTGCCACCCACGGGGCCGTTCGGGGGCTGTTTCGACTTTTCAACCTCTAACGCATGTTTTTAAGCCTAAGTCTAGAAATATGAAAATTACCGTCGTATTCTCCAACCGGGAGTCCCGCGGCTGCGGGGTCAGTTCCTAGGAGTTACATTGGTCCCGTGAAAGGTGTTGGTGCGACCCACGGGGCCGTTAGAGGGTTGTTTCGAGTTTTCACCCTCTAACGCCATGTTTTTAAGCCTAAGTCTAGAAATATGCAAATTACAATCGTATTCTCAAACCAGGAGTCCCGCGGCTGCGGGGTCAGTTCCTACGAGTTACATTGGTCCCGTGGGAGGTGTCGGTGCCACCCACGGGGACGTTCGGGGGCTGTTTCGAGTTCTCACCCTCTAAAGCCAAGTTTTTAAGCCTAAGACTAGAAATATGCAAATTACCGTATTACTCTCAAACCGGGAGACCCGCGGCTGCGGGGTCAGTTCCTACGAGTTACATTGGTCCCGTGGGAGGTGTTGGTGCCACCCACGCGGACGTTCGAGGCCTGTTTCGAGTTCTTACCCTCTAACGCCATTTTTTTAAGCCTAAGTCTAGAAATATGCAAATTATAATCATATTCTCAACTCGGGAGTCCCACGGCTGCGGGGTCAGTTCCTACGATTACATTGGTCCCGTGGGAGGTGTTGGTGCCACCCACGGGGACGTTCGGGGGCTGTTTCGAGTTCTCACCCTCTAACGCCATGTTTTTAAGCCTAACTCTAGAAATATGCAAATTATCGTCGTACTCTCAAACCGGGAGTCCCGCGATTACGGGGTCAGTTCCTACGAGTTACATTGGTACCGTGGGAGGTGTTGGTGCCACCCACGGGGCCGTTCGGGGGCTGTTTCGAGTTCTCACCCTCTAACGCCATGTTTGGCCTAAGTCTAGAAATATGCAAATTACCTTCGTATTCTCAAACCGGGAGCCCGGCGGCTGCGGGGACAGTTCCTACGAGTTATATTGGTCCCATGGGAGGTGTTGGTGCCACCCACGGGGCCGTTCGCGGGCTGTTTCGAGTTTTCACCCTCTAACGTCATGTTTTTAAGCCTAAGTCTAGAAATATGCAAATTACCGTCGTACTCTCAAACCGGGAGACCCGCGGCTGCAGGGTCAGTTCCTACGAGTTACATTGGTCCCGTGGGAGGTGTTGGTGCCACCCACGGGGCCGTTCGGGGGGTGTTTCGACTTCTCACCCTCTAACGCCATGTTTTTAAGCCTAAGTCTAGAAATATGCAAATTACAATCGTATTCTCAAACCGGGAAACCCGCGGCTGCGGGGTCAGTTCCAACGAGTTACATTGGTCCCGTGGGAGGTGTCGGTGCCACCCACGGGGACGTTCGGGGGCTGTTTCGAGTTCTCACCCTCTAAAGCCAAGTTTTTAAGCCTAAGTCGGGAAATATGCAAATTACCGTCGTACTCTCAAACCGGGAGACCCGCGACTGCGGGGTCAGTTCCTACGAGTTACATTGGTCCCGTGGGAGGTGTTGGTGCAACCCACGGAGACGTTTGGGGGTTGTTTCGAGTTCTCACCCTCTAACGCCATGTTTTTAAGCCCAAGTCTAGAAATATGCAAATTACAATCGTATTCTCAAACCGGGAGTCCCGCGGCTGCGGGGTCAGTTCCTACGATTTACATTGGTCCCGTGGGAGGTGTTGGTGCCACCCACAGGGACGTTCGGGGGATGTTTCGAGTTCTCACCCTCTAACGCCATGTTTTTAAGCCTAAGTCTAGAAATATGCAAATTATCGTCGTATTCTCAAACCGGGAGTCCCGCGGCTGCGGGGACAGTTCCTACGAGTTATATTGGTCCCGTGGGAGGTGTTCGTGCAACCCACGGGGCTGTTTCGAGTTTTCACCCTCTAACGCCTTGTTTTTAAGTCTAAGTCTAGAAATAGGCAAATTATCGTCGTATTCTCAAACCGGGAGTCCCGCGAATGCGGGGTCAGTTCCTACGAGTTACATTGGTCACGTGGGAGGTGTTGGTGCCACCCACGGGGCCGTTCGGGGGATGTTTCGACTTTTCAACCTCTAACGCCATATTTTTAAGCCTAAGTCTAGAAATATGCAAATTACCATCGTATTCTCCAACCGGGAGTCCCGCGGCTGCGGGGTCAGTTCCTACGAGTTACATTGGTCCCGTGAGAGGTGTTGGTGCCACCCACGGAGCCGTTAGAGGGTTGTTTCGAGTTTTCACCCCCTAACGCCATGTTTTTAAGCCTAAGTCTAGAAATATGCAAATTACAATCGTATTCTCAGACCAGGAGTCCAGCGGCTGCGAGGTCAGTTCCTACGAGTTACATTGGTCCCATGGGAGGTGTCGGTGCCACCCACGGGGACGTTCGGGGGCTGTTTCGAGTTCTCACCCTCTAAAGCCAAGTTTTTAAGCCTAAGTCTAGAAATATGCAAATTACCCTATTACTCTCAAACCGGGAGACCCGCGGCTGCGGGGTCAGTTCCAACGAGTTACATTGGTCCCGTGGGAGGTGTTGGTGCCACCCACGGGGACGTTCGCGGCCTGTTTCGAGTTCTTACCCTCTAACGCCATGTTTTTAAGCTTAAGTCTAGAAATATGCAAATTACAATCGTATTCTCAAACCGGGAGACCCGCGGCTGCGGGGTCAGTTCCTACGAGTTACATTGGTCCCGTGGGAGGTGTTGGTGCCACCCACGGGGACGTTCGAGGCCTGTTTCGAGTTCTTACCCTCTAACGCCATTTTTTTAAGCCTAAGTCTAGAAATATGCAAATTATAATCATATTCTCAACTCGGGAGTCCCGCGGCTGCGGGGTCAGTTCCTACGATTACATTGGTCCCGTGGGAGGTGTTGGTGCCACCCACGGGGACGTTCGGGGGCTGTTTCGAGTTCTCACCCTATAACGCCATGTTTTTAAGCCTAAGTCTAGAAATATGCAAATTATCGTCGTACTCTCAAACCGGGAGTCCCGCGACTACGGGGTCAGTTCCTACGAGTTACATTGGTACCGTGGGAGGTGTTGGTGCCACCCACGGGGCCGTTCGGTGGTTGTTTCTAGTTCTCACCCTCTAACGCCATGTTCTTAAGCCTAAGTCTAGAATATTTGCAAATTACCTTCTTATTCTCAAAGGGAGTCCCGCGGCTACGGGGACAGTTCCTACGAGTTATATTGGTCCCGTGGGAGGTGTTGGTGCCACCCACGGGGCCGTTCGGGGGCTGTTTCGAGTTTTCACACTCTAACGCCATCTTTTTAAACCTAAGTCTAGAAATATGCAAATTACCGTCGTATTCTCCAACCGGGAGTCCCGCGGCTGCGGGGACAGTTCTTACGAGTTACATTGGTCCCGTGGGAGGTGTTGGTGCCACCCACGGGGCCGTTAGAGGGTTGTTTCGAGTTTTCACCCCCTAACGCCATGTTTTAAGCCTAAGTCTACAAATATGGAAATTACCTTCGTAATCTCAAACTGGGAGTCCCGCGGCTGCGGGGTCAGTTCCAACGAGTTACATTGGTCCCGTGGGAGGTGTTGGTGCCACCCACGGGGACGTTTGGGGGATGTTTCGAGTTCTTACCCTCTAACGCCATGTTTTTTAGCATAAGTCTAGAAATATGCAAATTACCTTCGTATTCTCAAATCGGGAGTCCCGCGGCTGCGGGGACAGTTCCTACGAGTTACATTGGTCCCGTGGGAGGTGTCGGTGCCACCCACGGGATCGTTCGGGGGCTGTTTCGGGTTTTCACCCTCTAACGCCATGTTTTTAAGCCTAAGTCTAGAAATATCCAAATTACCGTCGTATTCTCAAACCGGGAGTCCCACGGCTGCGGGGTCAGTTCCTACGAGTTACATTGGTCCCGTGGGAGGTGTTGATGCCACCCACGGAGACGTTTGGAGGCTGTTTCGAGTTCTCACCCTCTAACGCCATGTTTTTAAGCCTAAGTCTAGAAATATGCAAATTACAATCGTATTCTCAAACCGGGAGTCCCGCGGCTGCGGGGTCAGTTCCTACGACTAACATTGGTCCCGTGGGAGGTGTTGGTGCCACCCAAGGGGACGCTCGGGGGATGTTTCGAGTTCTCACCCTCTAACGCCATGTTTTTAAGCCTAAGTCTAGAAATATGCAAATTATCGTCGTATTCTCAAACCGGGAGTCCCGCGGCTGCGGGGACATTTCCTACGAGTTATATTGGTCCCGGGGGAGGTGTTCGTGCCACCCACGGGGCCGTTCTGCGGCTGTTTCGAGTTTTCACCCTCTAACGCCATGTTTTAAAGTCTAAAAATAGGCAAATTATCGTCGTATTCACAAACCGGGAGTCCCGCGACTGCGGGGTCAGTTCCTACGAGTTACATTGGTCACGTGGGAGGTGTTGGTGCCACCCACGGGGCCGTTCGGGGGCTGTTTCGAGTTTTCAATCTCTAACGCCATGTTTTTATGCTTAAGTCTAGAAATATGTAAATTACCGTCGTATTCTCCAACCGGGAGTCCCGCGGCTGCGGGGTCAGTTCCTACGAGTTACATTGGTCACGTGGGAGGTGTTGGTGCCACCCACGGGGCCGTTCGGGGGCTGTTTCGACTTTTCAACCTCTAACGCATGTTTTTAAGCCAAGTCTAGAAATATGCAAATTACCGTCGTATTCTCCAACCGGGAGTCCCGCGGCTGCGGGGTCAGTTCCTAGGAGTTACATTGGTCCCGTGAAAGGTGTTGGTGCGACCCACGGGGCCGTTAGAGGGTTGTTTCGAGTTTTCACCCTCTAACGCAATGTTTTTAAACCTAAGTCTAGAAATATTCAAATTACAATCGTATTCTCAAACCAGGAGTCCCACGGCTGCGGGGTCAGTTCCTACGAGTTACATTGGTCCCGTGGGAGGTGTCGGTGCCACCCACGGGGACGTTCGGGTGCTGTTTTGAGTTCTCACCCTCTAAAGCCAAGTTTTTAAGCCTAAGTCTAGAAATATGCAAATTACCGTATTACTCTCAAACCGGGAGACCCGCGGCTGCGGGGTCAGTTCCTACGAGTTACATTGGTCCCGTGGGAGGTGTTGGTGCCACCCACGGGGACGTTCGAGGCCTGTTTCGAGTTCTTATCCTCTAACGCCATTTTTTTAAGCCTAAGTCTAGAAATATGCAAATTACAATCATATTCTCAACTCGGGAGTCCCGCGGCTGCGGGGTCAGTTCCTACGATTACATTGGTCCCGTGGGAGGTGTTGGTGCCACCCACGGGGACGTTCGGGGGCTGTTTCGAGTTCTCACCCTCTAACGCCATGTTTTTAAGCCTAAGTCTAGAAATATGCAAATTATCGTCGTACTCTCAAATCGGGAGTCCCGCGACTGCGGGGTCAGTTCCTACGAGTTACATTGGTACCGTGGGAGATGTTGGTGCCACCCACGGGGCCGTTCGGGTGCTGTTTCGAGTTCTCACCCTCTAACGCCATGTTTGGCCTAAGTCTAGAAATATGCAAATTACCTTCGTCTTCTCAAACCGGGAGCCCGGCGGCTGCGGCGACAATTCCTACGAGTTATATTGGTCCCATGGGAGGTGTTGGTGCCACCCACGGGGCCGTTCGCGGGCTGTTTCGAGTTTTCACCCTCTAACGCCATGTTTTTAAGCCTAAGTCTAGAAATATGCAAATTACCGTCTTACTCTCAAACCGGGAGACCCGCGGCTGCGGGGTCAGTTCCTACGAGTTACATTGGTCCCGTGGGAGGTGTTGGTGCCACCCAAGGGGCCGTTCGGGGGGTGTTTCGACTTCTCACCCTCTAACGCCATGTTTTTAAGCCTAAGTCTAGAAATATGGAAATTACAATCATATTCTCAAACCGGGAGACCCGCGGCTGCGGAGTCAGTTCCAACGAGTTACATTGGTCCCGTGGGAGGTGTCGGTGCCACCCACGGGGACGTTCGGGGGCTGTTTCGAGTTCTCACCGTCTAAAGCCAAGTTTTTAAGCCTAAGTCTGGAAATATGCAAATTACCGTCGTACTCTCAAACCGGGAGACCCGCGACTGCGGGGTCAGTTCCTACGAGTTACATTGGTCACGTGGGAGGTGTTGGTGCCACCCACGGGGCCGTTCGGGGGCTGTTTAGACTTTTCAACCTCTAACGCATGTTTTTAAGCCTAAGTCTAGAAATATGCAAATTACCGTCGTATTCTCCAACCGGGAGTCCCGCGGCTGCGGGGTCAGTTCCTAGGAGTTACATTGGTCCCGTGAAAGGTGTAGGTGCCACCCACGGGGCCGTTAGAGGGTTGTTTCGAGTTTTCACCCTCTAACGCCATGATTTTAAGCCTAAGTCTACAAATATGCAAATTACAATCGTATTCTCAAACTGAGAGTCCCGCGGCTGCGGGGTCAGTTCCAACGAGTTACATTGGTCCCGTGGGAGGTGTCGGTGCGACCCACGGGGCTGTTTCGAGTTTTCACCCTCTAACGCCTTGTTTTTAAGTCTAAGTCTAGAAATAGGCAAATTATCGTCGTATTCACAAACCGGGAGTCTCGCGAATGCGGGGTCAGTTCCTACGAGTTACATTGGTCACGTGGGAGGTGTTGGTGCCACCCATGGGGTCGTTCGGGGGATGTTTCGACTTTTCAACCTCTAACGCCATGTTTTTAAGCCTAAGTCTAGAAATATGCAAATTACCGTCGTATTCTCCAACCGGGAGTCCCGCGGTTGCGGGGTCAGTTCCTACGAGTTACATTGGTCCCGTGGGAGGTGTTGGTGCCACCCACGGAGCCGTTAGAGGGTTGTTTCGAGTTTTCACCCTCTAACGCCATGTTTTTAAGCCTAAGTCTAGAAATATGCAAATTACAATCGTATTCTCAGACCGGGAGTTCCGCGGCTGCGAGGTCAGTTCCTACGAGTTACATTGGTCCCGTGGGAGGTGTCGGTGCCACCCACGGGGACGTTCGGGGGCTGTTTCGAGTTCTCACCCTCTAAAGCCAAGTTTTTAAGCCTAAGTCTAGAAATATGTAAATTACCGTATTACTCTCAAACCGGGAGACCCGCGGCTGCGGGGTCAGTTCCAACGAGTTACATTGGTCCCGTGGGAGGTGTTGGTGCCACCCACGGGGACGTTCGCGGCCTGTTTCGAGTTCTTACCCTCTAACGCCATGTTTTTAAGCTTAAGTCTAGAAATATGCAAATTGCAATCGTATTCTCATACCTAGAGTCCCGCGGCTGCGGGGTCAGTTCCTACTAGTTACATTGGTCCCGTGGGAGGTGTTGGTGCCACCCACGGGGACGTTCGAGGGTTGTTTCGAGTTCTCACCCTCTAACGCCATGTTTGTAAGCCTAAGTCTAGAAATTTGCAAATTACCGTCGTACTCTAAAACCGGGAGACCCGCGGCTGCGGGGTCAGTTCCTACGAGTTACATTGGTCCCGTGGGAGGTGTTGGTGCAACCCACGGGGACGTTCGGTGGTTGTTTCTAGTTCTCACCCTCTAACGCCATGTTCTTAAGCCTAAGTCTAGAAAATTTGCAAATTACCTTCTTATTCTCAAAGGGAGTCCCGCGGCTACGGGGACAGTTCCTACGAGTTATATTGGTCCCGTGGGAGGTGTTGGTGCCACCCACGGGGCCGTTCGGGGGCTGTTTCGAGTTTTCACACTCTAACGCCATCTTTTTAAACCTAAGTCTAGAAATATGCAAATTACCGTCGTATTCTCCAACCGGGAGTCCCGCAGCTCCGGGGACAGTTCTTACGAGTTACATTGGTCCCGTGGGAGGTGTTGGATCCACCCACGGGGCCGTTAGAGGGCTGTTTCGAGTTTTCACCCCCTAACGCCATGTTTTAAGCCTAAGTCTAGAAATATGCAAATTACCTTCGTAAACTCAAACTGGGAGTCCCGCGGCTGCGGGGTCAGTTCCAACGAGTTACATTGGTCCCGTGGGAGGTGTTGGTGCCACCCACGGAGACGTTTGGAGGATGTTTTGAGTTCTCACCCTCTAACGCCATGTTTTTAAGCCTAAGTCTAGAAATATGCAAATTACAATCGTATTCTCAAACCGAGAGTCCCGCGGCTGCGGGGTCAGTTCCAACGAGTTACATTGGTCCCGTGGGAGGTGTCGGTGCGACCCACGGGGACGTTCGGGGGCTGTTTCGAGTTCTCACCCTCTAAAGCCAAGTTTTTAAGCCTAAGTCTAGAAATATGCAAATTACCGTCGTACTCTCAAACCGGGAGACCCGCGGCTGCGGGGTCAGTTCCTACGAGTTACATTGGTCCCGTGGGAGGTGTTGGTGCCACCCACGGAGACGTTTGGAGGCTGTTTTGAGTTCTCACCCTCTAACGCCATGTTATTAAGCCTAAGTCTAGAAATATGCAAATTACAATCGTATTCTCAAACCGGGAGTCCCGCGGCTGCGGGGTCAGTTCCTACGACTAACATTGGTCCCGTGGGAGGTGTTGGTGCCACCCAAGGGGACGCTCGGGGGATGTTTCGAGTTCTCACCCTCTAACGCCATGTTTTTAAGCCTAAGTCTAGAAATATGCACATTATCGTCGTATTCTCAAACCGGGAGTCCCGCGGCTGCGGGGACAGTTCCTACGAGTTACATTGGTCCCGTGGGAGGTGTCGGTGCCACCCACGGGATCGTTCGGGGGTTGTTTCGGGTTTTCACCCTCTAACGCCATGTTTTTAAGCCTAAGTCTAGAAATATCAAAATTACCGTCGTATTCTCAAACCGGGAGTCCCACGACTGCGGGGTCAGTTCCAACGAGTTACATTGGTCCCGTGGGAGGTGTCGGTGCGACCCACGGGGACGTTCGGGGGCTGTTTCGAGTTCTCACCCTCTAAAGCCAAGTTTTTAAGCCTAAGTCTAGAAATATGCAAATTACCGTCGTACTCTTAAACCGGGAGACCCGCGGCTGCGGGGTCAGTTCCTACGAGTTACATTGGTCCCGTGGGAGGTGTTGGTGCCACCCACGGAGACGTTGGGAGGCTGTTTTGAGTTCTCACCCTCTAACGCCATGTTTTTAAGCCTAAGTCTAGAAATATGCAAATTACAATCGTATTCTCAAACCGGGAGTCCCGCGGCTGCGGGGTCAGTTCCTACGACTAACATTGGTCCCGTGGGAGGTGTTGGTGCCACCCAAGGGGACGCTCGGGGGATGTTTCGAGTTCTCACCCTCTAACGCCATGTTTTTAAGCCTAAGTCTAGAAATATGCAAATTATCGTCGTATTCTCAAACCGGGAGTCCCGTGGCTGCGGGGACCTTTCCTACGAGTTATATTGGTCCCGTGGGAGGTGTTCGTGCCACCCACGGGGCCGTTCGGCGGCTGTTTCGAGTTTTCACCCTCTAACGCCATGTTTTTCAGTCTAGAAATAGGCAAATTATCGTCGTATTCACAAACCGGGAGTCCCGCGACTGAGGGGTCAGTTCCTACGAGTTACATTGGTCACGTGGGAGGTGTTGGTGCCACCCACGGGGCCGTTCGGGGGCTGTTTCGACTTTTCAATCTCTAACGCCATGTTTTTAAGCCTAAGTCTAGAAATATGTAAATTACCGTCGTATTCTCCAACCGGGAGTCCCGCGGCTGCGGGGTCAGTTCCTTCGAGTTACATTGGTCACGTGGGAGGTGTTGGTGCCACCCACGGGGCCGTTCGGGGGCTGTTTCGACTTTTCAACCTCTAACGCATGTTTTTAAGCCAAGTCTAGAAATATGCAAATTACCGTCGTATTCTCCAACCGGGAGTCCCGCGGCTGCGGGGTCAGTTCCTAGGAGTTACATTGGTCCCGTGAAAGGTGTTGGTGCGACCCACGGGGCCGTTAGAGGGTTGTTTCGAGTTTTCACCCTCTAACGCCATGTTTTTAAGCCTTAGTCTAAAAATATGCAAATTACAATCGTATTCTCAAACCAGGAGTCCCGCGGCTGCGGGGTCAGTTCCTACGAGTTACATTGGTCCCGTGGGAGGTGTCGGTGCCACCCACGGGGACGTTCGGGGGCTGTTTCGAGTTCTCACCCTCTAAAGCCAAGTTTTTAAGCCTAAGTCTAGAAATATGCAAATTACCGTATTACTCTCAAACCGGGAGACCCGCGGCTGCGGGGTCAGTTCCTACGAGTTACATTGGTCCCGTGGGAGGTGTTGGTGCCACCCACGGGGACGTTCGAGGCCTGTTTCGAGTTCTTACCCTCTAACGCCATTTTTTTAAGCCTAAGTCTAGAAATATGAAAATTACAATCATATTCTCAACTCGGGAGTCCCGCGGCTGCGGGGTCAGTTCCTACGATTACATTGGTCCCGTGGGAGGTGTTGATGCCACCCACGGAGACGTTCGGGGGCTGTTTCGAGTTCTCACCCTCTAACGCCATGTTTTTAAGCCTAAGTCTAGAAATATGCAAATTACCGTCATATTCTCCAACCGGGAGTCCCGCGGCTGCAGGGTCAGTTCCTAGGAGTTACATTGGTCCCGTGAAAGGTGTAGGTGCCACCCACGGGGCCGTTAGAGGGTTGTTTCGAGTTTTCACCCTCTAACGCCATGATTTTAAGCCTAAGTCTACAAATATGCAAATTACAATCGTATTCTCAAACCGAGAGTCCCGCGGCTGCGGGGTCAGTTCCAACGAGTTACATTGGTCCCGTGGGAGGTGTTGGTGCCACCCACGGGGCTGTTCGCGGGCTGTTTCGAGTTTTCACCCTCTAACGCCATGTTTTTAAGCCTAAGTCTAGAAATATGAAAATTACCGTCGCACTCTCAAACCGGGAGACCCGCGGCTGCAGGGTCAGTTCCTACGAGTTACATTGGTCCCGTGGGAGGTGTTGGTGCCACCCACGGGGCCGTTCGGGGGGTGTTTCGACTTCTCACCCTCTAACGCCATGTTTTTAAGCCTAAGTCTAGAAATATGCAAATTACAATCGTATTCTCAAATCGGGAGACCCGCGGCTGCGGGGTCAGTTCCAACGAGTTCCATTGGTCCCGTGGGAGGTGTCGGTGCCACCCACGGGGACGTTCGGGGGCTGTTTCGAGTTCTCACCCTCTAAAGCCAAGTTTTTAAGCCTAAGTATGGAAATATGCAAATTACCGTCGTACTCTCAAACCGGGAGACCCGCGACTGCGGGGTCAGTTCCTACGAGTTACATTCGTCCCGTGGGAGGTGTTGGTGCCACCCACGGAGACGATTGGGGGCTGTTTCGAGTTCTCACCCTCTAACGCCATGTTTTTAAGCCTAAGTCTAGAAATATGCAAATTACAATCGTATTCTCAAACCGGGAGTCCCGCGGCTGCGGGGTCAGTTCCTACGATTTACATTGGTCCCGTGGGAGGTGTTGGTGCCACCCACAGGGACGTTCGGGGGATGTTTCGAGTTCTCACCCTCTAACGCCATGTTTTTAAGCCTAAGTCTAGAAATATTCAAATTATCGTCGTATTCTCAAACCGGGAGTCCCGCGGCTGCGGGGACAGTTCCTACGAGTTATATTGGTCCCGTGGGAGGTGTTCGTGCAACCCACGGGGCTGTTTCGAGTTTTCACCCTCTAACGCCTTGTTTTTAAGTCTAAGTCTAGAAATAGGCAAATTATCATCGTATTCTCAAACCGGGAGTTCCGCGAATGCGGGGTCAGTTCCTACGAGTTACATTGGTCACGTGGGAGGTTTTGGTGCCACCCACGGGGCCGTTCGGGGGATGTTTCAACTTTTCAACCTCTAACGCCATGTTTTTAAGCCTAAGTCTAAAAATATGCAAATTACCGTCGTATTCTCCAACCGGGAGTCCCGCGGCTGCGGGGTCAGTTCCTACGAGTTACATTGGTCCCGTGAGAGGTGTTGGTGCCACCCACGGAGCCGTTAGAGGGTTGTTTCGAGTTTTCACCCCCTAACGCCATGTTTTTAAGCCTAAGTCTAGAAATATGCAAATTACAATCGTATTTTCAGACCGGGAGTCCCGCGGCTGCGAGGTCAGTTCCTACGAGTTACATTGGTCCCGTGGGAGGTGTCGGTGCCACCCACGGGGACGTTCGGGGGCTGTTTCGAGTTCTCACCCTCTAAAGCCAAGTTTTTATGCCTAAGTCTAGAAATATGCAAATTACCGTATTGCTCTCAAACCGGGAGACCCGCGGCTGCGGGGTCAGTTCCAACGAGTTACATTGGTCCCGTGGGAGGTGTTGGTGCCACCCACGGGGACGTTCGCGGCCTGTTTCGAGTTGTTACCCTCTAACGCCATGTTTTTAAGCTTAAGTCTAGAAATATGCAAATTACAATCGTATTCTCAAACCGGGAGTCCCGCGGCTGCGGGGTCAGTTCCTACGAGTTACATTGGTCCCGTGGGAGGTGTTGGTGCCACCCACGGGGACGTTCGAGGGCTGTTTCGAGTTCTCACCCTCTAACGCCATGTTTGTAAGCCTAAGTCTAGAAATATGCAAATTACTATCGTACTCTCAAACCGGGAGACCCGCGGCTGCGGGGTCAGTTCCTACGAGTTACATTGGTCCCGTGGGAGGTGTTGGTGCCACCCACGGGGCCGTTCGTGGGCTGTTTCGAGTTTTCACCCTCTAACGCCATGTTTTTAAGCCAAGTCTAGAAATATGCAAATTACCGTCGTATTCTCCAACCGGGAGTCCCGCGGCTGCGGGGTCAGTTCCTACGAGTTACATTGGTCCCGTGAGAGGTGTTGGTGCCACCCACGGAGCCGTTAGAGGGTTGTTTCGAGTTTTCAACCCCTAACGCCATGTTTTTAAGCCTAAGTCTAGAAATATGCAAATTAAAATCGTATTCTCAGACCGGGAGTCCCGCGGCTGCGAGGTCAGTTCCTACGAGTTACATTGGTCCCGTGGGAGGTGTCGGTGCCACCCACGAGGACGTTCGAGGGCTGTTTCGAGTTCTCACCCTCTAAAGCCAAGTTTTTATGCCAAAGTCTAGAAATATGCAAATTACCGTATTACTCTCAAACCGGGAGACCCGCGGCTGCGGGGTCAGTTCCAACGAGTTACATTGGTCTCGTGGGAGGTGTTGGTGCCACCCACGGGGACGTTCGCGGCCTGTTTCGAGTTGTTACCCTCTAACGCCATGTTTTTAAGCTTAAGTCTAGAAATATGCAAATTACAATCGTATTCTCAAGCCGGGAGTCCCGCGGCTGCGGGGTCAGTTCCTACGAGTTACATTGGTCCCGTGGGAGGTGTTGGTGCCACCCACGGGGACGTTCGAGGGCTGTTTCGAGTTCTCACCCTCTAACGCCATGTTTGTAAGCCTAAGTTTAGAAATATGCAAATTACCGTCGTACTCTCAAACCGGGAGACCCGCGGCTGCGGGGTCAGTTCCTACGAGTTACATTGGTCACGTGGGAGGTGTTGGTGCCACCCACGGGGCCGTTCGGGGGCTGTTTCGACTTTTCAACCTCTAACGCATGTTTTTAAGCCAAGTCAAGAAATATGCAAATTACCGTCGTATTCTCCAACCGGGAGTCCCGCGGCTGCGGGGTCAGTTCCTAGGAGTTACATTGGTCCCGTGAAAGGTGTTGGTGCGACCCACGGGGCCGTTAGAGGGTTGTTTCGAGTTTTCACCCTCTAACGCCATGTTTTTAAGCCTAAGTCTAGAAATATGCAAATTACAATCGTATTCTCAAACCAGGAGTCCCGCGGCTGCGGGGTCAGTTCCTACGAGTTACATTGGTCCCGTGGGAGGTGTCGGTGCCACCCACGGGGATGTTCGGGGCTGTTTCGAGTTCTCACCCTCTAAAGCCAAGTTTTTAAGCCTAAGTCTAGAAATATGCAAATTACCGTATTACTCTCAACCTGGGAGACCCGCGTCTGCGGGGTCAGTTCCTACGAGTTACATTGGTCCCGTGGGAGGTGTTGGTGCCACCCACGGGGACGTTCGAGGCCTGTTTCGAGTTCTTACCCTCTAACGCCATTTTTTTAAGCCTAAGTCTAGAAATATGCAAATTACAATCATATTCTCAACTCGGGAGTCCCGCGGCTGCGGGGTCAGTTCCTACGATTACATTGGTCCCGTGGGAGGTGTTGGTGCCACCCACGGGGACGTTCGGGGGCTGTTTCGAGTTCTCACCCTCTAACGCCATGTTTTTAAGCCTAAGTCTAGAAATATGGAAATTATCGTCGTACTCTCAAACCGGGAGTCCCGCGACTGCGGGGTCTGTTCCTACGAGTTACATTGGTACCGTGGGAGGTGTTGGTGCCACCCACGGGGCCGTTCGGGGGCTGTTTCGAGTTCTCACCCTCTAACGTCATGTTTGGCCTAAGTCTAGAAATATGCAAATTACCTTCGTATTCTCAAACCGATAGCCCGGCGGCTGCGGGGACAATTCCTACGAGTTATATTGGTCCCATGGGAGGTGTTGGTGCCACCCACGGGGCCGTTCGCGGGCTGTTTCGAGTTTTCACCCTCTAACGCCATGTTTTTAAGCCTAAGTCTAGAAATATGCAAATTACCGTCGTACTCTCAAACCGGGAGACCCGCGGCTGCAGGGTCAGTTCCTACGAGTTACATTGGTCCCGTGGGAGGTGTTGGTGCCACCCACGAGGCCGTTCGGGGGGTGTTTCGACTTCTCACCCTCTAACGCCATGTTTTTAAGCCTAAGTCTAGAAATATGCAAATTACAATCGTATTCTCAAACCGGGAGACCCGCGGCTGCGGGGTCAGTTCCAACGAGTTACATTGGTCCCGTGGGAGGTGTCGGTGCCACCCACGGAGACGTTTGGGGGCTGTTTCGAGTTCTCACCCTCTAAAGCCAAGTTTTTAAGCCTAAGTCTGGAAATATGCAAATTACCGTCGTACTCTCAAACCGGGAGACCCGCGACTGCGGGGTCAGTTCCTACGAGTTACATTCGTCCCGTGGGAGGTGTTGGTGCCACCCACGGAGACGTTTGGGGGCTGTTTCGAGTTCTCACCCTCTAACGCCATGTTTTTAAGCCTAAGTCTAGAAATATGCAAATTACAATCGTATTCTCAAACCAGGAGTCCCGCGGCTGCGGGGTCAGTTCCTACGAGTTACATTGGTCCCGTGGGAGGTGTCGGTGCCACCCACGGGGATGTTCGGGGCTGTTTCGAGTTCTCACCCTCTAAAGCCAAGTTTTTAAGCCTAAGTCTAGAAATATGCAAATTACCGTATTACTCTCAACCTGGGAGACCCGCGTCTGCGGGGTCAGTTCCTACGAGTTACATTGGTCCCGTGGGAGGTGTTGGTGCCACCCACAGGGACGTTCGGGGGATGTTTCGAGTTCTCACCCTCTAACGCCATGTTTTTAAGCCTAAGTCTAGAAATATGCAAATTATCGTCGTATTCTCAAACCGGGAGTCCCGCGGCTGCAGGGACAGTTCCTACGAGTTATATTGGTCCCGTGGGAGGTGTTCGTGCAACCCACGGGGCTGTTTCGAGTTTTCACCCTCTAACGCCTTGTTTTTAAGTCTAAGTCTAGAAATAGGCAAATTATCGTCGTATTCTCAAACCGGGAGTCTCGCGAATGCGGGGTCAGTTCCTACGAGTTACATTGGTCACGTGGGAGGTGTTGGTGCCACCCACGGGGACGTTCGAGGGCTGTTTCGAGTTCTCACCCTCTAACGCCATGTTTGTAAGCCTAAGTCTAGAAATATGCAAATTACTGTCGTACTCTCAAACCGGGAGACCCGCGGCTGCGGGGTCAGTTCCTACGAGTTACATTGGTCCCGTGGGAGGTGTTGGTGCCACCCACGGGGCCATTCGGGGGCTGTTTCGAGTTTTCACCCTCTAACGCCATGTTTTTAAGCCAAGTCTAGAAATATGCAAATTACCGTCGTATTCTCCAACCGGGAGTCCCGCGGCTCCGGGGTCAGTTCCTACGAGTTACATTGGTCCCGTGAGAGGTGTTGGTGCCACCCACGGAGCCGTTAGAGGGTTGTTTCGAGTTTTCACCCCCTAACGCCATGTTTTTAAGCCTAAGTCTAGAAATATGCAAATTACAATCGTATTCTCAGACCGGGAGTCCCGCGGCTGCGAGGTCAGTTCCTACGAGTTACATTGGTCCCGTGGGAGGTGTTGGTGCCACCCACGGGGACGTTCGGGGGCTGTTTCGAGTTCTCACCCTCTAAAGCCAAGTTTTTATGCCTAAGTCTAGAAATATGCAAATTACCGTATTACTCTCAAACCGGGAGACCCGCGGCTGCGAGGTAAGTTCCAACGAGTTACATAGGTCCCGTGGGAGGTGTTGGTGCCACCCACGGGGACGTTCGCGGCCAGTTTCGAGTTGTTACCCTTTAACGCCATGTTTTTAAGCTTAAGTCTAGAAATATGCAAATTACAATCGTATTCTCAAACCGGGAGTCCCGCGGCTGCGGGGTCAGTTCCTACGAGTTACATTGGTCCCGTGGGAGGTGTTGGTGCCACCCACGGGGACGTTCGAGGGCTGTTTCGAGTTCTCACCCTCTAACGCCATGTTTGTAAGCCTAAGTTTAGAAATATGCAAATTACCGTCGTACTCTCAAACCGGGAGACCCGCGGCTGCGGGGTCAGTTCCTACGAGTTACATTGGTCACGTGGGAGGTGTTGGTGCCACCCACGGGGCCGTTCGGGGGCTGTTTCGACTTTTCAACCTCTAACGCATGTTTTTAAGCCAAGTCTAGAAATATGCAAATTACCGTCGTATTCTCCAACCGGGAGTCCCGCGGCTGCGGGGTCAGTTCCTAGGAGTTACATTGGTCCCGTGAAAGGTGTTGGTGCGACCCACGGGGCCGTTAGAGGGTTGTTTCAAGTTTTCACCCTCTAACGCCATGTTTTTAAGCCTAAGTCTAGAAATATGCAAATTACAATCGTATTCTCAAACCAGGAGTCCCGCAGCTGCGGGGTCAGTTCCTACGAGTTACATTGGTCCCGTGGAAGGTGTCGGTGCCACCCACGGGGATGTTCGGGGGCTGTTTCGAGTTCTCACCCTCTAAAGCCAAGTTTTTTAGCCTAAGTCTAGAAATATGCAAATTACCGTATTACTCTCAAACTGGGAGACCCGCGGCTGCGGGGTCAGTTCCTACGAGTTACATTGGTCCCGTGGGAGGTGTTGGTGCCACCCACGGGGACGTTCGAGGCCTGTTTCGAGTTCTTACCCTCTAACGCCATTTTTTTAATCCTAAGTCTAGAAATATGCAAATTACAATCATATTCTCAACTCGGGAGTCCCGCGGCTGCGGGGTCAGTTCCTACGATTACATTGGTCCCGTGGGAGGTGTTGGTGCCACCCACGGGGACGTTCGGGGGCTGTTTCGAGTTCTCACCCTCTAACGCCATGTTTTTAAGCCTAAGTCTAGAAATATGCAAATTATCGTCGTACTCTCAAACCGGGAGTCCCGCGACTGCGGGGTCTGTTCCTGCGAGTTACATTGGTACCGTGGGAGGTGTTGGTGCCACCCACGGGGCCGTTCGGGGGCTGTTTCGAGTTCTCACCCTCTAACGTCATGTTTGGCCTAAGTCTAGAAATATGCAAATTACCTTCGTTTTCTCAAACCGGGAGCCCGGCGGCTGCGGGGACAGTTCCTACGAGTTATATTGGTCCCATGGGAGGTGTTGGTGCCACCCACGGGGACGTTCGGGGGATGTTTCGAGTTCTCACCCTCTAACGCCATGTTTTTAAGCCTAAGTCTAGAAATATGCAAATTATCGTCGTATTCTCAAACCGGGAGTCCCGCGGCTGCGGGGACAGTTCCTACGAGTTATATTGGTCCCGTGGGAGGTGTTCGTGCAACCCACGGGGCTGTTTCGAGTTTTCACCCTCTAACGCCTTGTTTTTAAGTCTAAGTCTAGAAATAGGCAAATTATCGTCGTATTCTCAAACCGGGAGTCTCGCGAATGCGGGGTCAGTTCCTACCAGTTACATTGGTCACGTGGGAGGTGTTGGTGCCACCCACGGGGACGTTCGGGGGATGTTTCGAGTTCTCACCCTCTAACGCCATGTTTTTAAGCCTAAGTCTAGAAATATGCAAATTATCGTCGTATTCTCAAACCGGGAGTCCCGCGGCTGCGGGGACAGTTCCTACGAGTTATATTGGTCCCGTGGGAGGTGTTCGTGCAACCCACGGGGCTGTTTCGAGTTTTCACCCTCTAACGCCTTGTTTTTAAGTCTAAGTCTAGAAATAGGCAAATTATCGTCGTATTCTCAAACCGGGAGTCTCGCGAATGCGGGGTCAGTTCCTACCAGTTACATTGGTCACGTGGGAGGTGTTGGTGCCACCCACGGGGCCGTTCGGGGGCTGTTTCGAGTTCTCACCCTCTAACGTCATGTTTGGCCTAAGTCTAGAAATATGCAAATTACCTTCGTTTTCTCAAACCGGGAGCCCGGCGGCTGCGGGGACAGTTCCTACGAGTTATATTGGTCCCATGGGAGGTGTTGGTGCCACCCACGGGGACGTTCGGGGGATGTTTCGAGTTCTCACCCTCTAACGCCATGTTTTTAAGCCTAAGTCTAGAAATATGCAAATTATCGTCGTATTCTCAAACCGGGAGTCCCGCGGCTGCGGGGACAGTTCCTACGAGTTATATTGGTCCCGTGGGAGGTGTTCGTGCAACCCACGGGGCTGTTTCGAGTTTTCACCCTCTAACGCCTTGTTTTTAAGTCTAAGTCTAGAAATAGGCAAATTATCGTCGTATTCTCAAACCGGGAGTCTCGCGAATGCGGGGTCAGTTCCTACCAGTTACATTGGTCACGTGGGAGGTGTTGGTGCCACCCACGGGGACGTTCGAGGGCTGTTTTGAGTTCTCACCCTCTAACGCCATGTTTGTAAGCCTAAGTTTAGAAATATGCAAATTACCGTCGTACTCTCAAACCGGGAGACCCGCGGCTGCGGGGTCAGTTCCTACGAGTTACATTGGTCACGTGGGAGGTGTTGGTGCCACCCACGGGGCCGTTCGGGGGCTGTTTCGACTTTTCAACCTCTAACGCATGTTTTTAAGCCAAGTCTAGAAATATGCAAATTACCGTCGTATTCTCCAACCGGGAGTCCCGCGGCTGCGGGGTCAGTTCCTAGGAGTTACATTGGTCCCGTGAAAGGTGTTGGTGCGACCCACGGGGCCGTTAGAGGGTTGTTTCAAGTTTTCACCCTCTAACGCCATGTTTTTAAGCCTAAGTCTAGAAATATGCAAATTACAATCGTATTCTCAAACCAGGAGTCCCGCGGCTGCGGGGTCAGTTCCTACGAGTTACATTGGTCCCGTGGGAGGTGTTGGTGCCACCCACGGGGACGTTCGGGGGATGTTTCGAGTTCTCACCCTCTAATGCCATGTTTTTAAGCCTAAGTCTAGAAATATGCAAATTATCGTCGTATTCTCAAACCGGGAGTCCCGCGGCTGCGGGGACAGTTCCTACGAGTTATATTGGTCCCGTGGGAGGTGTTCGTGCAACCCACGGGGCTGTTTCGAGTTTTCACCCTCTAACGCCTTGTTTTTAAGTCTAAGTCTAGAAATAGGCAAATTATCGTCGTATTCTCAAACCGGGAGTCTCGCGAATGCGGGGTCAGTTCCTACCAGTTACATTGGTCACGTGGGAGGTGTTTGTGCCACCCACGGGGCCGTTCGGGGGCTGTTTCGAGTTCTCACCCTCTAACGTCATGTTTGGCCTAAGTCTAGAAATATGCAAATTACCTTCGTTTTCTCAAACCGGGAGCCCGGCGGCTGCGGGGACAGTTCCTACGAGTTATATTGGTCCCATGGGAGGTGTTGGTGCCACCCACGGGGACGTTCGGGGGATGTTTCGAGTTCTCACCCTCTAACGCCATGTTTTTAAGCCTAAGTCTAGAAATATGCAAATTATCGTCGTATTCTCAAACCGGGAGTCCCGCGGCTGCGGGGACAGTTCCTACGAGTTATATTGGTCCCGTGGGAGGTGTTCGTGCAACCCACGGGGCTGTTTCGAGTTTTCACCCTCTAACGCCTTGTTTTTAAGTCTAAGTCTAGAAATAGGCAAATTATCGTCGTATTCTTAAACCGGGAGTCTCGCGAATGCGGGGTCAGTTCCTACCAGTTACATTGGTCACGTGGGAGGTGTTGGTGCCACCCACGGGGCCGTTCGGGGGTTGTTTCGAGTTTTCAACCTCTAACGCCATGTTTTTAAGCCAAGTCTAGAAATATGCAAATTACCGTCGTATTCTCCAACCGGGAGTCCCGCGGCTGCGGGGTCAGTTCCTACGAGTTACATTGGTCCCGTGAGAGGTGTTGGTGCCACCCACGGGGACGTTCGGGGGCTGTTTCGAGTTCTCACCCTCTAAAGCCAAGTTTTTATGCCTAAGTCTAGAAATATGCAAATTACCGTATTACTCTCAAATCGGGAGACCCGCGGCTGCGGGGTCAGTTCCAACGAGTTACATTGGTCCCGTGGGAGGTGTTGGTGCCACCCACGGGGACGTTCGCGGCCTGTTTCGAGTTGTTACCCTCTAACGCCATGTTTTTAAGCTTAAGTCTAGAAATATGCAAATTACAATCGTATTCTCAAACCGGGAGTCCCGCGGCTGCGGGGTCAGTTCCTACGAGTTACATTGGTCCCGTGGGAGGTGTTGGTGCCACCCACGGGGACGTTCGAGGGCTGTTTCGAGTTCTCACCCTCTAACGCCATGTTTGTAAGCCTAAGTTTAGAAATATGCAAATTACCGTCGTACTCTCAAACCGGGAGACCCGCGGCTGCGGGGTCAGTTCCTACGAGTTACATTGGTCACGTGGGAGGTGTTGGTGCCACCCACGGGGCCGTTCGGGGGCTGTTTCGACTTTTCAACCTCTAACGCATGTTTTTAAGCCAAGTCTAGAAATATGAAAATTACCGTCGTATTCTCCAACCGGGAGTCCCGCGGCTGCGGGGTCAGTTCCTAGGAGTTACATTGGTCCCGTGAAAGGTGTTGGTGCGACCCACGGGGCCGTTAGAGGGTTGTTTCGAGTTTTCACCCTCTAACGCCATGTTTTTAAACCTAAGTCTAGAAATATGCAAATTACAATCGTATTCTCAAACCAGGAGTCCCGCGGCTGCGGGGTCAGTTCCTACGAGTTACATTGGTCCCGTGGGAGGTGTCGGTGCCACCCACGGGGATGTTCGGGGGCTGTTTCGAGTTCTCACCCTCTAAAGCCAAGTTTTTAAGCCTAAGTCTAGAAATATGCAAATTACCGTATTACTCTCAAACTGGGAGACCCGCGGCTGCGGGGTCAGTTCCTACGAGTTACATTGGTCCCGTGGGAGGTGTTGGTGCCACCCACGGGGACGTTCGAGGCCTGTTTCGAGTTCTTACCCTCTAACGCCATTTTTTTAAGCCTAAGTCTAGAAATATGCAAATTACAATCATATTCTCAACTCGGGAGTCCCGCGGCTGCGGGGTCAGTTCCTACGATTACATTGGTCCCGTGGGAGGTGTTGGTGCCACCCACGGGGACGTTCGGGGGCTGTTTCGAGTTCTCACCCTCTAACGCCATGTTTTTAAGCCTAAGTCTAGAAATATGCAAATTATCGTCGTACTCTCAAACCGGGAGTCCCGCGACTGCGGGGTCTGTTCCTACGAGTTACATTGGTACCATGGGAGGTGTTGGTGCCACCCACGGGGCCGTTCGGGGGCTGTTTCGAGTTCTCACCCTCTAACGTCATTTTTGGCCTAAGTCTAGAAATATGCAAATTACCTTCGTATTCTCAAACCGGGAGCCCGGCGGCTGCGGGGACAGTTCCTACGAGTTATATTGGTCCCATGGGAGGTGTTGGTGCCACCCACGGGGCCGTTCGCGGGCTGTTTCGAGTTTTCACCCTCTAATGCCATGTTTTTAAGCCTAAGTCTAGAAATATGCAAATTACCGTCGTACTCTCAAACCAGGAGACCCGCGGCTGCAGGGTCAGTTCCTACGAGTTACATTGGTCCCGTGGGAGGTGTTGGTGCCACCCACGGGGCCGTTCGGGGGGTGTTTCGACTTCTCATCCTCTAACCCCATGTTTTTAAGCCTAAGTCTAGAAATATGCAAATTACAATCGTATTCTCAAACCGGGAGACCCGCGGCTGCGGGGTCAGTTCCAACGAGTTACATTGGTCCCGTGGGAGGTGTCGGTGCCACCCACGGGGACGTTCGGGGGCTGTTTCGAGTTCTCACCCTCTAAAGCCAAGTTTTTAAGCCTAAGTCTGGAAATATGCAAATTACCGTCGTACTCTCAAACCGGGAGACCCGCGACTGCGGGGTCAGTTCCTACGAGTTACATTCGTCCCGTGGGAGGTGTTGGTGCCACCCACGGAGACGTTTGGGGGCTGTTTCGAGTTCTCACCCTCTAACGCCATGTTTTTAAGCCGAAGTCTAGAAATATGCAAATTACAATCGTATTCTCAAACCGGGAGTCCCGCGGCTGCGGGGTCAGTTCCTACGATTTACATTGGTCCCGTGGGAGGTGTTGGTGCCACCCACAGGGACGTTCGGGGGATGTTTCGAGTTCTCACCCTCTAACGCCATGTTTTTAAGCCTAAGTCTAGAAATATGCAAATTATCGTCGTATTCTCAAACCGGGAGTCCCGCGGCTGCGGGGACAGTTCCTACGAGTTATATTGGTCCCGTGGGAGGTGTTCGTGCAACCCACGGGGCTGTTTCGAGTTTTCACCCTCTAACGCCTTGTTTTTAAGTCTAAGTCTAGAAATAGGCAAATTATCGTCGTATTCTCAAACCGGGAGTCCCGCGAATGCGGGGTCAGTTCCTACGAGTTACATTGGTCACGTGGGAGTTGTTGGTGCCACCCACGGGGCCGTTCGGGGGATGTTTCAACTTTTCAACCTCTAACGCCATGTTTTTAAGCCTAAGTCTAAAAATATGCAAATTACCGTCGTATTCTCCAATCGGGAGTCCCGCGGCTACGGGGTCAGTTCCTACGAGTTACATTGGTCCCGTGAGAGGTGTTGGTGCCACCCACGGAGCCGTTAGAGGGTTGTTTCGAGTTTTCACCCCCTAACGCCATGTTTTTAAGCCTAAGTCTAGAAATATGCAAATTACAATCGTATTCTCAGACCGGGAGTCCCGCGGCTGCGAGGTCAGTTCCTACGAGTTACATTGGTCCCGTGGGAGGTGTCGGTGCCACCCACGGGGACGTTCGGGGGCTGTTTCGAGTTCTCACCCTCTAAAGCCAAGTTTTTATGCCTAAGTCTAGAAATATGCAAATTACCGTATTACTCTCAAACCGGGAGACCCGCGGCTGCGGGGTCAGTTCCAACGAGTTACATTGGTCCCGTGGGAGGTGTTGGTGCCACCCACGGGGACGTTCGCGGCCTGGTTCGAGTTGTTACCTTCTAACGCCATGTTTTTAAGCTTAAGTCTAGAAATATGAAAATTACAATCGTATTCTCAAACCGGGAGTCCCGCGGCTGCGGGGTCAGTTCCTACGAGTTACATTGGTCCCGTGGGAGGTGTTAGTGCCACCCACGGGGACGTTCGAGGGCTGTTTCGAGTTCTCACCCTCTAACGCCATGTTTGTAAGCCTAAGTCTAGAAATATGCAAATTACCGTCGTACTCTCAAACCGGGAGACCCGCAGCTGCGGGGTCAGTTCCTACGAGTTACATTGGTCCCGTGGGAGGTGTTGGTGCAACCCACGGGGACGTTCGGTGGTTGTTTCTAGTTCTCACCCTCTAACGCCATGTTTTTAAACCTAAGTCTAGAAATATGCAAATTACCTTCTTATTCTCAAAGGGAGTCCCGCGGCTACGGGGACAGTTCCTACGAGTTATATTGGTCCCGTGGGAGGTGTTGGTGCCACCCACGGGGCCGTTCGGGGGCTGTTTCGAGTTTTCACACTCTAACGCCATCTTTTTAAACCTAAGTCTAGAAATTTGCAAATTACCGTCGTATTCTCCAACCGGGAGTCCCGCGGCTGCGGGGACAGTTCTTACGAGTTACATTGGTCCCGTGGGAGGTGTTGGTGCCACCCACGGGGCCGTTAGAGGGCTGTTTCGAGTTTTCACCCCCTAACGCCATGTTTTAAGCCTAAGTCTAGAAATATGCAAATTACCTTCGTAATCTCAAACTGGGAGTCCCGCGGCTGCGGGGTCAGTTCCAACGAGTTACATTGGTCCCGTGGGAGGTGTTGGTGCCACCCACGGGGACGTTCGCGGGCTGTTTTGAGTTGTTACCCTCTAACGCCATGTTTTTAAGCTTAAGTCTAGAAATATGCAAATTACAATCGTATTCTCAAACCGGGAGTCCCGCGGCTGCGGGGTCAGTTCCTACGAGTTACATTGGTCCCGTGGGAGGTGTTGGTGCCACCCACGGGGACGTTCGAGGGCTGTTTCGAGTTCTCACCCTCTAACGCCATGTTTGTAAGCCTAAGTTTTGAAATATGCAAATTACCGTCGTACTCTCAAACCGGGAGACCCGCGGCTGCGGGGTCAGTTCCTACGAGTTACATTGGTCACGTGGGAGGTGTTGGTGCCACCCACGGGGCCGTTCGGGGGCTGTGTCGACTTTTCAACCTCTAACGCATGTTTTTAAGCCAAGTCTAGAAATATGCAAATTACCGTCGTATTCTCCAACCGGGAGTCCCGCGGCTGCGGGGTCAGTTCCTAGGAGTTACATTGGTCCCGTGAAAGGTGTTGGTGCGACCCACGGGGCCGTTAGAGGGTTGTTTCGAGTTTTCACCCTCTAACGCCATGTTTTTAAGCCTAAGTCTAGAAATATGCAAATTACAATCGTATTCTCAAACCAGGAGTCCCGCGGCTGCGGGGTCAGTTCCTACGAGTTACATTGGTCCCGTGGGAGGTGTTGGTGCCACCCACGGGGCCATTCGGGGGGTGTTTCGACTTCTCACCCTCTAACGCCATGTTTTTAAGCCTAAGTCTAGAAATATGAAAATTACAATCGTATTCTCAAACCGGGAGACCCGCGGCTGCGGGGTCAGTTCCAACGAGTTACATTGGTCCCGTGGGAGGTGTCGATGCCACCCACGGGGACGTTCGGGGGCTGTTTCGAGTTCTCACCCTCTAAAGCCAAGTTTTTAAGCCTAAGTCTGGAAATATGCAAATTACCGTCGTACTCTCAAACCGGGAGACCCGCGACTGCGGGGTCAGTTCCTACGAGTTACATTCGTCCCGTGGGAGGTGTTGGTGCCACCCACGGAGACGTTTGGGTGCTGTTTCGAGTTCTCACCCTCTAACGCCATGTTTTTAAGCCTAAGTCTAGAAATATGCAAATTACAATCGTATTCTCAAACCGGGAGTCCCGCGGCTACGGGGTCAGTTCCTACGATTTACATTGGTCCCGTGGGAGGTGTTGGTGCCACCCACAGGGACGTTCGGGGGATGTTTCGAGTTCTCACCCTCTAACGCCATGTTTTTAAGTCTAAGTCTAGAAATATGCAAATTATCGTCGTATTCTCAAACCGGGAGTCCCGCGGCTGCGGGGACAGTTCCTACGAGTTATATTGGTCCCGTGGGAGGTGTTCGTGCAACCCACGGGGCTGTTTCGAGTTTTCACCCTCTAACGCTTTGTTTTTAAGTCTAAGTCTAGAAATAGGCAAATTATCGTCGTATTCTCAAACCGGGAGTCCCGCGAATGCGGGGTCAGTTCCTACGAGTTACATTGGTCACGTGGGAGGTGTTGGTGCCACCCACGGGGCCGTTCGGGGGATGTTTCAACTTTTCAACCTCTAACGCCATGTTTTTAAGCCTAAGTCTAAAAATATGCAAATTATCGTCGTATTCTCCAATCAGGAGTCCCGCGGCTACGGGGTCAGTTCCTACGAGTTACATTGGTCCCGTTAGAGGTGTTGGTGCCACCCACAGAGCCGTTAGAGGGTTGTTTCGAGTTTTCACCCCCTAACGCCATGTTTTTAGGCCTAAGTCTAGAAATATGCAAATTACAATCGTATTCTCAGACCGGGAGTCTCGCGGCTGCGAGGTCAGTTCCTACGAGTTACATTGGTCCCGTGGGAGGTGTCGGTGCCACCCACGGGGACGTTCGGGGGCTGTTTCGAGTTCTCACCCTCTAATGCCAAGTTTTTATGCCTAAGTCTAGAAATATGCAAATTACCGTATTACTCTCAAACCGGGAGACCCGCGGCTGCGGGGTCAGTTCCAACGAGTTACATTGGTCCCGTGGGAGGTGTTGGTGCCACCCACGGGGACGTTCGCGGCCTGTTTCGAGTTGTTACCTTCTAACGCCATGTTTTTAAGCTTAAGTCTAGAAATATGCAAATTACAATCGTATTCTCAAACCGGGAGTCCCGCGGCTGCGGGGTCAGTTCCTACGAGTTACATTGGTCCCGTGGGAGGTGTTGGTGCCACCCACGGGGACGTTCGAGGGCTGTTTCGAGTTCTCACCCTCTAACGCCATGTTTGTAAGCCTAAGTCTAGAAATATGCAAATTACCGTCGTACTCTCAAACCGGGAGACCCGCGGCTGCGGGGTCAGTTCCTACGAGTTACATTGGTCCCGTGGGAGGTGTTGGTGCAACCCACGGGGACGTTCGGTGGTTGTTTCTAGTTCTCACCCTCTAACGCCATGTTTTTAAGCCTAAGTCTAGAAATATGCAAATTACCTTCTTATTCTCAAAGGGAGTCCCGCGGCTACGGGGACAGTTCCTACTAGTTATATTGGTCCCGTGGGTGGTGTTGGTACCACCCACGGGGCCGTTCGGGGGCTGTTTCGAGTTTTCACACTCTAACGCCATCTTTTTAAACCTAAGTCTAGAAATATGCAAATTACCGTCGTATTCTCCAACCGGGAGTCCCGCGGCTGCGGGTACAGTTCTTACGAGTTACATTGGTCCCGTGGGAGGTGTTGGTGCCACCCATGGGGCCGTTAGAGGGCTGTTTCGAGTTTTCACCCCCTAACGCCATGTTTTAAGCCTAAGTCTAGAAATATGCAAATTACCTTCCTAATCTCAAACTAGGAGTCCCGCGGCTGCGAGGTCAGTTCCAACGAGTTACATTGGTCCCGTGGGAGGTGTTGGTGCCACCCACGGGGACGTTCGCGGGCTGTTTTGAGTTCTTACCCTCTAACGCCATGTTTTTAAGCCTAAGTCTGGAAATATGCAAATTACCGTCGTACTCTCAAACCGGGAGACCCGCGACTGCGGGGTCAGTTCCTACGAGTTACATTGGTCCCGTGGGAGGTGTTGGTGCCACCCACGGAGACGTTTGGGGGCTGTTTCGAGTTCTCACCCTCTAACGCCATGTTTTTAAGCCCAAGTCTAGAAATATGCAAATTACAATCGTATTCTCAAACCGGGAGTCCCGCGGCTGCGGGGTCAGTTCCTACGATTTACATTGGTCCCGTGGGAGGTGTTGGTGCCACCCACAGGGACGTTCGAGGGATGTTTCGAGTTCTCACCCTCTAACGCCATGTTTTTAAGCCTAAGTCTAGAAATATGCAAATTATCGTCGTATTCTCAAACCGGGAGTCCCGCGGCTGCGGGGACAGTTCCTACGAGTTATATTGGTCCCGTGGGAGGTGTTCGTGCAACCCAAGGGGCTGTTTCGAGTTTTCACCCTCTAACGCCTTGTTTTTAAGTCTAAGTCTAGAAATAGGCAAATTATCGTCGTATTCTCAAACCGGGAGTCCCGCGAATGCGGGGTCAGTTCCTACGAGTTACATTGGTCACGTGGGAGGTGTTGGTGCCACCCACGGGGCCGTTCGGGGGATGTTTCGACTTTTCAACCTCTAACGCCATGTTTTTAAGCCTAAGTCTAGAAATATGAAAATTACCATCGTATTCTCCAACCGGGAGTCCCGCGGCTGCGGGGTCAGTTCCTACGAGTTACATTGGTCCCGTGAGAGGTGTTGGTGCCACCCACGGAGCCGTTAGAGGGTTGTTTCGAGTTTTCACCCCCTAACGCCATGTTTTTAAGCCTAAGTCTAGAAATATGCAAATTACAATCGTATTCTCAGACCGGGAGTCCCGCGGCTGCGAGGTCAGTTCCTACGAGTTACATTGGTCCCGTGGGAGGTGTCGGTGCCACCCACGGGGACGTTCGGGGGCTGTTTCGAGTTCTCACCCTCTAAAGCCAAGTTTTTAAGCCTAAGTCTAGAAATATGCAAATTACCGTATTACTCTCAAACCGGGAGACCCGCGGCTGCGGGGTCAGTTCCAACGAGTTACATTGGTCCCGTGGGAGGTGTTGGTGCCACCCACGGGGACGTTCGCGGCCTGTTTCGAGTTCTTACCCTCTAACGCCATGTTTTTAAGCTTAAGTCTAGAAATATGCAAATTACAATCGTATTCTCAAACCGGGAGACCCGCGGCTGCGGGGTCAGTTCCAACGAGTTACATTGGTCCCGTGGGAGGTGTTGGTGCCACCCACGGGGACGTTCGCGGGCTGTTTTGAGTTGTTACCCTCTAACGCCATGTTTTTAAGCTTAAGTCTAGAAATATGCAAATTACAATCGTATTCTCAAACCGGGAGTCCCGCGGCTGCGGGGTCAGTTCCTACGAGTTACATTGGTCCCGTGGGAGGTGTTGGTGCCACCCACGGGGACGTTCGAGGGCTGTTTCGAGTTCTCACCCTCTAACGCCATGTTTGTAAGCCTAAGTCTATAAATATGCAAATTACCGTCGTACTCTCAAACCGGGAGACCCGCGGCTGCGGGGTCAGTTCCTACGAGTTAAATTGGTCCCGTGGGAGGTGTTGGTGCAACCCACGGGGACGTTCGGTGGTTGTTTCTAGTTCTCACCCTCTAACGCCATGTTCTTAAGCCTAAGTCTAGAAAATTTGCAAATTACCTTCTTATTCTCAAAGGGAGTCCCGCGGCTACGGGGACAGTTCCTACGAGTTATATTGGTCCCGTGGGAGGTGTTGGTGCCACCCACGGGGCCGTTCGGGGGCTGTTTCGAGTTTTCACACTCTAACGCCATCTTTTTAAACCTAAGTCTAGAAATATGCAAATTACCGTCGTATTCTCCAACCGGGAGTCCCGCGGCTGCGGGGACAGTTCTTACGAGTTACATTGGTCCCGTGGGACGTGTTGGTGCCACCCACGGGGCCGTTAGAGGGTTGTTTCGAGTTTTCACCCCCTAACGCCATGTTTTAAGCCTAAGTCTACAAATATGGAAATTACCTTCGTAATCTCAAACTGGGAGTCCCGCGGCTGCGGGGTCAGTTCCAACGAGTTACATTGGTCCCGTGGGAGGTGTTGGTGCCACCCACGGGGACGTTTGGGGGATGTTTCGAGTTCTTACCCTCTAACGCCATGTTTTTTAGCATAAGTCTAGAAATATGCAAATTACCATCGTATTCTCAAATCGGGAGTCCCGCGGCTGCGGGGACAGTTCCTACGAGTTACATTGGTCCCGTGGGAGGTGTCGGTGCCACCCACGGGATCGTTCGGGGGCTGTTTCGGGTTTTCACCCTCTAACGCCATGTTTTTAAGCCTAAGTCTAGAAATATCCAAATTACCGTCGTATTCTCAAACCGGGAGTCCCACGGCTGCGGGGTCAGTTCCTACGAGTTACATTGGTCCCGTGGGAGGTGTTGGTGCCACCCACGGAGACATTTGGAGGCTGTTTTGAGTTCTCACCCTCTAACGCCATGTTTTTAAGCCTAAGTCTAGAAATATGCAAATTACAATCGTATTCTCAAACCGGGAGTCCCGCGGCTGCGGGGTCAGTTCCTACGACTAACATTGGTCCCGTGGGAGGTGTTGGTGCCACCCAAGGGGACGCTCGGGGGATGTTTCGAGTTCTCACCCTCTAACGCCATGTTTTTAAGCCTAAGTCTAGAAATATGCAAATTATCGTCGTATTCTCAAACCGGGAGTCTCGCGGCTGCGGGGACATTTCCTACGAGTTATATTGGTCCCGTGGGAGGTGTTCGTGCCACCCACGGGGCCGTTCTGCGGCTGTTTCGAGTTTTCACCCTCTAACGCCATGTTTTTAAGTCTAGAAATAGGCAAATTATCGTCGTATTCACAAACCGGGAGTCCCGCGACTGCGGGGTCAGTTCCTACGAGTTACATTGGTCACGTGGGAGGTGTTGGTGCCACCCACGGGGCCGTTCGGGGGCTGTTTCGACTTTTCAATCTCTAACGCCATGTTTTTAAGCCTAAGTCTAGAAATATGTAAATTACCGTTGTATTCTCCAACCGGGAGTCCCGCGGCTGCGGGGTCAGTTCCTACGAGTTACATTGGTCACGTGGGAGGTGTTGGTGCCACCCACGGGGCCGTTCGGGGGCTGTTTCGACTTTTCAACCTCTAACGCATGTTTTTAAGCCAAGTCTAGAAATATGCAAATTACCGTCGTATTCTCCAACCGGGAGTCCCGCGGCTGCGGGGTCAGTTCCTAGGAGTTACATTGGTCCCGTGAAAGGTGTTGGTGCGACCCACGGGGCCGTTAGAGGGTTGTTTCGAGTTTTCACCCTCTAACGCAATGTTTTTAAGCCTAAGTCTAGAAATATGCAAATTACAATCGTATTCTCAAACCAGGAGTCCCGCGGCTGCGGGGTCAGTTCCTACGAGTTACATTGGTCCCGTGGGAGGTGTCGGTGCCACCCACGGGGATGTTCGGGGGCTGTTTTGAGTTCTCACCCTCTAAAGCCAAGTTTTTAAGCCTAAGTCTAGAAATATGCAAATTACCGTATTACTCTCAAACCGGGAGACCCGCGGCTGCGGGGTCAGTTCCTACGAGTTACATTGGTCCCGTGGGAGGTGTTGGTGCCACCCACGGGGACGTTCGAGGCCTGTTTCGAGTTCTTACCCTCTAACGCCATTTTTTTAAGCCTAAGTCTAGAAATATGCAAATTACAATCATATTCTCAACTCGGGAGTCCCGCGGCTGCGGGGTCAGTTCCTACGATTACATTGGTCCCGTGGGAGGTGTTGGTGCCACCCACGGGGACGTTCGGGGGCTGTTTCGAGTTCTCACCCTCTAACGCCATGTTTTTAAGCCTAAGTCTAGAAATATGCAAATTATCATCGTACTCTCAAACCGGGAGTCCCGCGACTGCGGGGTCAGTTTCTACGAGTTACATTGGTACCGTGGGAGGTGTTGGTGCCACCCACGGGGCCGTTCGGGGGCTGTTTCGAGTTCTCACCCTCTAACGCCATGTTTGGCCTAAGTCTAGAAATATGCAAATTACCTTCGTCTTCTCAAACCGGGAGCCCGGCGGCTGCGGCGACAATTCCTACGAGTTATATTGGTCCCATGGGAGGTGTTGGTGCCACCCACGGGGCCGTTCGCAGGCTGTTTCGAGTTTTCACCCTCTAACGCCATGTTTTTAAGCCTAAGTCTAGAAATATGCAAATTACCGTCGTACTCTCAAACCGGGAGACCCACGGCTGCGGGGTCAGTTCCTACGAGTTACATTGGTCCCGTGGGAGGTGTTGGTGCCACCCACAGGGCCGTTCGGGGGGTGTTTCGACTTCTCACCCTCTAACGCCATGTTTTTAAGCCTAAGTCTAGAAATATGGAAATTACAATCGTATTCTCAAACCGGGAGACCCGCGGCTGCGGGGTCAGTTCCAACGAGTTACATTGGTCCCGTGGGAGGTGTCGGTGCCACCCACGGGGACGTTCGGGGGCTGTTTCGAGTTCTCACCGTCTAAAGCCAAGTTTTTAAGCCTAAGTCTGGAAATATGCAAATTACCGTCGTACTCTCAAACCGGGAGACCCGCGACTGCGGGGTCAGTTCCTACGAGTTACATTGGTCACGTGGGAGGTGTTGGTGCCACCCACGGGGCCGTTCGGGGGCTGTTTAGACTTTTCAACCTCTAACGCATGTTTTTAAGCCTAAGTCTAGAAATATGCAAATTACCGTCGTATTCTCCAACCGGGAGTCCCGCGGCTGCGGGGTCAGTTCCTAGGAGTTACATTGGTCCCGTGAAAGGTGTAGGTGCCACCCACGGGGCCGTTAGAGGGTTGTTTCGAGTTTTCACCCTCTAACGCCATGATTTTAAGCCTAAGTCTACAAATATGCAAATTACAATCGTATTCTCAAACTGAGAGTCCCGCGGCTGCGGGGTCAGTTCCAACGAGTTACATTGGTCCCGTGGGAGGTGTCGGTGCGACCCACGGGGCTGTTTCGAGTTTTCACCCTCTAACGCCTTGTTTTTAAGTCTAAGTCTAGAAATAGGCAAATTATCGTCGTATTCTCAAATCGGGAGTCTCGCGAATGCGGGGTCAGTTCCTACGAGTTACATTGGTCACGTGGGAGGTGTTGGTGCCACCCACGGGGCCGTTCGGGGGATGTTTCGACTTTTCAACCTCTAACGCCATGTTTTTAAGCCTAAGTCTAGAAATATGCAAATTACCGTCGTATTCTCCAACCGGGAGTCCCGCGGCTGCGGGGTCAGTTCCTACGAGTTACATTGGTCCCGTGAGAGGTGTTGGTGCCACCCACGGAGCCGTTAGAGGGTTGTTTCGAGTTTTCACCCTCTAACGCCATGTTTTTAAGCCTAAGTCTACAAATATGCAAATTACAATCGTATTCTCAAACCGAGAGTCCCGCGACTGCGGGGTCAGTTCCAACGAGTTACATTGGTCCCGTGGGAGGTGTTGGTGCCACCCACGGGGACGTTCGGGGGCTGTTTCGAGTTCTTACCCTCTAACGCCATGTTTTTAAGCTTAAGTCTAGAAATATGAAAATTACAATCGTATTCTCATACCTAGAGTCCCGCGGCTGCGGGGTCAGTTCCTACTAGTTACATTGGTCCCGTGGGAGGTGTTGGTGCCACCCACGGGGACGTTCGAGGGTTGTTTCGAGTTCTCACCCTCTAACGCCACGTTTGTAAGCCTAAGTCTAGAAATTTGCAAATTACCGTCGTACTCTCAAACCGGGAGACCCGCGGCTGCGGGGTCAGTTCCTACGAGTTACATTGGTCCCGTGGGAGGTGTTGGTGCAACCCACGGGGACGTTCGGTGGTTGTTTCTAGTTCTCACCCTCTAACGCCATGTTCTTAAGCCTAAGTCTAGAAAATTTGCAAATTACCTTCTTATTCTCAAAGGGAGTCCCGCGGCTACGGGGACAGTTCCTACGAGTTATATTGGTCCCGTGGGAGGTGTTGGTGCCACCCACGGGGCCGTTCGGGGGCTGTTTCGAGTTTTCACACTCTAACGCCATCTTTTTAAACCTAAGTCTAGAAATATGCAAATTACCGTCGTATTCTCCAACCGGGAGTCCCGCAGCTGCGGGGACAGTTCTTACGAGTTACATTGGTCCCGTGGGAGGTGTTGGTGCCACCCACGGGGCCGTTAGAGGGCTGTTTCGAGTTTTCACCCCCTAACGCCATGTTTTAAGCCTAAGTCTAGAAATATGCAAATTACCTTCGTAAACTCAAACTGGGAGTCCCGCGGCTGCGGGGTCAGTTCCAACGAGTTACATTGGTCCCGTGGGAGGTGTTGGTGCCACCCACGGGGACGTTTGGGGGATGTTTCGAGTTCTTACCCTCTAACGCCATGTTTTTTAGCATAAGTCTAGAAATATGTAAATTACCTTCGTATTCTCAAACCGGGAGTCCCGCGGCTGCGGGGACAGTTCCTACGAGTTACATTGGTCCCGTGGGAGGTGTCGGTGCCACCCACGGGATCGTTCGGGGGTTGTTTCGGGTTTTCACCCTCTAACGCCATGTTTTTAAGCCTAAGTCTAGAAATATCCAAATTACCGTCGTATTCTCAAACCGGGAGTCCCACGACTGCGGGGTCAGTTCCAACGAGTTACATTGGTCCCGTGGGAGGTGTCGGTGCGACCCACGGGGACGTTCGGGGGCTGTTTCGAGTTCTCACCCTCTAAAGCCAAGTTTTTAAGCCTAAGTCTAGAAATATGCAAATTACCGTCGTACTCTCAAACCGGGAGACCCGCGGCTGCGGGGTCAGTTCCTACGAGTTACATTGGTCCCGTGGGAGGTGTTGGTGCCACCCACGGAGACGTTTGGAGGCTGTTTTGAGTTCTCACCCTCTAACGCCATGTTTTTAAGCCTAAGTCTAGAAATATGCAAATTACAATCGTATTCTCAAACCGGGAGTCCCGCGGCTGCGGGGTCAGTTCCTACGACTAACATTGGTCTCGTGGGAGGTGTTGGTGCCACCCAAGGGGACGCTCGGGGGATGTTTCGAGTTCTCACCCTCTAACGCCATGTTTTTAAGCCTAAGTCTAGAAATATGCAAATTATCCTCGTATTCTCAAACCGGGAGTCCCGCGGCTGCGGGGACATTTCCTACGATTTATATTGGTCCCGTGGGAGGTGTTCGTGCCACCCACGGGGCCGTTCGGTGGATGTTTCTAGTTCTCACCCTCTAACGCCATGTTCTTAAGCCTAAGTCTAGAAAATTTGCAAATTATCTTCTTATTCTCAAAGGGAGTCCCGCGGCTACGGGGTCAGTTCCTACGAGTTACATTGGTCACATGGGAGGTGTTGGTGCCACCCACGGGGCCGTTCGGGGGCTGTTTCGACTTTTCAATCTCTAACGCCATGTTTTTAAGCCTAAGTCTAGAAATATGTAAATTACCGTCGTATTCTCCAACCGGGAGTCCCGCGGCTGCGGGGTCAGTTCCTACGAGTTACATTGGTCACGTGGGAGGTGTTGGTGCCACCCATGGGGCCGTTCGGGGGCTGTTTCGACTTTTCAACCTCTAACGCATGTTTTTAAGCCAAGTCTAGAAATATGCAAATTACCGTCGTATTCTCCAACCGGGAGTCCCGCGGCTGCGGGGTCAGTTCCTAGGAGTTACATTGGTCCCGTGAAAGGTGTTGGTGCGACCCACGGGGCCGTTAGAGGGTTGTTTCGAGTTTTCACCCTCTAACGCCATGTTTTTAAGCCTAAGTCTAGAAATATGCAAATTACAATCGTATTCTCAAACCAGGAGTCCCGCGGCTGCGGGGTCAGTTCCTACGAGTTACATTGGTCCCGTGGGAGGTGTCGGTGCCACCCACGGGGACGTTCGGGGGCTGTTTCGAGTTCTCACCCTCTAAAGCCAAGTTTTTAAGCCTAAGTCTAGAAATATGCAAATTACCGTATTACTCTCAAACCGGGAGACCCGCGGCTGCGGGGTCAGTTCCTACGAGTTACATTGGTCCCGTGGGAGGTGTTGGTGCCACCCACGGGGACGTTCGAGGCCTGTTTCGAGTTCTTACCCTCTAACGCCATTTTTTTAAGCCTAAGTCTAGAAATATGCAAATTACAATCATATTCTCAACTCGGGAGTCCCGCGGCTGCGGGGTCAGTTCCTACGATTACATTGGTCCCGTGGGAGGTGTTGGCGCCACCCACGGAGACGTTCGGGGGCTGTTTCGAGTTCTCACCCTCTAACGCCATGTTTTTAAGCCTAAGTCTAGAAATATGCAAATTACCGTCGTATTCTCCAACCGGGAGTCCCGCGGCTGCGGGGTCAGTTCCTAGGAGTTACATTGGTCCCGTGAAAGGTGTAGGTGCCACCCACGGGGCCGTTAGAGGGTTGTTTCGAGTTTTCACCCTCTAACGCCATGATTTTAAGCCTAAGTCTACAAATATGCAAATTACAATCGTATTCTCAAACCGAGAGTCCCGCGGCTGCGGGGTCAGTTCCAACGAGTTACATTGGTCCCGTGGGAGGTGTTGGTGCCACCCACGGGCCCGTTCGCGGGCTGTTTCGAGTTTTCACCCTCTAACGCCATGTTTTTAAGCCTAAGTCTAGAAATATGCAAATTACCGTCGTACTCTCAAACCGGGAGACCCGCGGCTGCAGGGTCAGTTCCTACGAGTTACATTGGTCCCGTGGGAGGTGTTGGTGCCACCCACGGGGCCGTTCGGGGGGTGTTTCGACTTCTCACCCTCTAACGCCATGTTTTTAAACCTAAGTCTAGAAATATGCAAATTACAATCGTATTCTCAAACCGGGAGACCCGCGGCTGCGGGGTCAGTTCCAACGAGTTACATTGGTCCCGTGGGAGGTGTCGGTGCCACCCACGGGGACGTTCGGGGGCTGTTTCGAGTTCTCACCCTCTAAAGCCAAGTTTTTAAGCCTAAGTCTGGAAATATGCAAATTACCATCGTACTCTCAAACCGGGAGACCCGCGACTGCGGGGTCAGTTCCTACGAGTTACATTCGTCCCGTGGGAGGTGTTGGTGCCACCCACGGAGACGTTTGGGGGCTGTTTCGAGTTCTCACCCTCTAACGCCATGTTTTTAAGCCTAAGTCTAGAAATATGCAAATTACAATCGTATTCTCAAACCGGGAGTCCCGCGGCTGCGGGATCAGTTCCTACGATTTACATTGGTCCCGTGGGAGGTGTTGGTGCCACCCACAGGGACGTTCGGGGGATGTTTCGAGTTCTCACCCTCTAACGCCATGTTTTTAAGCCTAAGTCTAGAAATATGCAAATTATCGTCGTATTCTCAAACCGGGAGTCCCGCGGCTGCGGGGACAGTTCCTACGAGTTATATTGGTCCCGTGGCAGGTGTTCGTGCAACCCACGGGGCTGTTTCGAGTTTTCACCCTCTAACGCCTTGTTTTTAAGTCTAAGTCTAGAAATAGGCAAATTATCGTCGTATTCTCAAACCGGGAGTCCCGCGAATGCGGGGTCAGTTCCTACGAGTTACATTGGTCACGTGGGAGGTGTTGGTGCCACCCACGGGGCCGTTCGGGGGATGTTTCAACTTTTCAACCTCTAACGCCATGTTTTTAAGCCTAAGTCTAAAAATATGCAAATTACCGTCGTATTCTGCAACCGGGAGTCCCGCGGCTGCGGGGTCAGTTCCTACGAGTTACATTGGTCCCGTGAGAGGTGTTGGTGCCACCCACGGAGCCGTTAGAGGGTTGTTTCGAGTTTTCACCCCCTAGCGCCATGTTTCTAAGCCTAAGTCTAGAAATATGCAAATTACAATCGTATTTTCAGACCGGGAGTCCCGCGGCTGCGAGGTCAGTTCCTACGAGTTACATTGGTCCCGTGGGAGGTGTCGGTGCGACCCACGGGGACGTTCGGGGGCTGTTTCGAGTTCTCACCCTCTAAAGCCAAGTTTTTATGCCTAAGTCTAGAAATATGCAAATTACCGTATTGCTCTCAAACCGGGAGACCCGCGGCTGCGGGGTCAGTTCCAACGAGTTACATTGGTCCCGTGGGAGGTGTTGGTGCCACCCACGGGGACGTTCGCGGCCTGTTTCGAGTTGTTACCCTCTAACGCCATGTTTTTAAGCTTAAGTCTAGAAATATGCAAATTACAATCGTATTCTCAAACCGGGAGTCCCGCGGCTGCGGGGTCAGTTCCTACGAGTTACATTGGTCCCGTGGGAGGTGTTGGTGCCACCCACGGGGACGTTCGAGGGCTGTTTCGAGTTCTCACCCTCTAACGCCATGTTTGTAAGCCTAAGTCTAGAAATATGCAAATTACTGTCGTACTCTCAAACCGGGAGACCCGCGGCTGCGGGGTCAGTTCCTACGAGTTACATTGGTCCCGTGGGAGGTGTTGGTGCCACCCACGGGGCCGTTCGGGGGCTGTTTCGAGTTTTCACCCTCTAACGCCATGTTTTTAAGCCAAGTCTAGAAATATGCAAATTACTGTCGTATTCTCCAACCGGGAGTCCCGCGGCTGCGGGGTCAGTTCCTACGAGTTACATTGGTCCCGTGAGAGGTGTTGGTGCCACCCACGGAGCCGTTAGAGGGTTGTTTCGAGTTTTCACCCCCTAACGCCATGTTTTTAAGCCTAAGTCTAGAAATATGCAAATTACAATCGTATTCTCAGACCGGGAGTCCCGCGGCTGCGAGGTCAGTTCCTACGAGTTACATTGGTCCCGTGGGAGGTGTCGGTGCCACCCACGGGGACGTTCGGGGGCTGTTTCGAGTTCTCACCCTCTAAAGCCAAGTTTTTATGCCTAAGTCTAGAAATATGTAAATTACCGTATTACTCTCAAACCGGGAGACCCGCGGCTGCGGGGTCAGTTCCAACGAGTTACATTGGTCCCGTGGGAGGTGTTGGTGCCACCCACGGGGACGTTCGCGGCCTGTTTCGAGTTGTTACCCTCTAACGCCATGTTTTTAAGCTTAAGTCTAGAAATATGCAAATTACAATCGTATTCTCAAACCGGGAGTCCCGCGGATGCGGGGTCAGTTCCTACGAGTTACATTGGTCCCGTGGGAGGTGTTGGTGCCACCCACGGGGACGTTCGAGGGCTGTTTCGAGTTCTCACCCTCTAACGCCATGTTTGTAAGCCTAAGTTTAGAAATATGCAAATTACCGTCGTACTCTCAAACCGGGAGACCCGCGGCTGCGGGGTCAGTTCCTACGAGTTACATTGGTCACGTGGGAGGTGTTGGTGCCACCCACGGGGCCGTTCGGGGGCTGTTTCGACTTTTCAACCTCTAACGCATGTTTTTAAGCCAAGTCTAGAAGTATGCAAATTACCGTCGTATTCTCCAACCGGGAGTCCCGCGGCTGCGGGGTCAGTTCCTAGGAGTTACATTGGTCCCGTGAAAGGTGTTGGTGCGACCCACGGGGCCGTTAGAGGGTTGTTTCGAGTTTTCACCCTCTAACGCAATGTTTTTAAGCCTAAGTCTAGAAATATGCAAATTACAATCGTATTCTCAAACCAGGAGTCCCGCGGCTGCGGGGTCAGTTCCTACGAGTTACATTGGTCCCGTGGGAGGTGTCGGTGCCACCCACGGGGACGTTCGGGGGCTGTTTCGAGTTCTCACCCTCTAAAGCCAAGTTTTTAAGCCTAAGTCTAGAAATATGCAAATTACCGTATTACTCTCAAACCGGGAGACCCGCGGCTGCGGGGTCAGTTCCTACGAGTTACATTGGTCCCGTGGGAGGTGTTGGTGCCACCCACGGGGACGTTCGAGGCCTGTTTCGAGTTCTTACCCTCTAACGCCATTTTTTTAAGCCTAAGTCTAGAAATATGCAAATTACAATCATATTCTCAACTCGGGAGTCCCGCGGCTGCGGGGTCAGTTCCTACGATTACATTGGTCCCGTGGGAGGTGTTGGTGCCACCCACGGGGACGTTCGGGGTCTATTTCGAGTTCTCACCCTCTAACGCCATGTTTTTGAGCCTAAGTCTAGAAATATACAAATTATCGTCGTACTCTCAAACCGGGAGTCCCGCGACTGCGGGGTCTGTTCCTACGAGTTACATTGGTACCGTGGGAGGTGTTGGTGCCACCCACGGGGCCGTTCGGGGGCTGTTTCGAGTTCTCACCCTCTAACGTCATGTTTGGCCTAAGTCTAGAAATATGCAAATTATCTTCGTATTCTCAAACCGGGAGCTCGGCGGCTGCGGGGACAGTTCCTACGAGTTATATTGGTCCCATGGGAGGTGTTGGTGCCACCCACGGGGCCGTTCGCGGGCTGTTTCGAGTTTTCACCCTCTAACGCCATGTTTTTAAGCCTAAGTCTAGAAATATGCAAATTACCATCGTACTCTCAAACCGGGAGACCCGCGGCTGCAGGGTCAGTTCCTACGAGTTACATTGGTCCCGTGGGAGGTGTTGGTGCCACCCACGGGGCCGTTCGGGGGGTGTTTCGACTTCTCACCCTCTAACGCCATGTTTTTAAGCCTAAGTCTAGAAATATGCAAATTACAATCGTATTCTCAAACCGGGAGACCCGCGGCTGCGGGGTCAGTTCCTACGAGTTACATTGGTCCCGTGGGAAGTGTCGGTGCCACCCACGGGGACGTTCGGAGGCTGTTTCGAGTTCTCACCCTCTAAAGCCAAGTTTTTAAGCCTAAGTCTGGAAATATGCAAATTACCGTCGTACTCTCAAACCGGGAGACCCGCGACTGCGGGGTCAGTTCCTACGAGTTACATTCGTCCCGTGGGAGGTGTTGGTGCCTCCCACGGAGACGTTTGGGGGCTGTTTCGAGTTCTCACCCTCTAACGCCATGTTTTTAAGCCTAAGTCTAGAAATATGCAAATTACAATCGTATTCTCAAACCGGGAGTCCCGCGGCTGCGAGGTCAGTTCCTACGATTTACATTGGTCCCGTGGGAGGTGTTGGTGCCACCCACAGGGACGTTCGGGGGATGTTTCGAGTTCTCACCCTCTAACGCCATGTTTTTAAGCCTAAGTCTAGAAATATGCAAATTATCGTCGTATTCTCAAACCGGGAGTCCCGCGGCTGCGGGGACAGTTCCTACGAGTTATATTGGTCCCGTGGGAGGTGTTCGTGCAACCCACGGGGCTGTTTCAAGTTTTCACCCTCTAACGCCTTGTTTTTAAGTCTAAGTCTAGAAATAGGCAAATTATCGTCGTATTCTCAAACCGGGAGTCCCGCGAATGCGGGGTCAGTTCCTACGAGTTACATTGGTCACGTGGGAGGTGTTGGTGCCACCCACGGGGCCGTTCGGGGGATGTTTCAACTTTTCAACCTCTAACGCCATGTTTTTAAGCCTAAGTCTAAAAATATGCAAATTACCGTCGTATTCTCCAATCGGGAGTCCCGCGGCTACGGGGTCAGTTCCTACGAGTTACATTGGTCCCGTGAGAGGTGTTGGTGCCACCCACGGAGCCGTTAGAGGGTTGTTTCGAGTTTTCACCCCCTAACGCCATGTTTTTAAGCCTAAGTCTAGAAATATGCAAATTACAATCGTATTCTCAGACCGGGAGTCCCGCGGCTGCGAGGTCAGTTCCTACGAGTTACATTGGTCCCGTGGGAGGTGTCGGTGCCACCCACGGGGACCTTCGGGGGCTGTTTCGAGTTCTCACCCTCTAAAGCCAAGTTTTTATGCCTAAGTCTAGAAATATGCAAATTACCGTATTACTCTCAAACCGGGAGACCCGCGGCTGCGGGGTCAGTTCCAACGAGTTACATTGGTCGTTTTGTGGGAGGTGTTGGTGCCACCCACGGGGACGTTCGCGGCCTGTTTCGAGTTGTTACCTTCTAACGCCATGTTTTTAAGCTTAAGTCTAGAAATATGCAAATTACAATCGTATTCTCAAACCGGGAGTCCCGCGGCTGCGGGGTCAGTTCCTACGAGTTACATTGGTCCCGTGGGAGGTGTTGGTGCCACCCACGGGGACGTTCGAGGGCTGTTTCGAGTTCTCACCCTCTAACGCCATGTTTGTAAGCCTAAGTCTAGAAATATGCAAATTACCGTCGTACTCTCAAACCGGGAGACCCGCGGCTGAGGGGTCAGTTCCTACGAGTTACATTGGTCCCGTGGGAGGTGTTGGTGCAACCCACGGGGACGTTCGGTGGTTGTTTCTAGTTCTCACCCTCTAACGCCATGTTTTTAAGCCTAAGTCTAGAAATATGAAAATTACCTTCTTATTCTCAAAGGGAGTCCCGCGGCTACGGGGACAGTTCCTACGAGTTATATTGGTCCCGTGGGAGGTGTTGGTGCCACCCACGGGGCCGTTCGGGGGTTGTTTCGAGTTTTCACACTCTAACGCCATCTTTTTAAACCTAAGTCTAGAAATATGCAAATTACCGTCGTATTCTCCAACCGGGAGTCCCGCGGCTGCGGGGACAGTTCTTACGAGTTACATTGGTCCCGTGGGAGGTGTTGGTGCCACCCACGGGGCCGTTAGAGGGCTGTTTCGAGTTTTCACCCCCTAACGCCATGTTTTAAGCCTAAGTCTAGAAATATGGAAATTACCTTCGTAATCTTAAACTGGGAGTCCCGCGGCTGCGGGGTCAGTTCCAACGAGTTACATTGGTCCCGTGGGAGGTGTTGGTGCCACCCACGGGGACGTTCGCGGGCTGTTTTGAGTTGTTACCCTCTAACGCCATGTTTTTAAGCTTAAGTCTAGAAATATGCAAATTACAATCATATTCTCAAACCGGGAGTCCCGCGGCTGCGGGGTCAGTTCCTACGAGTTACATTGGTCCCGTGGCAGGTGTTGGTGCCACCCACGGGGACGTTCGAGGGCTGTTTCGAGTACTCACCCTCTAACGCCATGTTTGTAAGCCTAAGTTTAGAAATATGCAAATTACCGTCGTACTCTCAAACCGGGAGACCCGCGGCTGCGGGGTCAGTTCCTACGAGTTACATTGGTCACGTGGGAGGTGTTGGTGCCACCCACGGGGCCGTTCGGGGGATGTTTCGACTTTTCAACCTCTAACGCATGTTTTTAAGCCAAGTCTAGAAATATGCAAATTACCGTCGTATTCTCCAACCGGGAGTCCCGCGGCTGCGGGGTCAGTTCCTAGGAGTTACATTGGTCCCGTGAAAGGTGTTGGTGCGACCCACGGGGCCGTTAGAGGGTTGTTTCGAGTTTTCACCCTCTAACGCCATGTTTTTAAGCCTAAGTCTAGAAATATGCAAATTACAATCGTATTCTCAAACCAGGAGTCCCGCGGCTGCGGGGTCACTTCCTACGAGTTACATTGGTCCCGTGGGAGGTGTCGGTGCCACCCACGGGGACGTTCGGGGGCTGTTTCGAGTTCTCACCCTCTAAAGCCAAGTTTTTAAGCCTAAGTCTAGAAATATGCAAATTACCATATTACTCTCAAACCGGGAGACCCGCGGCTGCGGGGTCAGTTCCTACGAGTTACATTGGTCCCGTGGGAGGTGTTGGTGCCACCCACGGGGACGTTCGAGGCCTGTTTCGAGTTCTTACCCTCTAACGCCATTTTTTTAAGCCTAAGTCTAGAAATATGCAAATTACAATCATATTCTCAACTCGGGAGTCCCGCGGCTGCGGGGTCAGTTCCTACGATTACATTGGTCCCGTGGGAGGTGTTGGTGCCACCCACGGGGACGTTCGGGGGCTGTTTCGAGTTCTCACCCTCTAACGCCATGTTTTTAAGCCTAAGTCTAGAAATATGCAAATTATCGTCGTACTCTCAAACCGGGAGTCCCGCGACTGCGGGGTCTGTTCCTACGAGTTACATTGGTACCGTGGGAGGTGTTGGTGCCACCCACGGGGCCGTTCGGGGGCTGTTTCGAGTTCTCACCCTCTAACGTCATATTTGGCCTAAGTCTAGAAATATGCAAATTACCTTCGTATTCTCAAACCGGGAGCCCGGCGGCTGCGGGGACAGTTCCTACGAGTTATATTGGTCCCATGGGAGGTGTTGGTGCCACCCACGGGGCCGTTCGCGGGCTGTTTCGAGTTTTCACCCTCTAACGCCATGTTTTTAAGCCTAAGTCTAGAAATATGCAAATTACCGTCGTACTCTCAAACCGGGAGACCCGCGGCTGCAGGGTCAGTTCCTACGAGTTACATTGGTCCCGTGGGAGGTGTTGGTGCCACCCACGGGGCCGTTCGGGGGGTGTTTCGACTTCTCACCCTCTAACGCCATGTTTTTAAGCCTAAGTCTAGAAATATACAAATTACAATCGTATTCTCAAACCGGGAGACCCGCGGCTGCGGGGTTAGTTCCAACGAGTTACATTGGTCCCGTGGGAGGTGTCGGTGCCACCCACGGGGACGTTCGGGGGCTGTTTCGAGTTCTCACCCTCTAAAGCCAAGTTTTTAAGCCTAAGTCTGGAAATATGCAAATTACCATCGTACTCTCAAACCGGGAGACCCGCGACTGCGGGGTCAGTTCCTACGAGTTACATTCGTCCCGTGGGAGGTGTTGGTGCCACCCACGGAGACGTTTGGGGGCTGTTTCGAGTTCTCACCCTTTAACGCCATGTTTTTAAGCCTAAGTCTAGAAATATGCAAATTACAATCGTATTCTCAAACTGGGAGTCCCGCAGCTGCGGGGTCAGTTCCTACGATTTACATTGGTCCCGTGGGAGGTGTTGGTGCCACCCACAGGGACGTTCGGGGGATGTTTCGAGTTCTCACCCTCTAACACCATGTTTTTAAGCCTAAGTCTAGAAATATGCAAATTATCGTCGTATTCTCAAACCGGGAGTCCCGCGGCTGCGGGGACAGTTCCTACGAGTTATATTGGTCCCGTGGGAGGTGTTCGTGCAACCCACGGGGCTGTTTCGAGTTTTCACCCTCTAACGCCTTGTTTTTAAGTCTAAGTCTAGAAATAGGCAAATTATCGTCGTATTCTCAAACCGGGAGTCCCGCGAATGCGGGGTCAGTTCCTACGAGTTACATTGGTCACGTGGGAGGTGTTGGTGCCACCCACGGGGCCGTTCGGGGGATGTTTCAACTTTTCAACCTCTAACGCCATGTTTTTAAGCCTAAGTCTAAAAATATGCAAATTACCGTCGTATTCTCCAATCGGGAGTCCCGCGGCTACGGGGTCAGTTCCTACGAGTTACATTGGTCCCGTGAGAGGTGTTGGTGCCACCCACGGAGCCGTTAGAGGGTTGTTTCGAGTTTTCACCCCCTAACGCCATGTTTTTAAGCCTAAGTCTAGAAATATGCAAATTACAATCGTATTCTCAGACCGGGAGTCCCGCGGCTGCGAGGTCAGTTCCTACGAGTTACATTGGTCCCGTGGGAGGTGTCGGTGCCACCCACGGGGACGTTCGGGGGCTGTTTCGAGTTCTCACCCTCTAAAGCCAAGTTTTTATGCCTAAGTCTAGAAATATGCAAATTACCGTATTACTCTCAAACCGGGAGACCCGCGGCTGCGGGGTCAGTTCCAACGAGTTACATTGGTCCCGTGGGAGGTGTTGGTGCCACCCACGGGGACGTTCGCGGCCTGTTTCGAGTTGTTACCTTCTAACGCCATGTTTTTAAGCTTAAGTCTAGAAATATGCAAATTACAATCGTATTCTCAAACCGGGAGTCCCGCGGCTGCGGGGTCAGTTCCTACGAGTTACATTGGTCCCGTGGGAGGTGTTGGTGCCACCCACGGGGACGTTCGAGGGCTGTTTCGAGTTCTCACCCTCTAACGCCATGTTTGTAAGCCTAAGTCTAGAAATATGCAAATTACCGTCGTACTCTCAAACCGGGAGACCCGCGGCTACGGGGTCAGTTCCTACGAGTTACATTGGTCCCGTGGGAGGTGTTGGTGCAACCCACGGGGACGTTCGGTGGTTGTTTCTAGTTCTCACCCTCTAACGCCATGTTTTTAAGCCTAAGTCTAGAAATATGCAAATTACCTTCTTATTCTCAAAGGGAGTCCCGCGGCTACGGGGACAGTTCCTACGAGTTATATTGGTCCCGTGGGTGGTGTTGGTGCCACCCACGGGGCCGTTCGGGGGCTGTTTCGAGTTTTCACACTCTAACGCCATCTTTTTAAACCTAAGTCTATAAATATGCAAATTACCGTCGTATTCTCCAACCGGGAGTCCCGCGGCTGCGGGGACAGTTCTTACGAGTTACATTGGTCCCGTGGGAGGTGTTGGTGCCACCCACGGGGCCGTTAGAGGGCTGTTTCGAGTTTTCACCCCCTAACGCCATGTTTTAAGCCTAAGTCTAGAAATATGCAAATTACCTTCGTAATCTCAAACTGGGAGTCCCGCGGCTGCGGGGTCAGTTCCAACGAGTTACATTGGTCCCGTGGGAGGTGTTGGTGCCACCCACGGAGACGTTTGGGGGCTGTTTCGAGTTCTCACCCTCTAAAGCCAAGTTTTTAAGCCTAAGTCTGGAAATATGCAAATTACCGTCGTACTCTCAAACCGGGAGACCCGCGACTGCGGGGTCAGTTCCTACGAGTTACATTCGTCCCGTGGGAGGTGTTGGTGCCACCCACGGAGACGTTTGGGGGCTGTTTCGAGTTCTCACCCTCTAACGCCATGTTTTTAAGCCTAAGTCTAGAAATATGCAAATTATCGTCGTACTCTCAAACCGGGAGTCCCGCGACTGCGGGGTCTGTTCCTACGAGTTACATTGGTACCGTGGGAGGTGTTGGTGCCACCCACGGGGCCGTTCGGGGGCTGTTTCGAGTTCTCACCCTCTAACGTCATATTTGGCCTAAGTCTAGAAATATGCAAATTACCTTCGTATTCTCAAACCGGGAGCCCGGCGGCTGCGGGGACAGTTCCTACGAGTTATATTGGTCCCATGGGAGGTGTTGGTGCCACCCACGGGGCCGTTCGCGGGCTGTTTCGAGTTTTCACCCTCTAACGCCATGTTTTTAAGCCTAAGTCTAGAAATATGCAAATTACCGTCGTACTCTCAAACCGGGAGACCCGCGGCTGCAGGGTCAGTTCCTACGAGTTACATTGGTCCCGTGGGAGGTGTTGGTGCCACCCACGGGGCCGTTCGGGGGGTGTTTCGACTTCTCACCCTCTAACGCCATGTTTTTAAGCCTAAGTCTAGAAATATACAAATTACAATCGTATTCTCAAACCGGGAGACCCGCGGCTGCGGGGTCAGTTCCAACGAGTTACATTGGTCCCGTGGGAGGTGTCGGTGCCACCCACGGGGACGTTCGGGGGCTGTTTCGATTCTCACCCTCTAAAGCCAAGTTTTTAAGCCTAAGTCTGGAAATATGCAAATTACCATCGTACTCTCAAACCGGGAGACCCGCGACTGCGGGGTCAGTTCCTACGAGTTACATTCGTCCCGTGGGAGGTGTTGGTGCCACCCACGGAGACGTTTGGGGGCTGTTTCGAGTTCTCACCCTCTAACGCCATGTTTTTAAGCCTAAGTCTAGAAATATGCAAATTACAATCGTATTCTCAAACCGGGAGTCCCGCGGCTGCGGGGTCAGTTCCTACGATTTACATTGGTCCCGTGGGAGGTGTTGGTGCCACCCACAGGGACGTTCGGGGGATGTTTCGAGTTCTCACCCTCTAACACCATGTTTTTAAGCCAAAGTCTAGAAATATGCAAATTATCGTCGTATTCTCAAACCGGGAGTCCCGCGGCTGCGGGGACAGTTCCTACGAGTTATATTGGTCCCGTGGGAGGTGTTCGTGCAACCCACGGGGCTGTTTCGAGTTTTCACCCTCTAACGCCTTGTTTTTAAGTCTAAGTCTAGAAATAGGCAAATTATCGTCGTATTCTCAAACCGGGAGTCCCGCGAATGCGGGGTCAGTTCCTACGAGTTACATTGGTCACGTGGGAGGTGTTGGTGCCACCCACGGGGCCGTTCGGGGGATGTTTCAACTTTTCAACCTCTAACGCCATGTTTTTAAGCCTAAGTCTAAAAATATGCAAATTACCGTCGTATTCTCCAATCGGGAGTCCCGCGGCTACGGGGTCAGTTCCTACGAGTTACATTGGTCCCGTGAGAGGTGTTGGTGCCACCCACGGAGCCGTTAGAGGGTTGTTTCGAGTTTTCACCCCCTAACGCCATGTTTTTAAGCCTAAGTCTAGAAATATGCAAATTACAATCGTATTCTCAGACCGGGAGTCCCGCGGCTGCGAGGTCAGTTCCTACGAGTTACATTGGTCCCGTGGGAGGTGTCGGTGCCACCCACGGGGACGTTCGGGGGCTGTTTCGAGTTCTCACCCTCTAAAGCCAAGTTTTTATGCCTAAGTCTAGAAATATGCAAATTACCGTATTACTCTCAAACCGGGAGACCCGCGGCTGCGGGGTCAGTTCCAACGAGTTACATTGGTCCCGTGGGAGGTGTTGGTGCCACCCACGGGGACGTTCGCGGCCTGTTTCGAGTTGTTACCTTCTAACGCCATGTTTTTAAGCTTAAGTCTAGAAATATGCAAATTACAATCGTATTCTCAAACCGGGAGTCCCGCGGCTGCGGGGTCAGTTCCTACGAGTTACATTGGTCCCGTGGGAGGTGTTGGTGCCACCCACGGGGACGTTCGAGGGCTGTTTCGAGTTCTCACCCTCTAACGCCATGTTTGTAAGCCTAAGTCTAGAAATATGCAAATTACCGTCGTACTCTCAAACCGGGAGACCCGCGGCTACGGGGTCAGTTCCTACGAGTTACATTGGTCCCGTGGGAGGTGTTGGTGCAACCCACGGGGACGTTCGGTGGTTGTTTCTAGTTCTCACCCTCTAACGCCATGTTTTTAAGCCTAAGTCTAGAAATATGCAAATTACCTTCTTATTCTCAAAGGGAGTCCCGCGGCTACGGGGACAGTTCCTACGAGTTATATTGGTCCCGTGGGTGGTGTTGGTGCCACCCACGGGGCCGTTCGGGGGCTGTTTCGAGTTTTCACACTCTAACGCCATCTTTTTAAACCTAAGTCTAGAAATATGCAAATTACCGTCGTATTCTCCAACCGGGAGTCCCGCGGCTGCGGGGACAGTTCTTACGAGTTACATTGGTCCCGTGGGAGGTGTTGGTGCCACCCACGGGGCCGTTAGAGGGCTGTTTCGAGTTTTCACCCCCTAACGCCATGTTTTAAGCCTAAGTGTAGAAATATGAAAATTACCTTCGTAATCTCAAACTGGGAGTCCCGCGGCTGCGGGGTCAGTTCCAACGAGTTACATTGGTCCCGTGGGAGGTGTTGGTGCCACCCACGGGGACGTTCGCGGGCTGTTTTGAGTTCTTACCCTCTAACGCCATGTTTTTAAGCCTAAGTCTAGAAATATGCAAATTACAATCGTATTCTCAAACCGGGAGTCCCGCGACTGCGGAGTCAGTTCCTACGAGTTACATTGGTCCCGTGGGAGGTGTTGGTGCCACCCACGGGGACGTTCGGGGGCTGTTTCGAGTTCTCACCCTCTAACGCCATGTTTTAAGCCTAAGTCTAGAAATATGCAAATTACCGTTGTTCTCTCAAACCGGGAGACCCGCGGCTGCGGGGTCAGTTCCTACGAGTTACATTGGTCCCGTGGGAGGTGTTGGTGCCACCCACGGGGACGTTCCGGGGCTGTTTCTAGTTCTCGCCCTCTAACGCCATGTTTTTAAGCCTAAGTCTAGAAATATGCAAATTATCGTCGTATTCTGAAACCGGGAGTCCCGCGATTGCGAGGTCAGTTCCTAACATCGTATTCTGAAACTGGGAGTTTAAAATATTTTCAACATATTATCCAACAGTGAAACCAATAATTATCCCGTACTCCTTTTAATTATCCCATACTCCTTCTAAAATACTATCCAACAACATTCCAACAACCAATAATTATCCAACAGCCAAACCAAACAAAACCAATAACTATCCCGTACTCCTTCTATCATCTAAAAGATTTAATAGATAATGCATATCAATTATATAACTACTTTAGTTAATGTACAGAGTACCTGGTGTGTAATGAAGAACTGGTATGTAATGAAGAACTGGTATCCAATTGGTAAGATCTGCAATACGTAAACAATGTGTTATGAAGAACGGGTATGTAAAATTAAATAAAGTACCTCACAAAACCACTGAATTGTTTTTTAAAATTAAAGAAAGTACGTTACCGTACAGGTACTGCTACAAAAAAATATAGGGGATGCTACAAAACTTCCTTCAAACAAAATAGGGGTTGGGGTTGGGGTTGGTTTTTGCGTAGGTAGAGGAATGTTTGAGTTAGATTCTTTGGTTTTCTTGGGACGCGGTACAATCCTTCTTTGCTGCCAATTCATTAACCCTTTCATAAACGTGTTTATTGTGATCCAAATTCTCAGATTGAAAACGTGGTAGAGACTACAATAGTAATACACAAGAAGAGATACAAATTTCATCAATCAAGCTCACGAGATGTTAATATTAGTATTCATTACAAAACCAAAAAACAAACCTTTTGCCAATCATCATTCGAAAGACTCTCCACCAACTTTGGGCCATCCGAAAAGAATCCTCGTCCTAGAGGACTATACGCGACAACGCATATCCCAAGTTCTCTATATAATAAAAATGATAGGAAACAATTTAGATTTTGAAAAAAAAAAGCACGCATTACCTAAAAAAAAAAGACAATATTGGATATGAAGAGAAATGACTAACCTACAAGTAGGAATTATGTCCTCTTCAACATCTCTTGTCCAAAGAGACCATTCCAACTGGACTGCTGTTATAGGATGAACTGCACCCGCTCTTCTGATGGTTGAAGCCGAGGCTTCGGAAAGACCGATGTATTTTATTTTACCTTCTTCAACTAATTTCTTGAGTTCTCCCATCTTGACAAAAGGCATCATTACACAGAATTAGACACAAACTTGAATAAATAAAAAATGGGGGTTTCAGAAAAGGAGAAAGAAAAATATGAATGGATGATAAATATTTCAAGGGTCTTTATAAATTTAGGACCTATTGTAATATGTATTTTAGAAATAGAACAACAAACATTTTATTTATAGTTTTAGTCCCTATTTTTAAATAAAGTCGCTGGCGCGGACTCATATTCATAAAGCATCAATCAATCATAACATGCCACGTGTTCCTTTAATTTGAAAATAGGGACTAAAAATGGAAACGAAATGTTTATTGTCCTATATACAAAATCAATATTATTTTAAGTCCTAAAAGTACATAATATAATATTTTTCAAGTGATTGTTGGATGGTAATATTGAAAAAAAAAAAAAAATGGGCGCATTAGTTAGTTGTCACTCATGTTTCCCTTGCCTTAATTTTTCATAATTCGGAAACCAGCATTTATATAAGAAAAGCAGAGGAGAGCAAGCCGAAATTGAGAAAACATGGAAGGATAAAATAAAATGAAAATACCGTGAGTTCAATGGGTAGACGAGTGTCGATGCGATGCTGATAATAAAGATCGATACAATCGACGTCAAGTCTCTTTAAGCTGGCCTCGCAGGCTTGTCTTACATAGGCTGGAAAATTACAATTCCCGCAGTATTAAATATTATAACATAGGGATTGATTTCTCCCGTAAGTACTAATAATGGGTGCAGTGATTTGATGTGCGTAAACCCAGTCTCGAAATAAGCAACAAAATTGTAAATAAATAATGGAAATTCTTTGCAAGTTTTAAACTTCCAATCGGTTTAGAGAAATATTCATCCCAGGCACTTAGTTTAACTTACAATCATTGCACTGATAATAGAATTGTCTTAGACAATATCAAAGTATGTCATTTTATTAACATTCAAATTGATGAATTGAAATGAAAGAGTTATAAAAGGTAATACTATGACAATATAAATGTGTCATGTTAGAAAAAAATTGTTGTATTAAAAATATTTACCCGAGCAGCAGGGGAGGAGGGAGTGGCAAAGAGGATAGCACAAACAGCTCCTAAGAGCGCAACTGACATCGAAACTCCTTTTGTTGCCTACTGCTGGTCCATTTTTCCATCCCACCATCCCCAAACTTGCAACCAAATTTGGTAGCCAGCTGAACTTTTTGTCTAATCCCTTCCTTTTTCAAAGCCTTTCCAATGAGGATCTCGTTAGTGTGTGGGCCATATACATCGGAGGTATCAAGAAAGGTAACTCCGGAGTTGACAGCGTGGTGGATAAGGGCAATCATGTCCTCATCCGGTTTGCGAGTCCCATAAAATGCGGACATACCCATACCCATCCTCCAAACCTTGAGAACCCAATTTCATCGTTTTTGCCATTCTATCTCTCTTAATCTGTGTTTCTTTCTTGCTAACTTTGAATGATTGTGTATATGTTCCTTCCTCTACACAGAGAAGAGAACCTCCTTTTATACACAGCAGTGGACCGAAGCTGTGGGAAAAATAACGAAAAAGGAAGGTTCAATACACGGCCATACCTGCTACCAGCGTTTGGGGAAGAAACGCCATACCTGCTACCAGCGTTTGGGAAAGAAATAAACCAGATGAGCGGGCAAATGAAAATTTTGAGGGGCTTTGTTTTGTTTTAGGTTTAACAGGGGTCACGGCCTAGAGCCGTGACCCACCCACCGTGACCCATTAATGAAGCTAAGTGGGGTGTGTACTGCCTATTGGTCACGGCCCATAACCGTGACCCACACCACGAAATGGTCACGGCCCATAGCCGTGACCCTCAATCTGTGATGCGCGACCCTTTTTATCAACACTATTGCTTGAATGAGTGATGGTCACGGCCCATAGCCGTGACCCATACCCTGAAATGGTCACGGCCCTAAACCGTGACCCTCAATGTGTGTAATTTCTTCTTTGTCATGCCATGGGTCACGGACGTGGGCCGTGACCCATCCGCGACCAAGCTTAGAGGGAATTTTGGCGCGAGTTTGGCGCCAAGATGGTCACGACCTGGTCACGGCCCAAGTCTGCGACCAGCTGGTCGCGGACTTGGACCGTGACCCACTAGGCGTGACCATTCGCAGGATTTGGTGTAGTGGATATAGATATATACATTATACAGTTATATACATATGTATGTATATATATATATATATACTATATGTATGTATACATACATTATATACATATATGTATACTATGTATATACTGTATATATACATTATATACATACATTATATAATGTATGTATATAATGTATATATGTATACTATGTATATACTGTATGTATATAATGTCAATTAATTCGTTTATTTCAGGTGTATCTTGTATGTTTTGTTTTTCGTCTTTCCTTTGTACGTAGTTTATGAATTTTTCTAATTTACATACAGTATATACATAGTATACATATATACATTATATACATACATTATATAATGTATGTATATAATGTATATATACAGTATATACATAGTACATTATATACATACATTATATAATGTATGTATATAATGTATATATACAGTATATACATAGTATACATATATGTATATAATGTATGTATATAATGTATATACATACAGTATATACATAGTATACATATATGTATATAATGTATGTATACATATAGTATGTATACTGTATACAGTATATACATAGTATACATATATGTATATAATCTATGTATACATATAGTATGTATACTGTATATATACAGTATATACATAGTATGTATATACTGTATGTATACAGTATACATACTATGTATACATACTATGTATATACTGTATATATACAGTATACATACTATGTATACATATACATACTATGTATACATACTATGTATATACTGTATATATATATATACATACTATATGTATACATATACATACTATATGTATACATACATTATATACATATATGTATACATACTATGTATATACTGTATATATACATTATATACATTATATACATATATGTATACATACTATGTATATACTGTATATATAAATTATACTATATATATAAATTATATATACTATGTATATACTGTATATATACATTATATACATACATATAGTATATATATATATACATACAGTAAATATAATATATATATATACATTATATACATACATATAGTATATATATATATGCATACAGTAAATATAATATATATATATATATATATGTATACAGGGGCGGATCCAGCCCGGGCCGAAGCGGGGCGGCCGCCCCAGTTCATTTTTCATAGAAAAAAAAATAAATTTTTTTTCTTTTTTTTTTTTGGTAAAAAATTAAACCTGGAGGTGACTTGTAATTATATTAAAAGTTCAGGGAAAAATCTGTAATAAACAAAAAAAGAACATAACTTAAAATGGTGCTCTCTCTCCTCTCATACCAAAGTAACAGAAAAACCCTATTTTCTAAAGAGTCCGCCGCTCTGTCCACCCGTTTCCCTCCACCCGCCGCTCTCTCCACCACCGCCCTGCTACTCTCCACTCGCTGCCTTGCTGCTTTCCACCCGTTGCCTTGCTCTCCATAAAAATTTTGCATCTATGTGTGTTGAAACCCTATTTCATCATTTATTTATTTTGTGTATATTTGTTTATATGTGTCTGTTTATATGTGAAATTATATTTATACTACTGAAATTATACTAAAATTATTTATACTAAAATGAAATTAAATTTATAATGTGAATTTATAAATTTATTTTGTGTATTGTTTATATGTGTCTGTTTATTTATTTTTGTGTAAATTTATATAAATTTATATGAAATTAAATTTATATGTGAAATTAAATTAAATTTGTAAATATTGGGAATCAATAGAGAAAATTTTTAAATGAAAAAGAGAAGACAATGCACCAACCGTATCTGAAGCTGAGGTTCAATCATCTCACACTTCAATCAGTGTTGAAAATGAATATAATGCCCAAAAAAGTAAAAACAGCCCAAAAAATGCTCGAAAAAAATCGACCCCCCCCCCAAAAAAAAAATCGCCTCAGGGGCTCCCGCCCCCGAACCCCCGGCAACTATTGAAACTTTCGCCCCAGTTCACACAAAATCCTGGATCCGCCACTGTATTATATACATATATGTATGTATTATATATACTACATTTATAGTTATACATATATATATATATATACATATATATATATATATATATATATATATAATACTCTATATAAGGATTTGTTGCAAAGGGATGATGGCTCATAAAAACAATCAAAAATAATCTCCCGAAAAGTAATTCACGGAGTCCGTAACATGCAAAACCAAAGTTTCAATATTACGTCTGCTATCGGTCTTCAATAAGAATAAAATTGTTCCTTAGGAATTATAAAAAGTATAAGATGCAACAGAAAATTACCAATGCGTTCTCGTTCCCCATCAGCTTATCTGACTTGAATATGGCCCACTCCCTAGAAAACATAGAAGAATACATTATACTGTGAAACAAGATATTAGAGTGATAAAATATAGATCCTTGAACAATACCACAATTCAATTCCCTAACCATTAAAGTCCTAGCATATGATCAGACTACGCAAAACATAGTATACAAACATACATTATTATGAAGCAATTTATAACCATTAAAGTCCTAGCATATGATCAGGAGGGGAAGGAATTTATTTTAAAGCAATAGCGGTTCAGCCATAGCTTCATTTTTTTTCCACGTGGAATGGGACTAGAGAGACTCATTTGAAAAACCATAATGTATATATATATATACTGGACAAAAAAGCTACAAAACCATTGAAATTCCAAGACACATGTTAACATTACATACTGGACTGCAATGGAGAAACAAAAATAACAAGCATTCTAGTCGACGAGAGGGTCCCGACTTGCTTATGTGTCGACAAAACTACGAGTATCGTACATGTCGTATTCATAATCCTCGTTAAGAGACTCCATTGTTTTGCTGAAAACAAAATGTTTTGTCCCCATTGTGGTGAAAGGCATAAGACCAAAAGCTCAGTCTATCTTGATCTTCCTTGCAACCTTCCGTTGGGCCTTGGCACTAATTTTGGTCAGGCTCCTCTATTTGATAATTCCAGCTGGCATTATAAAGTTGGTGAGGAATCTCAAAATCCTGAAATCAACTTTCCAGAGAACCTCCTCTGTTGTTACTTCAAACTCCATTCTTGTAAACAGTTTGCGTACACCTGGTTTTCTAAGGTTGAGATCCTTAGTTTCATAAGTCATCCCAAGTTTACAAGACACATCTGTTCAAAAAGCGTAATCATCTTTCATTATTTCGTCAACATCGAACTCAAAGTAAGTAGCTGATTTCTTCGACTTCTCTTCCATCCCATCTGAAAATGTAGTGAAACTTTCATCTAGACCATCCAAGGACTCAGATTTATTTCGGAAATTGAATTTAGAACCCCAATCAGACCTGTCTTGAGCCTTCTCAACGTCAACCCTATCAAGCTTTTGATAGAAGGAGCTAGAATTTTGACTAGTCCCTGTACTATCACCAAATATTCGGTGCTCAAAATCATGACCAGACTCAAATGAGTTAGTACTTTGGTTGACATCGACATCAGAACCTGAAGTTCGACCTATAGAAAATGGCCTGACTACTATATCGTGCTGAAATAGTTGAGACAAGAAAATATTAGCAGATCGCAACGCAGCCCGAATAAGATTGGTGGCGTGAGATCCAGCATCAAGATCAAGCTCCGGCGTCACTGTCAACCTTATCTCTGGCGCAATTTATCAAGCTCCGACGCAAAACTAATGGCTCAAAACCTTAGCTCAGACGCAATACATCAAAACATGAATGGAATTATGAAAATGTGCACACTTTAATCTGGTGTACATGTCAAAAAATTAGGACAAATTGTGTACAGTAGTCACTGAAAATGTCAAAGGCCAATTTTAAACACTAAGGGTCCGTTCGGCAAAGGCCAATTTTAATTCCACGGAATTGAAATTTGCCTTTCAATTCCAATTTCAAGCCTTCGAATTGGGTTTCCAAACGAACCCTAAGCCAAAATAATGAAAACCTTAAGAGATCCAGAAAGGAAGAGAGATACCTTAATTGAGAGACATATGCAATAGCAGTAGCCAGTAAAAGTAAATCATCTTTTTAGGAGATTAAACTTCATACAAAAACATCAATTGTCAAAACCATTGACTATAGTAACAAATTGGAGAGCAAAGGCCTAAAGAATATTAAAAATGAACAAAAAATTAAAATCCCAATTTCAAATTACATTAGAAATAAGTCGATGTGCATAGTGAGAATTTATTATGGGAAACCAAAGAATATATCCCATTATTATAGTGACACTGATCACAATTCACAACCTACTATTACAGAGATACTTTAAACTTAGATGATTAAGGCTTTCACATTCCAATTAAAATAACACATAGAGACATTAACCCTTAATTAAAAGCATTACATTCCATTAACTAAAACTGAAGCTTAGGCATAAAAATGTTTGCAAAACAAAAATAAACACCCGTAAGTTCATTGAACATGCTTCTAATAATGATTAAAGGTTCAATGAAGTTCAACCAAGAAAGCCCCTAGTATTGATCAAACTGATATACTAAGCAAGCCCGCCAATGATTAACTCCCGTAAGTGAGCTAATCTTACAAATTGAAGGACCTCAAGTAGTACACCAGTAGGCATAAGAAACTCACCTCTGTTTGAGAAGATTTTTTTCTTCCCTTTTTTTTGGTGACACTACTAGTTAAACAAATCAGGTCAGTGTTGACTAATACTTAGCTCGAATCCAAATGACACGGTAGAACAAGCCAGGTCATTTGACTCTACTAGTTCAACAAGTCAGGTCATTTGACACTACGCTGTCAGCATTATGGTTTTACGTGCATTAAATTTTCAGAAGTTCTGTGAGTGGTAAAAAAGGATTAGTAAAATTCAATATTTGTATATAACATATGTATATATATGCTGTTATGTATATATAGACTGTTGTATAACATATGTATATATACTGTTATGTATATAACATATGTATATATACACTGTTATAGAATATAACATACTGTTATATATACACTGTTATAGAATATAACAGACTGTTATATATACATAACAGATCTGTTATATATATGTATACTAGTATATGCCCGTGCCTGAAGGCACAGTGAAAATTTTTCAAAGTACATAATCGCAAAACAGCGAAAAATTTCAAAGAACGTAATCGCAAAAGGGAGAGAAAATTTCAAAGTACATAATTGCAAAACGAAAAAAATTTTGTTCCCCGACAAAACCTTGTGTAGCCTAAAGTATTGAATGTGTAAACAATTAGGTTGATTTTTTACAACCCAAACGTGAAAACAATTTGTAAATTTGAGAAAACTTTCCTTTATTTATAGGACTATCCACCCAATTTAAGAAAGAAAAATAGTGAACGTATTATCAAAATGACAAAATTTCAAAGTACGTAAATGCAAAGCAACTTTTGTTCTCCAACACGTGCCATACATCTACATTAGAAAATGAAATTAATAATTACATACAATGCACTAATTGAAAGTAGCAAAAGAAGATAGAAAAGTATTAGATAGAGTTTCAACTCTAGACCGACATGGGATTGTGAATTTAATCATACAGTAGTTCTAGATAAACATTAAACTGAACCTTTTTCTTTTTAAGGTGTTTGTACTGAGCCTTTTTAGTGTAAAGCATAATAACAATCACATGCTACTGTATTCAATAGTATTCAATTCAAAGAGGCATTTTGACAAACATCGCCTAAGCCTTTGGCAAAATGCATATGTCAACAACATTTAGGTATTTGAACAATATTTAAGTCAGGTCTATATGCCACAAATAGATAAAAAAAAATGTATCGTTAAACTGCAAAAAAACATTTAAGTATATTAAATGCACACTTACAACAATAAGAGAGTGACGGTAGCCAGTGTTGTAACTTAGATACTTGTGCCGACAAAGCTTTGTCCAAAGTTGTCTTCGGAATCCAATAATCTGGCAGACCTTGTGCCGAACCGGTAAGAAGTTACCACTATTACTCCGGTGCACCATATTCCCCAAAAGAAAAATATGAGATGCGGAACTGACTGAATACCTGTGTATAAGTATTATCTCTTTCAGCTTCACTTCAATCGACCCACTTTTACCGCCGACCCACCACGGTATAAATCAAGTAGAGACTCCAACAAACCAACCCACCATGGTTTTAAACTTGTGTATAAATCAACGCACTGAAGAGTTAATCGACTCAACACATGTCACGTTAGACGGGCTTCGACGCACCTAAGAGTTAATCCATAGTGTCATCCTCAGTTTCTGACTTATAAGCATTATATTCTTCATTATTTGCATCACTTTGTGGCTTTTCATAATTATCAAGATCATGATCACCATCTTTAGCAGCATCCGGTTCCTCACTTTGCTACTCAGTACTAAGAACCAAAAAATATATGAACCAATAAATACATCGAGAAGAAACAACCAAGCACTTTTCCCAAGGAATCTACTATATTCCTTGTTTATGTGGCTGTTGCAAAATCTGCTAATGACCTTAATAAGCTATCTGATGAATCCGCTACAGTTTTCACATTGTTGTAGCTCTAGAAGATGTTTCCTTGTGCTACTGACTGTTCTGTATCGTTTTTGATAAATAACTGTTCAGTATCTTGTATCTCATTGGGGAACAGCTTGACTTCCTAGCATGCTATTCCTATGACTTTGTGAGAAAGCCAGCAGATGCGTATAATAGGTTCCGAGCAGCTATTAGCATGATAAATAAATTGTAATAAATAGTATGAACATGTATTGATTATAAACAGAATATTGCATCTGGCACATATTGCCTAATCTATCACATTACGAATCACCATGACAAATGTAAACATTAATACCTTACCATTAAATAAAGTAAATAATAAGACGAACTAAAGGACATAGTTACAAAGGCCTCACAGTTCAGTTGGTCTGATGTGTTGAAATACTCTCCTCAAAAGATGGCTAGAAAGTTGGGAGCTAATGTCATTATTTGGGAGGATTTGAAGTGTCAATAAAATAAGAAGCAGTTGATTCCTTAAGTATTTTTAAAAGTATCTGCAGAATCTCCATTCGTTCAGATGAATTCAAATTATCAATGTCACTGCCACTGTCAATACTATCCGCAACTCTAGGATATTGAATTTTCATTGCAACCTCCAAACTATGTTTTGTGACAACTCAGTGCACCTGAAAATCATTTTATACTATAAGCATAGATTAAGGAAACAACCGACTTACATAATCATTTATAAGAGTCTTGAGCGTCTTTAATGCATATAAGTGGAGCATGAAAAAGTAGCCTTTTAAATATCAAAACATATTTGAAAATGTAGTATCCAAATGAAAAAGAGTAACAGAGCAATTAACAATTAACAATTAACAATTAAATGAGATAATCCACAATGACAATGAAAATATGTTATATGGGGGACCCATTGACGTATAAGACGATAAAGAGCAATAAATATTTATCAATGTAATAGAAAAGTCTAATTTGCCTCAACGGAGAATGCTTCCAAGAATTTTGTTTGGCAGTTGAGATATACATATGTATATGTAGTCAAAATCATATGACTCGTGCTAACAACTGCACGGTTTGACTCAGTGCACACCCAAATAGAATCAGAATCATAAAAATAAGCGAAATTAAATATAAATTGGAGAATTAATCAAGTACAACTATCATAATTTGCATTGAGATTTATATCATTACCCTCATTGGATATCATGTTTGAAGAAACATCCTTAGTAATTGTCTCCTTTTCTCTCTCACTTGATCCCGACTCATGCTGGTCTACATGAATTGTCAGGGTGTTATTAGTAACTTTGTCATCTATCTCATTCGCTTGCTTGTTTAAGCTCTCTTCACAATTGTGTTATCAATATTTTTTGTTGAAGTATTAGAATACTTCTTATCATTCTCTTTGTCATTTCCCTTCTCCATTTCTTCTGTATTTCTCTGCTCCTTTACTTTCATTTTTCTCCTCTTCCTTGGATTCCTTCTCTTCACTGTCAGTGTCTTATTTTTTCTTTTCTTTGGTCTTGTCCCTTTCATCTGTAACTGATGAGTTTAGGGCAATTGAGTAAAAAAATGCCTAGAAAGAATTACTAAGAGATTTCAAAACTGTAAAAGTCTAGAAAATCGAAGGAAAAATATGAAAAATGACAAAAAATTGGATCTTCAAATCAGTGAAGAAATAAAGAAAAAATTACCCTCTAAATAGTGTTTCATTGCCACAACCCAATCGACTCACCTTTCTTTGACAATCACTACTTGTATATCTTCTTCATTTCCAAAGATAAGACAGATCCCAGGAGACACAATCAATGAGCTGCAAGAATAAAAATAAATCAGAATATGTTACCTGTGCAAAAGATATAAAAATTCTGAATACCAAAATCTGATCATATAACCACAATAGAAAAACTGTTAACGAAAAAAAAGACATGCATTTCCTATAGACAAATTTCCAGGTTAAGGACAATTGATATCTGCATAAAAAATGACCCGTACCTATGGAACTAATTGTGCTTATTGCAAATTACTCTCCCCACGGTCCAGGTCTACGACAATATGTGCCTACAATGAATTACCCATATGTCAACATCACTATCTAATTCAAGGTTCAAAGCCGTGGAAACTACTATTATATAAAGGGAGCACTTGCTTTGGTGATCCCCATCTTGAAGACTGTCATTATTTTATTTCCCAATACTGTCCTCCTTTATCTCAATGGTCACCAATCTCCAAAACTGTTTACAATTACAACTCACCTTGCAATACTTTTATAACTTACACACACGCAAGTGTGTGCCTTAACCCTCCCTCATAGCCGCTGCCTTCATTGTTAAAAAAGGAACCACTACATTCATTAGCCACTGTTGGCTCGAAGGCGCTGCATTCATTTAGCTAAAATATGAACCCTCCCTCATATTTAAACAACTTGCTTTGGAGTGAATGATAAAACATGAACCACTGCATTCATTTAGCATTGGAACACAGAACAATTATTTGAATGTAGCTTTGAAATGAAAAATCCCTAAAACTGTTAAAACATAATTATAAACACCATACGATAACTGGAAGAAATAACTTATTGTTCAAAGGAAATGAGAAAGACAAATGGTGAAGTTGTTTAAAACCTTATATTAGGCTCCCTAAGTTAATGAGTTCAACTCTGCAAGAAAAACAAACACACACATAAAAACTCGGATTGGGGTAAGAAATGTAACTGTTCTGGTACAGCAGATGAAATAAAAAAATATCTTCAAAAACTGTTTAAAAAATTCACACGATTGAGGATTAAAGGACAAATTTAGACAATGCAATGTTTAAACAATTTGTAAGTCTAGAACGCTCCATAAGTCTGGAACACTGAAACCTGTTCAAATGAACCGTGTACAAACCAAAAACATCAAATCCTAAAATCATAAATACCTTCATAAGATTGCATGAAAAAAAAGAAATCATAAATACCTTCATGGGTAAATCCAGCAGCTAGAATAATACTCAAAGCCATCACCACAATTGCTCGACTCCTCTGCTCCTACATTAACCAACTTATAGTTGCTCTGCTCCTAAGTCCCTGCAAAAAAAAAGACTTAACTAAAAGCCATCAACATGCCCCAAAATAAGTTGAGCCTTGCTCTATTTAAAATTGCCCAAAATGATATTGGGCATTCCATTAGATCATTTCAAATAAAGTGATATACTCTGTAAATGTGAGTATATCATTTATATATAAAATTGAGTCATGTTTACAATTGAAAACAAAATGATTATATCATTTATATATGGTTTACATAAATGATATACTCACTTTGTTTTAAATTGTAAATGATATAATCCGTAAATTACATACTCACATAACTGATATCATTTATGGGGCAGCTGATCACATGCTCCCCACTCTGTTAAAAATTGAAAACAAAGTTCTGATTATTAATGACCTTATGTGGACTCCTTCAAACAGTGGCAGTTTTAGTTTTTCTTCAGCTTATGAGCAAGTCAGACCCCATAAACTATTCGCATTAGCCAATCATTCAATTTGGCAGCCAAATGTCTCTCCCAACATGTCAGAGTTTCATTTTTTGAAGAGAGACCAATCATTATCATCGTATCTGGTTTCGATGGAGAAAGGGGGGTTTCTGAGATCATTTCGTGGATTCATACGAATATTTCAAATATGAATCGCGTAGTACCATTACCTTGAGAAGCTCAGTTCAAACCCGCATTCTTAAAACCATAAATTTGAAGTAAATATAACAAAGCAAGTCAATTTAAGCTCATGATAGAAAATAATCCACAAAAAATAGATGTTCCAGTGAAAATTAAAACCTCAACAGGCATACAATGTTCTTAGGGTATCAAGAACACCATGTTCTTAGGATTTCAAGTCAAATCAATCTGTGTATTATGTTAAAAGTGAAATAGGTGTTCAAGAAAAATAGGTGTTCAAGTGACATCAACCCACGTAATTGTTGGGTCTGCTCTATTTAAAAATAGGTGTTCAAGAAAAATAGGTGTTCAATTTGGGGAAAGTGAAAAACGGGAGAGGGTTTGAAAAGGGATTGGGTCTCCAATAAAATCAAGAACCTGCCTAAGAACCTACCAATATGAACTTCAACATATATTTCTCTAATACCCCAATGTAAGTTTGTTAATTACAAAATCTGTAAGAAAAATGAGATTGTGACTCAGAATTTAAATCCATTTTCGTTATATGTCAAATGCAATATGATTTGTATAATGTATATATTAATGTGTGTATAAACTAAGACTATTGACTGCTACTGAATAAACAACATGCTTTTTATATATTGAACTGAAATTGGACAAAAGACAATTCAAAATTTCAGAAGTAAACCCAATAAACTTATATTACATTTACACATTGCACAACATAGCATTGTCGTGAAAACATTTTATTTGGCATACTACACATACAATTTCAATATTCATCATGCTTTTAATATACGTTGGTCCCGTGGGAGGTGTTGGTGCCACCCACGGGGCCGTTCGGGGGCTGTTTCGAGTTCTCACCCTCTAACGCCATGTTTTGCCTAAGTCTAGAAATATGCAAATTACCTTCGTATTCTCAAACTGGGAGTCCCGCGGCTGCGGGGACAGTTCCTTCGAGTTATATTGGTCCCATGGGAGGTGTTGGTGCCACCCACGGGGACGTTCGGGGGATGTTTCGAGTTTTCACCCTCTAACGCCATGTTTTTAAGCCTAAGTCTAGAAATATGCAAATTACCGTCGTATTCTCCAACCGGGAGTCCCATGACTGCGGGGTCAGTTCCTACGAGTTACATTGGTCCCGTGGGAGGTGTTGGTGCCACCCACGGGGCCGTTCGGGGGCTGTTTCGAGTTTTCACCCTCTAACGCCATGTTTTGCCTAAGTCTAGAAATATGCAAATTACCGTCGTATTCTCAAACCGGGAGTCCCGCAACTGCGGGGTCATTTCCTACGAGTTATATTGGTCCCGTGGGTGGTGTTGGTGCCACCCACGGGGACGTTCGGGGGCTGTTTCGAGTTCTCACCCTCTAACGCCATGTTTCTAAGCCTAAGTCTAGAAATATGCAAATTATCGTCGTATTCTCAAATCGGGAGTACCGCGACTGCGGGGTCAGTTCCTACGAGTTACATTGGTCCCGTGGGAGGTGTTGGTGCCACCCACGGGGCCGTTCAGGGGCTGTTTCGAGTTCTCACCCTCTAACGCCATGTTTTGCCTAAGTCTAGAAATATGCAAATTACCTTCGTATTCTCAAACTGGGTGTCCCGCGGCTGCGGGGACAGTTCCTTCGAGTTATATTGATCCCGTGGGAGGTGTTGGTGCCACCCACGGGGACGTTCGGGGGATGTTTCGAGTTTTCACACTCTAACGCCATGTTTTTAAGCCTAAGTCTAAAAATATGCAAATTACCGTCGTATTCTCCAACCGAGAGTCCCATGACTGCGGGGTCAGTTCCTATGAGTTACATTGGTCCCGTGGGAGGTGTTGGTGCCACCCACGGGGACGTTCGGGGGCATTTTCGAGTTTTCACCCTATAACGCCATGTTTTGCCTAAGTCTAGAAATATGCAAATTACCGTCGTATCTCAAACCGGGAGTCCCGCAACTGCGGGGTCAGTTCCTACGAGTTATATTGGTCCCGTGGGAGGTGTTGGTGCCACCCACGGGGACGTTCGGGGGCTGTTTCGAGTTTTCACCCTCTAACGCCATGATTCTAAGCCTAAGTCTAGAAATATGCAAATTATCGTCGTATTCTCAAACCGGGAGTCCCGCGGCTGCGGGGTCAGTTCCTACGAGTTACATTGGTCCCGTGGGAGGTGTTGATGCCACCCACGGGGACGTTCGGGGACTGCTTCGAGTTCTCACCCTCTAACGCCATATTTTTAAGCCTAAGTCGAGAAATATGCAAATTACCGTCGTATTCTCAAACCGGGAGTCCCGCGACTGCGGGGTCAGTTCCTACGAGTTATATTGGTCCTGTGAGAGGTGATGGTGCCACCCACGGGACCGTTCGGGGGATGTTTCGAGTTCTCACCCTCTATCGCCATGTTTTGCCTAAGCCTAGAAATATGCAAATTACCTTCGTATTCTCAAACCGGGAGTCCCGCGGCTGCGGGGACAGTTCCTACGAGTTATATTGGTCCCGTGAGAGGTGATGGTGCCACCCACGGGGACGTTCGGGGGCTGTTTCGAGTTTTCAACCTCTAACGCCATGTTTTTAAGCCTAAGTCTAGATATATGCAAATTATCATCGTATTCTCAAACCGGGAGTCGCGCGACTGCGGGGTCAGTTCCTACGAGTTACATTGGTCCCGTGGGAGGTGTTGGTGCCACCCACGGGGCCGTTCGAGGGCTGTTTCGAGTTCTGACCCTCTAACGCCATGTTTTTCCTAAGTCTAGAAATATGCAAATTACCTTCGTATTCTCAAACCGGAAGTCCCGCGGCTGCGGGGTAAGTTCTTACGAGTTATATTGGTCCCGTGGGAGGTGTTGGTGCCACCCACGGGGACGTTCGGGGGCTGTTTCGAGTTTTCACCCTCTAACGCCATGTTTTTAAGCCTAAGTCTAAAAATATGCAAATTACAGTCGTATTCTCAAACCGGGAGTCCCGCGACTGCGGGGTCAGTTCCTACGAGTTACATTGGTCCCGTGGGAGGTGTTGGTGCCACCCACGGGGCCGTTCGGGGGCTGTTTCGAGTTTTCATCCTCTAACGCCATGTTTTGCCTAAGTCTAGAAATATGCAAATTACCTTCGTATTCTCAAACTGGGAGTCCCGCGGCGGCGGGGACAGTTCCTTCGAGTTATATTGGTCCCGTGGGAGGTGTTGGTGCCACCCACGGGGACGTTCGGGGGATGTTTCGAGTTTTCACCCTCTAACGCCATGTTTTTAAGCCTAAGTCTAGAAATATGCAAATTACCGTCGTATTCTCCAACCGGGAGTCCCATGACTGCGGGGTAAGTTCCTACGAGTTACTTTGGTCCCGTGGGAGGTGTTGGTGCCACCCACTGGGCCGTTCGGGTGCTGTTTCGAGTTTTCACCCTCTAACGCCATGTTTTGCCTCAGTCTAGAAATATGCAAATTACCGTCGTATTCTCAAACCGGGAGTCCCGCAACTGCGGGGTCAGTTCTACGAGTTATATTGGTCCCGTGGGAGGTGTTGGTGCCACCCACGGGGACGTTCGGGGGCGGTTTCGAGTTTTCACCCTCTAACGCCATGTTTCTAAGCCTAAGTCTAGAAATATGCAAATTATCGTCGTATTCTCAAACCGGGAGTCCCGCGACTGCGGGGTCAGTTCCTACGAGTTACATTAGTCCCGTGGGAGGTGTTGGTGCCACCCACGGGGCCGTTCGGGGGCTGTTTCGAGTTCTCACCCTCCAACGCCATGTTTTGCCTAAGTCTAGAAATATGCAAATTACCTTCGTATTCTCAAACCGGAAGTCCCGCGGCTGCGGGGACAGTTCCTACGAGTTATATTGGTCTCGTGGGAGGTGTTCGTGCCACCCACGGGGCCGTTCGGGGCTGTTTCGAGTTTTCACCCTCTAACGCCATGTTTTTAAGCGTAAGTCAAGAAATATGCAAATCACCGTCGTACTCTCAAACGGGGAGACCCGCGGCTGAGGGGACAGTTCCTAGGAGTTATATTGGTCCCGTGGGAGGTGTTGGTGCCACCCACGAGACCGTTCGGGGGCTGTTTCGAGTTTTCACCCTCTAACGCCATGTTTTTAAGCCTAAGTCTAGAAATATGCAAATTATCGTTGTATTCTCCAACCGGGAGTCCCGCGAGTGCGGGGTCAGTTCCTACGAGTTACATTGGTCCCGTGGGAGGTGTTGGTGCCACCCACGGGGACGTTCGGAAGCTGTTTCGAGTTCTCACCCTCTAACGCCATGTTTTTAAGCCTAAGTCTAGAAATATGCAAATTATCGTCGTATTCTCAAACCGAGAGTCCCGCGACTGCGGGGTCAGTTCCTACGAGTTACATTGGTCCCGTGGGAGGTGTTGGTGCCACCCACGGGGCCGTTCGGGGGCTGTTTCGAGTTCTCACCCTCTAACGCCATGTTTTGCCTAAGTCTAGAAATATGCAAATTACCTTCGTATTCTCAAACTGGGAGTCCCGTGGCTGCGGGGACAGTTCCTTCGAGTTATATTGGACCCGTGGGAGGTGTTGGTGCCACCCACGGGGACGTTCGGGGGATGTTTCGAGTTTTCACCCTCTAACGCCATGTTTTTAAGCCTAAGTCTATAAATATGCAAATTACCGTCGTATTCTCCAACCGGGAGTCCCATGACTGCGGGGTCAGTTCCTACGAGTTACATTGGTCCCGTGGGAGGTGTTGGTGCCACCCACGGGGCCGTTCGGGGGCTGTTTCGAGTTTTCACCCTCTAACGCCATGTTTTTAAGCCTAAGTCTAGAAATATGCAAATTATCGTCGTATTCTCAAACCGGGAGTCCCGCGACTGCGGGGTCAGTTCCTACGAGTTACATTGGTCCCGTGGGAGGTGTTGGTGCCACCCACGGGGCCGTTCGAGGGCTGTTTCGAGTTCTCACCCTCTAACGCCATGTTTTGCCTAAGTCTAGAAATATGCAAATTACCTTCGTATTCTCAAACCGGAAGTCCCGCGACTGCGGGGACAGTTCCTACGAGTTATATTGGTCCCGTGGGAGGTGTTGGTGCCACCCACGGGGACGTTCGGGGGATGTTTCGAGTTCTCACCCTCTAACGCCATGTTTTTAAGCCTAAGTCTAGAAATATGCAAATTATCGTTGTATTCTCCAACCGGGAGTCCCGCGACTGCGGGGTCAGTTCCTACGAGTTACATTGGTCCCGTGGGAGGTGTTGGTGCCACCCACGGGGACGTTCGGAAGCTGTTTCGAGTTCTCACCCTCTAACGCCATGTTTTTAAGCCTAAGTCTAGAAATATGCAAATTATCATCGTATTCTCAAACCGGGAGTCCCGCGACTGCGGGGTCAGTTCCTACGAGTTACATTGGTCCCGTGGGAGGTGTTGGTGCCACCCACGGGGCCGTTCGGGGGCTGTTTCGAGTTCTCACCCTCTAACGCCATGTTTTGCCTAAGTCTAGAAATATGCAAATTACCTTCGTATTCTCAAACTGGGAGTCCCGTGGCTGCGGGGACAGTTCCTTCGAGTTATATTGGACCCGTGGGAGGTGTTGGTGCCACCCACGGGGACGTTCGGGGGATGTTTCGAGTTTTCACCCTCTAACGCCATGTTTTTAAGCCTAAGTCTATAAATATGCAAATTACCGTCGTATTCTCCAACCGGGAGTCCCATGACTGCGGGGTCAGTTCCTACGAGTTACATTGGTCCCGTGGGAGGTGTTGGTGCCACCCACGGGGCCGTTCGGGGGCTGTTTCGAGTTTTCACCCTCTAACGCCATGTTTTTAAGCCTAAGTCTAGAAATATGCAAATTACCTTCGTATCCTCAAACCGGGAGTCCCGCGGCTGCGGGGACAGTTCCTAAGAGTTATATTGGTCCCGTGGGAGGTGTTGGTGCCACCCACGGGACCGTTCGGTGGCTGTTTCGAGTTCTCACCCTCTAACGCCATGTTTCTAAGCCTAAGTCTAGAAATATGCAAATTATCATAGTATTCTCAAACCGGGAGTCCCGTGACTGCGGGGTCAGTTACTACGAGTTACATTGGTAACGTGGGAGGCGTTGGTGCAACCCACGGGGCCGTTCGGGGGCTGTTTCGAGTTCTCACCCTCTAACGCCATGTTTTGCCTAAGTCTAGAAATATACAAATTAACTTCGTATTCTCAAACTGGGAGTCCCGCGGCTGCGGGGACAGTTCCTTCGAGTTATATTGGTCCCGTGGGAGGTGTTGGTGCCACCCACGGGGACGTTCGGGGGATGTTTCGAGTTTTCACCCACTAACGCCATGTTTTTAGCCTAAGTCTAGAAATATGCAAATTACAGTCGTATTCTCCAACCGGGAGTCCCATGACTGCGGGGTCAGTTCCTACGAGTTACATTGGTCCCGTGGGAGGTGTTGGTGCCACCCACGGGGCCGTTCGGGGGCTGTTTCGAGTTTTCACACTCTAACGCCATGTTTTGCCTAAGTCTAGAAATATGCAAATTACCGTCGTATTCTCAAACCGGGAGTCCCGCAACTGCGGGCTCAGTTCCTACGAGTTATATTGGTCCCGAGGGAGGTGTTGGTGCCACCCACGGGGACGTTCGGGGGCTGTTTCTAGTTTTCACCCTCTAACGCCATGTTTCTAATCCCAAGTCTAGAAATATGCAAATTATCGTCGTATTCTCAAACCGGGAGTCCCGCGGCTGCGTGGTCAGTTCCTACGAGTTACATTGGTCCCGTGGGAGGTGTTGATGCCACCAACGTGGACGTTCGGGGGCTGTTTCGAGTTCTCACCCTCTAACGCCATATTTTTAAGCCTAAGTCTAGAAATATGCAAATTACCGTCGTATTCTCAAACCGGGAGTCCCGCGACTGCGGGGTCAGTTCCTACGAGTTATATTGGTCCCGTGGGAGGTGATGGTGCCACCCACGTGACCGTTCGGGGGATGTTTCGAGTTCTCACCCTCTAACGCCATGTTTTGCCTAAGTCTAGAAATATGCAAATTACCTTCGTATTCTCAAACCGGGAGTCCCGCGGCTGCGGGGACAGTTCCTACGAGTTATATTGGTCCCGTGGGAGGTGATGGTGCCACCCACGGGGACGTTGGGGGGCTGTTTCGAGTTTTCACCCTCTAACGCCATGTTTTTAACCCTAAGTCTAGAAATATGCAAATTATCGTCGTATTCTCAAACCGGGAGTCCCGCGACTGCGGGGTCAGTTCCTACGAGTTACATTGGTCCCGTGGGAGGTGTTGGTGCCACCCACGGGGCCATTCGAGGGCTGTTTCGAGTTCTCACCCTCTAACGCCATGTTTTGCCTAAGTCTAGAAATATGCAAATTACCTTCGTATTCTCAAACCGGAAGTCCCGCGACTGCGGGGACAGTTCCTACGAGTTATATTGGTCCCGTGGGAGGTGTTGGTGCCACCCACGGGGACGTTCGGGGGATGTTTCGAGTTCTCACCCTCTAACGCCATGTTTTTAAGCCTAAGTCTAGAAATATGCAAATTACCGTCGTATTCTCCAACCGGGAGTCCCGCGACTGCGGGGTCAGTTCCTACGAGTTACATTGGTCCCGTGGGAGGTGTTGGTGCCACCCACGGGGCCGTTCGGGGGCTGTTTCGAGTTCTCACCCTCTAACGCCATGTTTTGCCTAAGTCTAAAAATATGCAAATTACCGTCGTATTCTCAAACCGGGAGTCCCGCAACTGCGGGGTCAGTTCCTACGAGTTATATTGGTCCCGTGGGAGGTGTTGGTGCCACCCACGGGGACGTTCGGGGGCTGTTTCGAGTTCTCACCCTCTAATGCCATGTTTTGCCTAAGTCTAGAAATATACAAATTAACTTCGTATTCTCAAACTGGGAGTCCCGCGGCTGCGGGGACAGTTCCTAAGAGTTATATTGGTCCCGTGGGAGGTGTTGGTGCCACCCACGGGACCGTTCGGGGACTGCTTCGAGTTTTCACCCTCTAACGCCATGTTTTTAAGCCTAAGTCTAGAAATATGCAAATTATCATCGTATTCTCCAACCGGGAGTCCCGCGACTGCGGGGTCAGTTCCTACGAGTTACATTGGTCCCGTGGGAGGTGTTGGTGCCACCCACGGGGACGTTCGTGGGCTGTTTCGAGTTCTCACCCTCTAACGCCATGTTTTTAAGCCTAAGTCTAGAAATATGCAAATTATCGTCGTATTCTCAAACCGGGAGTCCCGCGACTGCGGGGTCAGTTCCTATGAGTTACCTTCTAGAAAGCCTAAGTCTAGAAATATGCAAATTACCGTCGTATTCTCCAACCGGGAGTTCCATGACTGCGGGGTCAGTTCCTACGAGTTACATTGGTCCCGTGGGAGGTATTGGTGCCACCCACGGGGCCGTTCGGGGGCTGTTTCGAGTTCTCACCCTCTAACGCCATGTTTTGCCTAAGTCTAGAAATATGCAAATTACCTTCGTATTCTCAAACTGGGAGTCCCGCGGCTGCGGAGACAGTTCCTTCGAGTTATATTGGTCCCGTGGGAGGTGTTGGTGCCACCCACGGGGACGTTCGGGGGATGTTTCGAGTTCTCACCCTCTAACGCCATGTTTTTAAGCCTAAGTCTAGAAATATGCAAATTACCGTCGTATTCTCCAACCGGGAGTCCCGCGACTGCGGGGTCAGTTCCTACGAGTTACATTGGTCCCGTGGGAGGTGTTGGTGCCACCCACGGGGCCGTTCGGGGGATGTTTCGAGTTCTCACCCTCTAACGCCATGTTTTGCCTAAGTCTAAAAATATGCAAATTACCGTCGTATTCTCAAACCGGGAGTCCCGCAACTGCGGGGTCAGTTCCTACGAGTTATATTGGTCCCGTGGGAGGTGTTGGTGCCACCCACGGGGATGTTCGGGGGCTGTTTCGAGTTCTCACCCTCTAACGCCATGTTTTTAAGCCTAAGTCTAGAAATATGCAATTTACCATCGTATTCTCCAACCGGGAGTCCCATGACTGCGGGGTCAGTTCCTACGAGTTACTTTGGTCCCGTGGGAGGTGTTGGTGCCACCCACGGGGCCGTTCGGGTGCTGTTTCGAGTTTTCACCCTCTAACGCCATGTTTTGCCTCAGTCTAGAAATATGCAAATTACCGTCGTATTCTCAAACCGGGAGTCCCGCAGCTGCGGGGTCAGTTCTACGAGTTATATTGGTCCCGTGGGAGGTGTTGGTGCCACCCACGGGGACGTTCGGGGGCGGTTTCGAGTTTTCACCCTCTAACGCCATGTTTCTAAGCCTAAGTCTAGAAATATGCAAATTATCGTCTTATTCTCAAACCGGGAGTCCCGCGACAGCGGGGTCAGTTCCTACGAGTTACATTAGTCCCGTGGGAGGTGTTGGTGCCACCCACGGGGCCGTTCGGGGGCTGTTTCGAGTTCTCACCCTCCAACGCCATGTTTTGCCTAAGTCTAGAAATATGCAAATTACCTTCGTATTCTCAAACCGGAAGTCCCGCGGCTGCGGGGACAGTTCCTACGAGTTATATTGGTCTCGTGGGAGGTGTTCGTGCCACCCACGGGGCCGTTCGGGGCTGTTTCGAGTTTTCACCCTCTAACGCCATGTTTTTAAGCGTAAGTCAAGAAATATGCAAATTACCGTCGTACTCTCAAACGGGGAGACCCGCGGCTGAGGGGACAGTTCCTAGGAGTTATATTGGTCTCGTGGGAGGTGTTGGTGCCACCCACGAGACCGTTCGGGGGCTGTTTCGAGTTTTCACCTTCTAACGCCATGTTTTTAAGCCTAAGTCTAGAAATATGCAAATTATCATTGTATTCTCCAACCGGGAGTCCCGCGACTGCGGGGTCAGTTCCTACGAGTTACATTGGTCCCGTGGGAGGTGTTGGTGCCACCCACGGGGACGTTCGGAAGCTGTTTCGAGTTCTCACCCTCTAACGCCATGTTTTTAAGCCTAAGTCTAGAAATATGCAAATTATCGTCGTATTCTCAAACCGGGAGTCCCGCGACTGCGGGGTCAGTTCCTACGAGTTACATTGGTCCCGTGGGAGGTGTTGGTGCCACCCACGGGGCCGTTCGGGGGCTGTTTCGAGTTCTCACCCTCTAACGCCATGTTTTGCCTAAGTCTAGAAATATGCAAATTACCTTCGTATTCTCAAACTGGGAGTCCCGTGGCTGCGGGGACAGTTCCTTCGAGTTATATTGGACCCGTGGGAGGTGTTGGTGCCACCCACGGGGACGTTCGGGGGATGTTTCGAGTTTTCACCCTCTAACGCCATGTTTCTAAGCCTAAGTCTATAAATATGCAAATTACCGTCGTATTCTCCAACCGGGAGTCCCATGACTGCGGGGTCAGTTCCTACGAGTTACATTGGTCCCGTGGGAGGTGTTGGTGCCACCCACGGGGCCGTTCGGGGGCTGTTTCGAGTTTTCACCCTCTAACGCCATGTTTTTATGCCTAAGTCTAGAAATATGCAAATTACCTTCGTATCCTCAAACCGGGAGTCCCGCGGCTGCGGGGACAGTTCCTAAGAGTTATATTGGTCCCGTGGGAGGTGTTGGTGCCACCCACGGGACCGTTCGGTGGCTGTTTCGAGTTCTCACCCTCTAACGCCATGTTTCTAAGCCTAAGTCTAGAAATATGCAAATTATCGTCGTATTCTCAAACCGGGAGTCCCGCGACTGCGGGGTCAGTTACTACGAGTTACATTGGTAACGTGGGAGGTGTTGGTGAAACCCACGGGGCCGTTCGGGGGCTGTTTCGAGTTCTCACCCTCTAACGCCATGTTTTGCCTAAGTCTAGAAATATACAAGTTAACTTCGTATTCTCAAACTGGGAGTCCCGCGGCTGCGGGGACAGTTCCTTCGAGTTATATTGGTCCCGTGGGAGGTGTTGGTGCCACCCACGGGGACGTTCGGGGGCTGTTTCGAGTTTTCACCCACTAACGCCATGTTTTTAGCCTAAGTCTAGAAATATGCAAATTACAGTCGTATTCTCCAACCGGGAGTCCCATGACTGCGGGGTCAGTTCCTACGAGTTACATTGGTCCCGTGGGAGGTGTTGGTGCCACCCACGGGGCCGTTCGGGGGCTGTTTCGAGTTTTCACACTCTAACGCCATGTTTTGCCTAAGTCTAGAAATATGCAAATTACCGTCGTATTCTCAAACCGGGAGTCCCGCAACTGCGGGCTCAGTTCCTACGAGTTATATTGGTCCCGAGGGAGGTGTTGGTGCCACCCACGGGGATGTTCGGAGGCTGTTTCTAGTTTTCACCCTCTAACGCCATGTTTCTAAGCCCAAGTCTAGAAATATGCAAATTATCGTCGTATTCTCAAACCAGGAGTCCCGCGGCTGCGTGGTCAGTTCCTACGAGTTACATTGGTCCCGTGGGAGGTGTTGATGCCACCAACGTGGACGTTCGGGGGCTGTTTCGAGTTCTCACCCTCTAACGCCATATTTTTAAGCCTAAGTCTCGAAATATGCAAATTACCGTCGTATTCTCAAACCGGGAGTCCCGCGACTGCGGGGTCAGTTCCTACGAGTTATATTGGTCCCGTGGGAGGTGATGGTGCCACCCACGGGACCGTTCGGGGGATGTTTCGTGTTCTCACCCTCTAACGCCATGTTTTGCCTAAGTCTAGAAATATGCAAATTACCTTCGTATTCTCAAACAGGGAGTCCCGCGGCTGCGGGGACAGTTCCTACGAGTTATATTGGTCCCGTGGGAGGTGATGGTGCCACCCACGGGGACGTTGGGGGGCTGTTTCGAGTTTTCACCCTCTAACGCCATGTTTTTAACCCTAAGTCTAGAAATATGCAAATTACCATCGTATTCTCAAACCGGGAGTCCCGCGACTGCGGGGTCAGTTCCTACGAGTTACATTGGTCCCGTGGGAGGTGTTGGTGCCACCCACGGGGCCGTTCGAGGGCTGTTTCGAGTTCTCACCCTCTAACGCCATGTTTTGCCTAAGTTTAGAAATATGCAAATTACCTTCGTATTCTCAAACCGGAAGTCCCGCGACTGCGGGGACAGTTCCTACGAGTTATATTGGTCCCGTGGGAGGTGTTAGTGCCACCCACGGGGCCGTTCGAGGGCTGTTTCGAGTTCTCACCCTCTAACGCCATGTTTTGCCTAAGTCTATAAATATGCAAATTACCTTCGTATTCTCAAACCGGAAGTCCCGCGGCTGCGGGGACAGTTCCTACGAGTTATATTGGTCCCGTGGGAGGTGTTGGTGCCACCCACGGGGACGTTCGGGGGATGTTTCGAGTTTTCACCCTCTAACGCCATGTTTTTAAGCCTAAGTCTAGAAATATGCAAATTACCGTCGTATTCACCAACCGGGAGTCCCATGACTGGGGGGTCAGTTCCTACGAGTTACATTGGTCCCGTGGGAGGTGTTGGTGCCACCCACGGGGCCGTTCGGGGGCTGTTTCGAGTTTTCACCCTCTAACGCCATGTTTTTAAGCCTAAGTCTAGAAATATGCAAATTACCTTCGTATCCTCAAATCGGGAGTCCCGCGGCTGCGGGGACAGTTCCTAAGAGTTATATTGGTCCCGTGGGAGGTGTTGGTGCCACCCACGGGACCGTTCGGGGGCTGTTTCGAGTTCTCACCCTCTAACGCCATGTTTCTAAGCCTAAGTCTAGAAATATGCAAATTATCATCGTATTCTCAAACCGGGAGTCCCGCGACTGCGGGGTCAGTTACTACGAGTTACATTGGTAACGTGGGAGCTGTTGGTGCAACCCACGGGGCCGTTCGGGGGCTGTTTCGAGTTCTCACCCTCTAACGCCATGTTTTGCCTAAGTCTAGAAATATACAAATTAACTTCGTATTCTTAAACTGGGAGTCCCGCGGCTGCGGGGACAGTTCCTTCGAGTTATATTGGTCCCGTGGGAGGTGTTGGTGCCACCAACGGGGACGTTCGGGGGATGTTTCGAGTTTTCAGCCACTAACGCCATGTTTTTAGCCTAAGTCTAGAAATATGCAAATTACCGTCTTATTCTCCAACCGGGAGTCCCATGACTGCGAGGTCAGTTCCTACGAGTTACATTGGTCCCGTGGGAGGTGTTGGTGCCACCCACAGGGACGTTCGGGGGCAGTTTCGAGTTTTCACCCTATAACGCCATGTTTTGCCCAAGTCTAGAAATATGCAAATTACCGTCGTATTCTCAAACCGGGAGTCCCGCAACTGCGGGGTCAGTTCCTACGAGTTATATTGGTCCTGAGGGAGGTGTTGGTGCCACCCACGGGGACGTTCGGGGGCTGTTTCGAGTTCTCACCCTCTAACGCCATGTTTTGCCTAAGTTTAGAAATATGCAAATTACCTTCGTATTCTCAAACCGGAAGTCCCGCGACTGCGGGGACAGTTCCTACGAGTTATATTGGTCCCGTGGGAGGTGTTAGTGCCACCCACGGGGCCGTTCGAGGGCTGTTTCGAGTTCTCACCCTCTAACGCCATGTTTTGCCTAAGTCTAGAAATATGCAAATTACCTTCGTATTCTCAAACCGGAAGTCCCGCGGCTGCGGGGACAGTTCCTACGAGTTATATTGGTCCCGTGGGAGGTGTTGGTGCCACCCACGGGGCCGTTCGAGGGCTGTTTCGAGTTCTCACCCTCTAACGCCATGTTTTGCCTAAGTTTAGAAATATGCAAATTACCTTCGTATTCTCAAACCGGAAGTCCCGCGACTGCGGGGACAGTTCCTACGAGTTATATTGGTCCCGTGGGAGGTGTTAGTGCCACCCACGGGGCCGTTCGAGGGCTGTTTCGAGTTCTCACCCTCTAACGCCATGTTTTGCCTAAGTCTAGAAATATGCAAATTACCTTCGTATTCTCAAACCGGAAGTCCCGCGGCTGCGGGGACAGTTCCTACGAGTTATATTGGTCCCGTGGGAGGTGTTGGTGCCACCCACGGGGACGTTCGGGGGATGTTTCGAGTTTTCACCCTCTAACGCCATGTTTTTAAGCCTAAGTCTAGAAATATGCAAATTACCGTCGTATTCACCAACCGGGAGTCCCATGACTGGGGGGTCAGTTCCTACGAGTTACATTGGTCCCGTGGGAGGTGTTGGTGCCACCCACGGGGCCGTTCGGGGGCTGTTTCGAGTTTTCACCCTCTAACGCCATGTTTTTAAGCCTAAGTCTAGAAATATGCAAATTACCTTCGTATCCTCAAATCGGGAGTCCCGCGGCTGCGGGGACAGTTCCTAAGAGTTATATTGGTCCCGTGGGAGGTGTTGGTGCCACCCACGGGACCGTTCGGGGGCTGTTTCGAGTTCTCACCCTCTAACGCCATGTTTCTAAGCCTAAGTCTAGAAATATGCAAATTATCATCGTATTCTCAAACCGGGAGTCCCGCGACTGCGGGGTCAGTTACTACGAGTTACATTGGTAACGTGGGAGCTGTTGGTGCAACCCACGGGGCCGTTCGGGGGCTGTTTCGAGTTCTCACCCTCTAACGCCATGTTTTGCCTAAGTCTAGAAATATACAAATTAACTTCGTATTCTTAAACTGGGAGTCCCGCGGCTGCGGGGACAGTTCCTTCGAGTTATATTGGTCCCGTGGGAGGTGTTGGTGCCACCAACGGGGACGTTCGGGGGATGTTTCGAGTTTTCAGCCACTAACGCCATGTTTTTAGCCTAAGTCTAGAAATATGCAAATTACCGTCTTATTCTCCAACCGGGAGTCCCATGACTGCGAGGTCAGTTCCTACGAGTTACATTGGTCCCGTGGGAGGTGTTGGTGCCACCCACAGGGACGTTCGGGGGCAGTTTCGAGTTTTCACCCTATAACGCCATGTTTTGCCCAAGTCTAGAAATATGCAAATTACCGTCGTATTCTCAAACCGGGAGTCCCGCAACTGCGGGGTCAGTTCCTACGAGTTATATTGGTCCTGAGGGAGGTGTTGGTGCCACCCACGGGGACGTTCGGGGGCTGTTTCGAGTTTTCACCCTCTAACGCCATGATTCTAAGCCTAAGTCTAGAAATATGCAAATTATCGTCGTATTCTCCAACCGGGAGTCCCGCGACTGCGGGGTCAGTTCCTACGAGTTACATTGGTCCCGTGGGAGGTGTTGGTGCCACCCACAGGGACGTTCGGGGGCAGTTTCGAGTTTTCACCCTCTAACGCCATGTTTTGCCCAAGTCTAGAAATATGCAAATTACCGTCGTATTCTCAAACCGGGAGTCCCGCAACTGCGGGGTCAGTTCCTACGAGTTATATTGGTCCCGAGGGAGGTGTTGGTGCCACCCACGGGGACGTTCGGGGGCTGTTTCGAGTTCTCACCCTCTAACGCCATGTTTCTAAGCCTAAGTCTAGAAATATGCAAATTACCTTCGTATCCTCAAACCGGGAGTCCCGCGGCTGCGGGGACAGTTCCTATGAGTTACATTGGTCCCGTGGGAGGTGTTGGTGCCACCCACGGGGCCGTTCGAGGGCTGTTTCGAGTTCTCACCCTCTAACGCCATGTTTTGCCTAAATCTAGAAATATGCAAATTACCTTCGTATTCTCAAACCGGAAGTCCCGCGACTGCGAGGACAGTTCCTACGAGTTATATTGGTCCCGTGGGAGGTGTTGGTGCCACCCACGGGGACGTTCGGGGGCTGTTTCGAGTTTTCACCCTCTAACGCCATGTTTTTAAGCCTAAGTCTAGAAATATGCAAATTATCGTCGTATTCTCCAACCGGGAGTCCCGCGACTGTGGGGTCAGTTCCTACGAGTTACATTGGTCCCGTGGGAGGTGTTGGTGCCACCCACGGGGACGTTCGGGGGCTGTTTCGAGTTCTCACCCTCTAACGCCATGTTTTTAAGCCTAAGTCTAGAAATATGCAAATTATCGTCGTATTCTCAAATCGGGGGTCCCGCGACTGCGGGGTCAGTTCCTACGAGTTACCGTCTAGAAAGCCTAAGTCTAGAAATATGCAAATTACCGTCGTATTCTCCAACCAGGAGTCCCATGACTGCGGGGTCAGTTCCTACGAGTTACATTTGTCCCGTGGGAGGTGTTGGTGCCACCCACGGGGCCGTTCGGGGGCTGTTTCGAGTTCTCACCCTCTAACGCCATGTTTTGCCTAAGTCTAGAAATATGCAAATTACCTTCGTATTCTCAAACTGGGAGTCCCGCGGCTGCGGGGACAGTTCCTTCGAGTTATATTGGTCCCGTGGGAGGTGTTGGTGCCACCCACGGGGACGTTCGGGGGATGTTTCGAGTTCTCACCCTCTAATGCCATGTTTTTAAGCCTAAGTCTAGAAATATGCAAATTACCGTCGTATTCTCGAACCGGGAGTCCCGCGACTGCGGGGTCAGTTCCTACGAGTTACATTGGTCCCGTGGGAGGTGTGGGTGCCACCCACGGGGCCGTTCGGGGGCTGTTTCGAGTTCTCACCCTCTAACGCCATATTTTGCCTAAGTCTAGAAATATGCAAATTACCGTCGTATTCTCAAACCGGGAGTCCCGCAACTGTGGGGTCAGTTCCTACGAGTTATATTGGTCACGTGGGAGGTGTTGGTGCCACCCACGGGGACGTTCGGGGGCTGTTTCGAGTTCTCACCCTCTAACGCCATGTTTCTAAGCCTAAGTCTAGAAATATGCAAATTATCGTCGTATTCTCAAACCGGGAGTCCCGCGACTGCGGGGTCAGTTCCTACGTGTTACATTGGTCCCGTGGGAGGTGTTGGTGCCACCCACGGGGCCGTTCAGGGGATGTTTCGAGTTCTCACCCTCTAAAGCCATGTTTTGCCTAAGTCTAGAAATATGCATATTACCTTCGTATTCTCAAACTGGGAGTCCCGCGGATGCGGGGACAGTTCCTTCGAGTTATATTGATCCCGTGGGAGGTGTTGGTGCCACCCACGGGGACGTTCGGGGGATGTTTCGAGTTTTCACCCTCTAACGCCATGTTTTTAAGCCTAAGTCTAAAAATATGCAAATTACCGTCGTATTCTCCAACCGGGAGTCCCATGACTGCGGGGTCAGTTCCTACGAGTTACATTGGTCCCGTGGGAGGTGTTGGTGCCACCCACGGGGACGTTCGGGGGCAGTTTCGAGTTTTCACCCTATAACGCCATGTTTTGCCCAAGTCTAGAAATATACAAATTATCGTCGTATTCTCAAACCGGGAGTCCCGCAACTGCGGGGTCTGTTCCTACGAGTTATATTGGTCCCGTGGGAGGTGTTGGTGCCACCCACGGGGACGTTCGGGGGCTGTTTCGAGTTTTCACCCTCTAACGCCATGATTCTAAGCCTAAGTCTAGAAATATGCAAATTATCGTCGTATTCTCAAACCGGGAGTCCCGCGGCTGCGGGGTCAGTTCCTACGAGTTACATTGGTCCCGTGGGAGGTGTTGATGCCACCCACGGGGACGTTCGGGGACTGCTTCGAGTTCTCACCCTCTAACGCCATATTTTTAAGCCTAAGTCTATAAATATGCAAATTACCGTCGTATTCTCAAACCGGGAGTCCCGCGACTGCGGGGTCAGTTCCTACGAGTTATATTGGTCCTGTGAGAGGTGATGGTGCCACCCACGGGACCGTTCGGGGGATGTTTCGAGTTCTCACCCTCTAACGCCATGTTTTGCCTAAGTCTAGAAATATGCAAATTACCTTCGTATTCTCAAACCGGGAGTCCCGCGGCTGCGGGGACAGTTCCTACGAGTTGTATTGGTCCCGTGAGAGGTGATGGTGCCACCCACGGGGACGTTCGGGGGCTGTTTCGAGTTTTCACCCTCTAACGCCATGTTTTTAAGCCTAAGTCTAGAAATATGCAAATTATCGTCGTATTCTCAAACCGGGAGTCCCGCGACTGCGGGGTCAGTTCGTACGAGTTACATTGGTCCCGTGGGAGGTGTTGGTGCCACCCACGGGGCCATTCGAGGGCTGTTTCGAGTTCTGACCCTCTAACGCCATGTTTTTCCTAAGTCTAGAAATATGCAAATTACCTTCGTATTCTCAAACCGGAAGTCCCGCGGCTGCGGGGACAGTTCCTACGAGTTATATTGGTCCCGTGGGAGGTGTTGGTGCCACCCACGGGGACGTTCGGGGGCTGTTTCGAGTTTTCACCCTCTAACGCCATGTTTTTAAGCCTAAGTCTAGAAATATGCAAATTACCGTCGTATTCTCAAACCGGGAGTCCCGCGACTGCGGGGTCAGTTCCTACGAGTTACATTGGTCCCGTGGGAGGTGTTGGTGCCACCCACGGGGCCGTTCGGGGGCTGTTTCGAGTTTTCATCCTCTAACGCCATGTTTTGCCTAAGTCTAGAAATATGCAAATTACCTTCGTATTTTCAAACTGGGAGTCCCGCGGCTGCGGGGACAGTTCCTTCGAGTTATATTGGTCCCGTGGGAGGTGTTGGTGCCACCCACGGGGACGTTCGGGGGATGTTTCGAGTTTTCACCCTCTAACGCCATGTTTATAAGCCTAAGTGTAGAAATATGCAAATTACCGTCGTATTCTCCAACCGGGAGTCCCATGACTGCGGGGTCAGTTCCTACGAGTTACTTTGGTCCCGTGGGAGGTGTTGGTGCCACCCACGGGGCCGTTCGGGGGCTGTTTCGAGTTTTCACCCTCTAACGCCATGTTTTGCCTAAGTCTAGAAATATGCAAATTACCTTCGTATCCTCAAACTGGGAGTCCCGCGGCTGCGGGGACAGTTCCTACGAGTTACATTGGTCCCGTGGTAGGTGTTGGTGCCACCCACGGGGCCGTTCGAGGGCTGTTTTGAGTTCTCACCCTCTAACGCCATGTTTTGCCTAAATCTAGAAATATGCAAATTACCTTCGTATTCTCAAACTAGAAGTCCCGCGACTGCGGGGACAGTTCCTACGAGTTATATTGGTCCCGTGGGAGGTGTTGGTGCCACCCACGGGGACGTTCGGGGGCTGTTTCGAGTTCTCACCCTCTAACGCCATGTTTTTAAGCCTAAGTCTAGAAATATGCAAATTATCGTCGTATTCTCAAACCGGGGGTCCCGCGACTGCGGGGTCAGTTCCTACGAGTTACCGTCTAGAAAGCCAAAGTCTAGAAATATGCAAATTACCGTCGTATTCTCCAACCGGGAGTCCCATGACTCGGGGGTCAGTTCCTATGAGTTACATTGGTCCTGTGGGAGGTGTTGGTGCCACCCACGGGGCCGTTCGGGGGCTGTTTCGAGTTCTCACCCTCTAACGCCATGTTTTGCCTAAGTCTAGAAATATGCAAATTACCTTCGTATTCTCAAACTGGGAGTCCCGCGGCTGGGGGACAGTTCCTTCGAGTTATATTGGTCTCGTGGGAGGTGTTGGTGCCACCCACGGGGACGTTCGGGGGATGTTTCGAGTTCTCACCCTCTAACGCCATGTTTTTAAGCCTAAGTCTATAAATATGCAAATTACCGTCGTATTCTCGAACCGGGAGTCCCGCGACTGCGGGGTCAGTACCTACGAGTTACATTGGTCCCGTGGGAGGTGTGGGTGCCACCCACGGGGCCGTTCGGGGGCTGTTTCGAGTTCTCACCCTCCAACGCCATGTTTTGCCTAAGTCTAGAAATATGCAAATTACCGTCGTATTCTCAAACCGGGAGTCCCGCAACTGCGGGGTCAGTTCCTACGAGTTATATTGGTCCCGTGGGAGGTGTTGGTGTCACCCACGGGGACGTTCGGTGGCTGTTTCGAGTTCTCACCCTCTAACGCCATGTTTCTAAGCCAAAGTCTAGAAATATGCAAATTATCGTCGTATTCTCAAACCGGGAGTCCCGCGACTGCGGGGTCAGTTCCTACGTGTTAAATTGGTCCCGTGTGAGGTGTTGGTGCCACCCACGGGGCCGTTCAGGGGCTGTTTCGAGTTCTCACCCTCTAACGCCATGTTTTGCCTAAGTCTAGAAATATGCAAATTACCTTCGTATTCTCAAACTGGGAGTCCCGCGTATGCGGGGACAGTTCCTTCGAGTTATATTGATCCCGTGGGAGGTGTTGGTGCCACCCACGGGGACGTTCGGGGGATGTTTCGAGTTTTCACCCTCTAACGCCATGTTTTTAAGCCTAAGTCTAGAAATATCCAAATTACCGTCGTATTCTCAAACCGGGAGTCCCACGACTGCGGGATCAGTTACTACGAGTTACATTGGTCCCGTGGGAGGTGTCGGTTCCACCCACGGGGACGTTCGGGGGCTGTTTCGAGTTCTCACCCTCTAAAGCCATGTTTTTAAGCCTAAGTCTAAAAATATGCAAATTACCGTCGTATTCTCCAACCGGGAGTCCCATGACTGCGGGGTCTGTTCCTACGAGTTACATTGGTCCCGTGGGAGGTGTTGGTGCCACCCACGGGGACGTTCGGGGGAAGTTTCGAGTTTTCACCCTAAAACGCCATGTTTTGCCCAAGTCTAGAAATATGCAAATTACCGTCGTATTCTCAAACCGGGAGTCCCGCAACTGCGGGGTCAGTTCCTACGAGTTATATTGGTCCCGTGGGAGGTGTTGGTGCCACCCACGGGGACGTTCGGAGGCTGTTTCGAGTTTTCACCCTCTAACGCCATGATTCTAAGCCTAAGTCTAGAAATATGCAAATTATCGTCGTATTCTCAAACCGGGAGTCCCGCGGCTGCGGGGTCAGTTCCTATGAGTTACATTGGTCCCGTGGGAGGTGTTGATGCCACCCACGGGGACGTTCGGGGACTGCTTCGAGTTCTCACCCTCTAACGCCATATTTTTAAGCCTAAGTCTAGAAATATGCAAATTACCGTCGTATTCTCAAACCGGGAGTCCCGCGACTGCGGGGTAAGTTCCTACGAGTTATATTGGTCATGTGAGAGGTGATGGTGCCACCCACGGGACCGTTCGGGGGATGTTTCGAGTTCTCACCCTCTAACGCCATGTTTTGCCTAAGTCTAGAAATATGCAAATTACCTTCGTATTCTCAAACTGGGAGTCCCGCGGCTGCGGGGACAGTTCCTACGAGTTATATTGGTCCCGTGAGAGGTGATGGTGCCACCCACGGGGACGTTCGGGGGCTGTTTCGAGTTTTCACCCTCTAACGCCATGTTTTTAAGCCTAAGTCTAGAAATATGCAAATTATCGTCGTATTCTCAAACCGGGAGTCCCGCGACTGCGGTGTCAGTTCCTACGAGTTACATTGGTCCCGTGGGAGGTGTTGGTGCCACCCACGGGGCCGTTCGAGGGCTGTTTCGAATTCTGACCCTCTAACGCCATGTTTTTCCTAAGTCTAGAAATATGCAAATTACCTTCGTATTCTCAAACCGAAAGTCCCGCGGCTGCGGGGACAGTTCCTACCAGTTATATTGGTCCCGTGGGAGGTGTTGGTGCCACCCACGGGGACGTTCGGGGGCTGTTTTGAGTTTTCACCCTCTAACGCCATGTTTTTAAGCCTAAGTCTAGAAATATGCAAATTACCGTCGTATTCTCAAACCGGGAGTCCCGCGACTGCGGGGTCAGTTCCTACGAGTTACATTGGTCCCGTGGGAGGTGTTGGTGCCACCCACGGGGCCGTTCGGGGGCTGTTTCGAGTTTTCATCCTCTAACGCCATGTTTTGCCTAAGTCTAGAAATATGTAAATTACCTTCGTATTTTCAAACTGGGAGTCCCGCGGCTGCGGGGACAGTTCCTTCGAGTTATATTGGTCCCGTGGGAGGTGTTGGTGCCACCCACGGGGACGTTCGGGGGATGTTTCGAGTTTTCACTCTCTAACACCATGTTTATAAGCCTAAGTGTAGAAATATGCAAATTACTGTCGTATTCTCCAACCGGGAGTCCCATGACTGCGGGGTCAGTTCCTACGAGTTACTTTGGTCCCGTGGGAGGTGTTGGTGCCACCCACGGGGCCGTTCCGGGGATGTTTCGAGTTTTCACCCTCTAACGCCATGTTTTGCCTAAGTCTAGAAATATGCAAATTACCTTCGTATCCTCAAACCGGGAGTCCCGCGGCTGCGGGGACAGTTCCTACGAGTTACATTGGTCCCGTGGGAGGTGTTGGTGCCACCCACGGGGCCGTTCGAGGGCTGTTTCGAGTTCTCACCCTCTAACGCCATGTTTTGCCTAAATCTAGAAATATGCAAATTACCTTCGTATTCTCAAACCGGAAGTCCCGCGACTGCGGGGACAGTTCCTACGAGTTATATTGGTCCCGTGGGAGGTGTTGGTGCCACCCACGGGGACGTTCGGGGGCTGTTTTGAGTTTTCACCCTCTAACGCCATGTTTTTAAGCCTATGTCTAGAAATATGCAAATTACCTTCATATCCTCAAACCGGGAGTCCCGCGGCTGCGGGGACAGTTCCTAAGAGTTATATTGGTCCCGTGGGAGGTGTTGGTGCCTCCCACGGGACCGTTCGGGGACTGCTTCGAGTTTTCACCCTCTAACGCCATGTTTTTAAGCCTAAGTCTAGAAATATGCAAATTATCGTCGTATTCTCCAACCGGGAGTCCCGCGACTGCGGGGTCAGTTCCTACGAGTTACATTGGTCCGGTGGGAGGTGTTGGTGCCACCCACGGGGACGTTCGTGGGCTGTTTCGAGTTCTCACCCTCTAACGCCATGTTTTTAAGCCTAAGTCTAGAAATATGCAAATTATCGTCGTATTCTCAAACCGGGAGTCCCGCGACTGCGGGGTCAGTTCCTATGAGTTACCGTCTAGAAAGCCTAAGTCTAGAAATATGCAAATTATCGTCGTATTCTCAAACCGGGGGTCCCGCGACTGCGGGGTCAGTTCCTACGAGTTACCGTCTAGAAAGCCTAAGTCTAGAAATATGCAAATTACCGTCGTATTCTCCCACCGGGAGTCCCATGACTGCGGGGTCAGTTCCTACGAGTTACATTTGTCCCGTGGGAGGTGTTGGTGCCACCCACGGGGCCGTTCGGGGGCTGTTTCGAGTTCTCACCCTCTAACGCCATGTTTTGCCTAAGTCTAGAAATATGCAAATTACCTTCGTATTCTCAAACTGGGAGTCCCGCGACTGCGGGGACAGTTCCTTCGAGTTATATTGGTCCCGTGGGAGGTGTTGGTGCCACCCACGGGGACGTTCGGGGGATGTTTCGAGTTCTCACCCTCTAACGCCATGTTTTTAAGCCTAAGTCTAGATATATGCAAATTACCGTCGTATTCTCCAACCGGGAGTCCCGCGACCGCGGGGTCAGTTCCTACGAGTTACATTGGTCCCGTGGGAGGTGTGGGTACCACCCACGGGGACGTTCGGGGGCAGTTTCGAGTTTTCACCCTATAACGCCATGTTTTGCCCAAGTCTAGAAATATGCAAATTACCGTCGTATTCTCAAACCGGGAGTCCCGCAACTGCGGGGTCAGTTCCTACGAGTTATATTGGTCCCGTGGGAGGTGTTGGTGCCACCCACGGGGACGTTCGGGGGCTGTTTTGAGTTTTCACCCTCTAACGCCATGATTCTAAGCCTAAGTCTAGAAATATGCAAATTATCGTCGTATTCTCAAACCGGGAGTCCCGCGGCTGCGGGGTCAGTTCCTACGAGTTACATTGGTCCCGTGGGAGGTGTTGATGCCACCCACGGGGACGTTCGGGTACTGCTTCGAGTTCTCACCCTCTAACGCCATATTTTTAAGCCTAAGTCTAGAAATATGCAAATTACCGTCGTATTCTCAAACCGGGAGTCCCGCGACTGCGGGGTCAGTTCCTACGAGTTATATTGGTCCTGTGAGAGGTGATGGTGCCACCCACGGGACCGTTCGGGGGATGTTTCGAGTTCTCACCCTCTAACGCCATGTTTTGCCTAAGTCTAGAAATATGCAAATTACCTTCGTATTCTCAAACCGGGAGTCCCGCGGCTGCGGGGACCGTTCCTACGAGTTATATTGGTCCCGTGAGAGGTGATGGTGCCACCCACGGGGACGTTCGGGGGCTGTTTCGAGTTTTCACCCTCTAACACCATGTTTTTAAGCCTAAGTTTAGAAATATGCAAATTATCATCGTATTCTCAAACCGGGAGTCCCGTGACTGCGGGGTCAGTTCCTACGAGTTACATTGGTCCCGTGGGAGGTGTTGGTGCCACCCACGGGGCCGTTCGAGGGCTGTTTCGAGTTCTGACCCTCTAACGCCATGTTTTTCCTAAGTCTAGAAATATGCAAATTACCTTCGTATTCTCAAACCGGAAGTCCCGCGGCTGCGGGGACAGTTCCTACGAGTTATATTGGTCCCGTGAGAGGTGATGGTGCCACCCACTGGGACGTTCTGGGGCTGTTTCGAGTTTTCACCCTCTAACGCCATGTTTTTAAGCCTAAGTCTAGAAATATGCAAATTATCGTCGTATTCTCAAACCAGGAGTCCCGCGACTGCGGGGATCAGTTCCTACGAGTTACATTGGTCCCGTGGTAGGTGTTGGTGCCACCCACGGGGCCGTTCGAGGGCTGTTTCGAGTTCTGACCCTCTAACGCCATGTTTTTCCTAAGTCTAGAAATATGCAAATTACCTTCGTATTCTCAAACCGGAAGTCCCGCGGCTGCGGGGACAGTTCCTACCAGTTATATTGGTCCCGTGGGAGGTGTTGGTGCCACCCACGGGGACGTTCGGGGGCTGTTTCGAGTTTTCACCCTCTAACGCCATGTTTTTAAGCCTAAGTCTAGAAATATGCAAATTACCGTCGTATTCTCAAACCGGGAGTCCCGCGACTGCGGGGTCAGTTCCTACGAGTTACATTGGTCCCGTGGGAGGTGTTGGTGCCACCCACGGGGCCGTTCGGGGGCTGTTTCGAGTTTTCATCCTCTAACGCCATGTTTTGCCTAAGTCTAGAAATATGCAAATTACCTTCGTATTTTCAAACTGGGAGTCCCGCGGCTGCGGGGACAGTTCCTTCGAGTTATATTGGTCCCGTGGGAGGTGTTGGTGCCACCCACGGGGACGTTCGGGGGATGTTTCGAGTTTTCACCCTCTAACGCCATGTTTATAAGCCTAAGTGTAGAAATATGCAAATTACCGTCGTATTCTCCAACCGGGAGTCCCATGACTGCGGGGTCAGTTCCTACGAGTTACTTTGGTCCCGTGGGAGGTGTTGGTGCCACCCACGGGGCCGTTCCCTGGCTGTTTCGAGTTTTCACCCTCTAACGCCATGTCTTGCCTAAGTCTAGAAATATGCAAATTACCGTCGTATTCTCAAACCGGGAGTCCCGCAACTGCGGGGTCAGTTCTACGAGTTATATTGGTCCCGTGGGAGGTGTTGGTGCCACCCACGGGGACGTTCGGGGGCGGTTTCGAGTTTTCACCCTCTAACGCCATGTTTCTAAGCCTAAGTCTAGAAATATGCAAATTATCGTCGTATTCTCAAACCGGGAGTCCCGCGACTACGGGGTCAGTTCCTACGAGTTACATTAGTCCCGTGGGAGATGTTGGTGCCACCCTCGGGGCCGTTCGGGGGCTGTTTCGAGTTCTCACCCTCTAACGCCATGTTTTGCCTAAGTCTAGAAATATGCAAATTACCTTCGTATTCTCAAACCCGGAGTCCGGCGGCTGCGGGGACAGTTCCTACGAGTTATATTGGTCTCGTGGGAGGTGTTCGTGCCACCCACAGGGCCGTTCGGGGCTGTTTCGAGTTTTCACCCTCTAACGCCATGTTTTTAAGCGTAAGTCAAGAAATATGCAAATCACCGTCGTACTCTCAAACTGGGAGACCAACGGCTGCGGGGTCAGTTCCTACGAGTTACATTGGTCCCGTGGGAGGTGTTGGTGCCACCCACGGGGCCGTTCGGGGGCTGTTTCGAGTTCTCACCCTCTAACGTCATGTTTTTAAGCCTAAGTCTACAAATATGCAAATTACAATCGTATTCTCAAACCGAGAGTCCCGCGGCTGCTGGGTCAGTTCCAACGAGTTACATTCGTCCCGTGGGAGGTGTCGGTGCCACCCACGAGGTCGTTCGGGGGCTGTTTCGAGTTCTCACCCTCTAAAGCCAAGTTTTTAAGCCTAAGTCCAGAAATATGCAAATTACCGTCATACTCTCAAACCGGGAGACCCGCGGCTGCGGGGACAGTTCCTATGAGTTACATTGGTTCCGTGGGAGGTGTTGGTGCCACCCACGGAGACGTTTGCAGGCTGTTTCGAGTTCTCACCCTCTAACGCCATGTTTTAAAGCCCAAGTCTATAAATATGCAAATTACAATCGTATTCTCAAACGCCATGGTGTCCCGCGACAGCGGGGTCAGTTCCTACGATTTACATTGGTCCCGTGGGAGGTGTTGGTGCCACCCACAGGGACGTTCGGGGGATGTTTCGAGTTCTCACCCTCTAACGCCATGTTTTTAAGCCTAAGTCTAGAAATATGCAAATTATCGTCGTATTCTCAAACCGGTAGTCCCGCGGCTGCGGGGACAGTTCCTACGAGTTATATTGGTCCCGTGGGAGGTGTTCGTGCCACCCACGGGGCCTTTCGGGAGCTGTTTCGAGTTTTCACCCTCTAACACCATGTTTTTAAGTCTAAGTCTAGAAATAGGCAAATTATCGTCGTATTCTCAAACCGGGAGTCCCGCGACTGCGGGGTCAGTTCCTACGAGTTACATTGGTCAGGTGGGAGGTGTTGGTGCCACCCACGGGGCCGTTTGGGGGCTGTTTCGGCTTTTCAACATCTAACGCCATGTTTTTAAGCCTAAGTCTAGAAATATGCAAATTACAATCGTATTCTCAAACCGGGAGTCCCGCGGCTGCGGGGTCAGCTCCTACGATTAACATTGGTCCCGTGGGAGGTGTTGGTGCCACCCACGGGGACGTTCGGGGGATGTTTCGAGTTCTCACCCTCTAACGCCATGTTTTTAAGCCTAAGTCTAGAAATATGCAAATTATTGTCGTATTCTCAAACCGGGAGTCCCGCGGCTGCGGGGACATTTCCTACGAGTTATATTGGTCCCGTGGGAGGTGTTCGTGCCACCCACGGGGCCGTTCGGGGGCTGTTTCGAGTTTTCACCCTCTAACGCTATGTTTTTAAGTCTAAGTCTAGAAATAGGAAAATTATCGTCGTATTCTCAAACCGGGAGTTCCGCGACTGCGGGGTCAGTTCCTACGAGTTACATTGGTCACGTGGGAGGTGTTGGTGCCACCCACGGGGCCGTTCGGGGGCTGTTTAGACTTTTCAACCTCTAACGCATGTTTTTAAGCCTAAGTCTAGAAATATGCAAATTACCGTCGTATTAGCCGCGGGGTCAGTTCCTAGGAGTTACATTGGTCCCGTGAAAGGTGTAGGTGCCACCCACGGGGCCGTTAGAGGGTTGTTTCGAGTTTTCACCCTCTAACGCCATGATTTTAAGCCTAAGTCTACAAATATGCAAATTACAATCGTATTCTCAAACCGAGAGTCCCGCGGCTGCGGGGTCAGTTCCAACGAGTTACATTGGTCCCGTGGGAGGTGTCGGTGCGACCCACGGGGACGTTCGGGGGCTGTTTCGAGTTCTCACCCTCTAAAGCCAAGTTTTTAATCCTAAGTCTAGAAATATGCAAATTACCGTCGTACTCTCAAACCGGGAGACCCGCGACTGCGGGGTCAGTTCCTACGTGTTACATTGGTCCCGTGGGAGGTGTTGGTGCCACCCACGGGGCCGTTCAGGGGCTGTTTCGAGTTCTCACCCTCTAACGCCATGTTTTGCCTAAGTCTAGAAAATATGCAAATTACCTTCGTATTCTCAAACTGGGAGTCCCGCGGATGCGGGGACAGTTCCTTCGAGTTATATTGATCCCGTGGGAGGTTTTGGTGCCACCCACGGGGACGTTCGGGGGATGTTTCGAGTTTTCACCCACTAACGCCATGTTTTTAAGCCTAAGTCTAAAAATATGCAAATTACCGTCGTATTCTCCAACCGGGAGTCCCATGACTGCGGGGTCAGTTCCTACGAGTTACATTGGTCCCGTGGGAGGTGTTGGTGCCACCCACAGGGACGTTCGGGGGCAGTTTCGAGTTTTCACCCTATAACGCCATGTTTTGCCCAAGTCTAGAAATATGCAAATTACCGTCGTATTCTCAAACCGGGAGTCCCGCAACTGCGGGGTCAGTTCCTACGAGTTATATTGGTCCCGTGGGAGGTGTTGGTGCCACCCACGGGGACGTTCGGGGGCTGTTTCGAGTTTTCACCCTCTAACGCCATGATTCTAAGCCTAAGTCTAGAAATATGCAAATTATCGTCGTATTCTCAAACCGGGAGTCCCGCGGCTGCGGGGTCAGTTCCTACGAGTTACATTGGTCCCGTGGGAGGTGTTGATGCCACCCACGGGGACGTTCGGGGACTGCTTCGAGTGCTCACCCTCTAACGCCATATTTTTAAGCCTAAGTCTAGAAATATGCAAATTACCGTCGTATTCTCAAACCGGGAGTCCCGCGACTGCGGGGTCAGTTCCTACGAGTTATATTGGTCCTGTGAGAGGTGATGGTGCCACCCACGGGACCGTTCGGGGGATGTTTCGAGTTCTCACCCTCTAACGCCATGTTTTGCCTAAGTCTAGAAATATGCAAATTACCTTCTTATTCTCAAACCGGGAGTCCCGCGGCTGCGGGGACCGTTCCTACGAGTTATATTGGTCCCGTGAGAGGTGATGGTGCCACCCACGGGGACGTTCGGGGGCTGTTTCGAGTTTTCACCCTCTAACACCATGTTTTTAAGCCTAAGTCTAGAAATATGCAAATTATCGTCGTATTCTCAAACCGGGAGTCCCGCGACTGCGGGGTCAGTTCCTACGAGTTACATTGGTCCCGTGGAAGGTGTTGGTGCCACCCACGGGGCCGTTCGAGGGCTGTTTCGAGTTCTGACCCTCTAACGCCATGTTTTTCCTAAGTCTAGAAATATGCAAATTACCTTCGTATTCTCAAACTGGAAGTCCCGCGGCTGCGGGGACAGTTCCTACGAGTTATATTGGTCCCGTGAGAGGTGATGGTGCCACCCACTGGGACGTTCGGGGGCTGTTTCGAGTTTTCACCCTCTAACGCCATGTTTTTAAGCCTAAGTCTAGAAATATGCAAATTATCGTCGTATTCTAAAACCGGGAGTCCCGCGACTGCGGGGATCAGTTCCTACGAGTTACATTGGTCCCGTGGGAGGTGTTGGTGCCACCCACGGGGCCGTTCGAGGGTTGTTTCGAGTTCTGACCCTCTAACGCCATATTTTTCCTAAGTCTAGAAATATGCAAATTACCTTCGTATTCTCAAACCGGAAGTCCCGCGGCTGCGGGGACAGTTCCTACGAGTTATATTGGTCCCGTGGGAGGTGTTGGTGCCACCCACGGGGACGTTCGGGGGCTGTTTCGAGTTTTCACCCTCTAACGCCATGTTTTTAAGCCTAAGTCTAGAAATATGCAAATTACCGTCGTATTCTCAAACCGGGAGTCCCGCGACTGTGGGGTCAGTTCCTACGAGTTACATTGGTCCCGTGGGAGGTGTTGGTGCCACCCACGGGGCCGTTCGGGGGCTGTTTCGAGTTTTCATCCTCTAACGCCATGTTTTGCCTAAGTCTAGAAATATGCAAATTACCTTCGTATTTTCAAACTGGGAGTCCCGCGGCTGCGGGGACAGTTCCTTCGAGTTATATTGGTCCCGTGGGAGGTGTTGGTGCCACCCACGGGGACGTTCGGGGGATGTTTCGAGTTTTCACCCTCTAACGCCATGTTTATAAGCCTAAGTGTAGAAATATGCAAATTACCGTCGTATTCTCCAACCGGGAGTCCCATGACTGCGGGGTCAGTTCCTACGAGTTACTTTGGTCCCGTGGGAGGTGTTGGTGCCACCCACGGGGCCGTTCGCTGGCTGTTTCGAGTTTTCACCCTCTAACGCCATGTTTTGCCTAAGTCTAGAAATATGCAAATTACCGTCGTATTCTCAAACCGGGAGTCCCGCAACTGCGGGGTCAGTTCTACGAGTTATATTGGTCCCGTGGGAGGTGTTGGTGCCACCCACGGGGACGTTCGGGGGAGGTTTCGAGTTTTCACCCTCTAACGCCATGTTTCTAAGCCTAAGTCTAGAAATATGCAAATTATCGTCGTATTCTCAAACCGGGAGTCCCGCGACTACGGGGTCAGTTCCTACGAGTTACATTAGTCCCGTGGGAGATGTTGGTGCCACCCTCGGGGCCGTTCGGGGGCTGTTTCGAGTTCTCAGCCTCTAACGCCATGTTTTGCCTAAGTCTAGAAATATGCAAATTACCTTCGTATTCTCAAACCCGGAGTCCGGCGGCTGCGGGGACAGTTCCTACGAGTTATATTGGTCTCGTGGGAGGTGTTCGTGCCACTCACGGGGCCGTTCGGGGCTGTTTCGAGTTTTCACCCTCTAACGCCATGTTTTTAAGCGTAAGTCAAGAAATATGCAAATCACCGTCGTACTCTCAAACGGGGAGACCAACGGCTGCGGGGTCAGTTCCTACGAGTTACATTGGTCCCGTGGGAGGTGTTGGTGCCACCCACGGGGCCGTTCGGGGGCTGTTTCGAGTTCTCACCCTCTAACGTCATGTTTTTAAGCCTAAGTCTACAAATATGCAAATTACAATCGTATTCTCAAACCGAGAGTCCCGCGGCTGCTGGGTCAGTTCCAACGAGTTACATTCGTCCCGTGGGAGGTGTCGGTGCCACCCACGGGGACGTTCGGGGGCTGTTTCGAGTTCTCACCCTCTAAAGCCAAGTTTTTAAGCCTAAGTCCAGAAATATGCAAATTACCGTCATACTCTCAAACCGGGAGACCCGCGGCTGCGGGGTCAGTTCCTATGAGTTACATTGGTCCCGTGGGAGGTGTTGGTGCCACCCACGGAGACGTTTGCAGGCTGTTTCGAGTTCTCACCCTCTAACGCCATGTTTTAAAGCCCAAGTCTATAAATATGCAAATTACAATCGTATTCTCAAACGCCATGGTGTCCCACGGCAGCGGGGTCAGTTCCTACGATTTACATTGGTCCCGTGGGAGGTGTTGGTGCCACCCACAGGGACGTTCGGGGGATGTTTCGAGTTCTCACCCTCTAACGCCATGTTTTTAAGCCTAAGTCTAGAAATATGCAAATTATCGTCGTATTCTCAAACCGGTAGTCCCGCGGCTGCGGGGACAGTTCCTACGAGTTATATTGGTCCCGTGGGAGGTGTTCGTGCCACCCACGGGGCCTTTCGGGAGCTGTTTCGAGTTTTCACCCTCTAACACCATGTTTTTAAGTCTAAGTCTAGAAATAGGCAAATTATCGTCGTATTCTCAAACCGGGAGTCCCGCGACTGCGGGGTCAGTTCCTACGAGTTACATTGGTCAGGTGGGAGGTGTTGGTGCCACCCACGGGGCCGTTTGGGGGCTGTTTCGGCTTTTCAACATCTAACGCCATGTTTTTAAGCCTAAGTCTAGAAATATGCAAATTACAATCGTATTCTCAAACCGGGAGTCCCGCGGCTGCGGGGTCAGTTCCTACGACTAACATTGGTCCCACGGGAGGTGTTGGTGCCACCCAAGGGGACGTTCGGGGGATGTTTCGAGTTCTCACCCTCTAACGCCATGTTTTTAAGCCTAAGTCTAGAAATATGCAAATTATCGTCGTATTCTCAAACCGGGAGTCCCGCGGCTGCGGGGACATTTCCTACGAGTTATATTGGTCCCGTGGGAGGTGTTCGTGCCACCCACGGGGCCGTTCGGCGGCTGTTTCGAGTTTTCACCCTCTAACGCCATGTTTTTAAGTCTAGAAATAGGCAAATTATCGTCGTATTCACAAACCGGGAGTCCCGCGACTGCGGGGTCAGTTCCTACGAGTTACATTGGTCACGTGGGAGGTGTTGGTGCCACCCACGGGGCCGTTCGGGGGCTGTTTCGACTTTTCAACCTCTAACGCCATGTTTTTAAGCCTAAGTCTAGAAATATGTAAATTACCATCGTATTCTCCAACCGGGAGTCCCGCGGCTGCGGGGTCAGTTCCTACGAGTTACATTGGTCCCGTGGGAGGTGTTGATGCCACCCACGGGGCCGTTCGGGGGCTGTTTCGACTTTTCAACCTCTAACGCATGTTTTTAAGCCAAGTCTAGAAATATGAAAATTACCGTCGTATTCTCCAACCGGGAGTCCCGCGGCTGCGGGGTCAGTTCCTAGGAGTTACATTGGTCCCGTGAAAGGTGTTGGTGCGACCCACGGGGCCGTTAGAGGGTTGTTTCGAGTTTTCACCCTCTAACGCCATGTTTTTAAGCCTAAGTCTAGAAATATGCAAATTACAATCATATTCTCAAACCAGGAGTCCCGAGGCTGCGGGGTCAGTTCCTACGAGTTACATTGGTCCCGTGGGAGGTGTCATTGCCACCCACGGGGACGTTCGGGGGTTGTTTCGAGTTCTCACCCTCTAAAGCCAAGTTTTTAAGCCTAAGTCTAGAAATATGCAAATTACCGTATTACTCTCAAACCGGGAGACCCGCGGCTGCGGGGTCAGTTCCTATGAGTTACATTGGTCCCGTGGGAGGTGTTGGTGCCACCCACGGGGACGTTCGAGGCCTATTTCGAGTTCTTACCCTCTAACACCATTTTTTTAAGCCTAAGTCTAGAAATATGCAAATTACAATCATATTCTCAACTCGGGAGTCCCGCGGCTGCGGGGTCAGTTCCTACGATTACATTGGTCCCGTGGGAGGTGTTGGTGCCACCCACGGGGACGTTCGGCGGCTGTTTCGAGTTCTCACCCTCTAACGCCATGTTTTTAAGGCTAAGTCTAGAAATATGCAAATTATCGTCGTACTCTCAAACCGGGAGACCCGCGGCTGCGGGGTCAGTTCCTACGAGTTACATTGGTCCCGTGGGAGGTGTTGGTGCCACCCACGGGGACGTTCGAGGCCTGTTTCGAGTTCTTACCCTCTAACGCCATTTTTTTAAGCCTAAGTCTAGAAATATGCAAATTACAATCATATTCTCAACTCGGGAGTCCCGCGGCTGCGGGGTCAGTTCCTACGATTACATTGGTCCCGTGGGAGGTGTTGGTGCCACCCACGGGGACGTTCGGGGGCTGTTTCGAGTTCTCACCCTCTAACGCCATTTTTTTAAGCCTAAGTCTAGAAATATGCAAATTATCGTCGTACTCTCAAACCGGGAGTCCCGCGACTCCGGGGTCAGTTCCTACGAGTTACATTGGTACCGTGGGAGGTGTTGGTGCCACCCACGGGGCCGTTCGGGGGTTGTTTCGAGTTCTCACCCTCTAACGCCATGTTTGGCCTAAGTCTAGAAATATGCAAATTACCTTCGTATTCTCAAACCGGGAGCCTGGCGGCTGCGGGGACAGTTCCTACGAGTTATATTGGTCCCATGGGAGGTGTTGGTGCCACCCACGGGGCCGTTCGCGGGTTGTTTTGAGTTTTCACCCTCTAACGCCATGTTTTTAAGCCTAAGTCTAGAAATATGCAAATTACCGTCGTACTCTCAAACCGGGAGACCCGCGGCTGCAGGGTCAGTTCCTACGAGTTACATTGGTCCCGTGGGAGGTGTTGGTGCCACCCACGGGGCCGTTCGGGGGCTGTTTCGACTTCTCACCCTCTAACGCCATGTTTTTAAGCCTAAGTCTAGAAATATGCAAATTACAATCGTATTCTCAAACCGGGAGACCCGCGGCTGCGGGGTCAGTTCCAACGAGTTACATTGGTCCCGTGGGAGGTGTCGGTGCCACCCACGGGGACGTTCGGGGGATGTTTCGAGTTCTCACCCTCTAAAGCCAAGTTTTTAAGCCTAAGTCTGGAAATATGCAAATTACCGTCGTACTCTCAAACCGGGTGACCCGCGACTGCGGGGTCAGTTCCTACGAGTTACATTGGTCCCGTGGGAGGTGTTGGTGCCACCCACGGAGACGTTTGGGGGCTGTTTCGAGTTCTCACCCTCTAACGCCATGTTTTTAAGCCCAAGTCTAGAAATATGCAAATTACAATCGTATTCTCAAACCGGGAGTCCCGCGGCTGCGGGGTCAGTTCCTACGATTTACATTGGTCCCGTGGGAGGTGTTGGTGCCACCCACAGGGACGTTCGGGGGATGTTTCGAGTTCTCACCCTCTAATGCCATGTTTTTAAGCCTAAGTCTAGAAATATCCAAATTATCGTCGTATTCTCAAACCGGGAGTCCCGCGGCTGCGGGGACACTTCCTACGAGTTATATTGGTCCCGTGGGAGGTGTTCGTGCAACCCACGGGGCTGTTTCGAGTTTTCACCCTCTAACGCCTTGTTTTTAAGTCTAAGTCTAGAAATAGGCAAATTATCGTCGTATTCTCAAACCGGGAGTCCCGCGAATGCGGGTCAGTTCCTACGAGTTACATTGGTCACGTGGGAGGTGTTGGTGCCACCCACGGGGCCGTTCGGGGGATGTTTCGACTTTTCAACCTCTAACGCCATGTTTTTAAGCCTAAGTCTAGAAATATGCAAATTACCGTCGTATTCTCCAATCGGGAGTCCCGCGGCGGCGGGGTCAGTTCCTACGAGTTACATTGGTCCCGTGAGAGGTGTTGGTGCCACCCACGGAGCCGTTAGAGAGTTGTTTCGAGTTTTCACCCCCTAACGCCATGTTTTTAAGCCTAAGTCTAGAAATATGCAAATTACAATCGTATTCTCAGACCGGGAGTCCCGCGGCTGCGAGGTCAGTTCCTACGAGTTACATTGGTCCCGTGGGAGGTGTCGGTGCCACCCACGGGGACGTTCGGGGGCTGTTTTGAGTTCTCACCCTCTAAAGCCAAGTTTTTAAGCCTAAGTCTAGAAATATGCAAATTACCGTATTACTCTCAAACGGGGAGACCCGCGGCTGCGGGGTCAGTTCCAACGAGTTACATTGGTCCCGTGGGAGGTGTTGGAGCCACCCACGGGGACGTTCGCGGCCTGTTTCGAGTTCTTACCCTCTAACGCCATGTTTTTAAGCTTAAGTCTAGAAATATGCAAATTACAATCGTATTCTCAAACCGGGAGTCCCGCGGCTGCGGGGTCAGTTCCTACGAGTTACATTGGTCCCGTGGGAGGTGTTGGTGCCACCCACGGGGACGTTCGAGGGCTGTTTCGAGTTCTCACCCTCTAACGCCATGTTTGTAAGCCTAAGTCTAAAAATATGCAAATTACCGTCGTACTCTCAAACCGGGAGACCCGCGGCTGCGGGGTCAGTTCCTACGAGTTACATTGGTCCCGTGGGAGGTGTTGGTGCAACCCACGGGGACGTTCGGTGGTTGTTTCTAGTTCTCACACTCTAACGCCATGTTCTTAAGCCTAAGTCTAGAAAATTTGCAAATTACCTTCTTATGCTCAAAGGGAGTCCCGCGGCTACGGGGACAGTTCCTACGAGTTACATTGGTCCCGTGGGAGGTGTTGGTGCCACCCACGGGGCCGTTCGGAGGCTGTTTCGAGTTTTCACACTCTAACGCCATCTTTTTAAACCTAAGTCTAGAAATATGCAAATTACCGTCGTATTCTCCAACCGGGAGTCCCGCGGCTGCGGGTACAGTTCTTACGAGTTACATTGGTCCCGTGGGAGGTGTTGGTGCCACCCACGGGGCCGTTAGAGGGCTGTTTCGAGTTTTCACCCCCTAACGCCATGTTTTAAGCCTAAGTCTAGAAATATGCAAATTACCTTCGAAATCTCAAACTGGGAGTCCCGCGGCTGCGGGGTCAGTTCCAACGAGTTACATTGGTCCCGTGGGAGGTGTTGGTGCCACCCACGGGGACGTTTGGGGGATGTTTCGAGTTCTTACCCTCTAACGCCATGTTTTTTAGCATAAGTCTAGAAATATGCAAATTACCTTCGTATTATCAAACCGGGAGTCCCGCGGCTGCGGGGACAGTTCCTACGAGTTACATTGGTCCCGTGGGAGGTGTCGGTGCCACCCACGGGATCGTTCGGGGGCTGTTTCGGGTTTTCACCCTCTAACGCCATGTTTTTAAGCCTAAGTCTAGAAATATCCAAATTACCGTCGTATTCTCAAACCGGGAGTCCCACGACTGCGGGATCAGTTACTACGAGTTACATTGGTCCCGTGGGAGGTGTCGGTTCCACCCACGGGGACGTTCGGGGGCTGTTTCGAGTTCTCACCCTCTAAAGCCAAGTTTTTAAGCCTAAGTCTAGAAATATGCAAATTACCGTCCTATTCTCCAACCAGGAGTCCCGCGGCTGCGGGGTCAGTTCCTAGGAGTTACATTGGTCCCGTGAAAGGTGTAGGTGCCACCCACGGGGCCGTTAGAGGGTTGTTTCGAGTTTTCACCCTCTAACGCCATGATTTTAAGCCTAAGTCTACAAATATGCAAATTACAATCGTATTCTCAAACCGAGAGTCCCGCGGCTGCCGGGTCAGTTCCAACGAGTTACATTGGTCCCGTGGGAGGTGTCGGTGCGACCAACGGGGACGTTCGGGGGCTGTTTCGAGTACTCACCCTCTAAAGCCAAATTTTTAAGCCTAAGTCTAGAAATATGCAAATTACCGTCGTACTCTCACACCGGGAGACCCGCGGCTGCGGGGTCAGTTCCTACGAGTTACATTGGTCCCGTGGGAGGTGTTGGTGCCACCCACGGAGACGTTTGGAGGCTGTTTTGAGTTCTCACCCTCTAACGCAATGTTTTTAAGCCTAAGTCTAGAAATATGCAAATTACAATCGTATTCTCAAACCGGGAGTCCCGCGGCTGCGGGGTCAGTTCCTACGACTAACATTGGTCCCGTGGGAGGTGTTGGTGCCACCCAAGGGGACGTTCGGGGGATGTTTCGAGTTCTCACCCTCTAACGCCATGTTTTTAAGCCTAAGTCTAGAAATGTGCAAATTATCGTCGTATTCTTAAACCGAGAGTCCCGCGGCTGCGGGGACATTTCCTACGAGTTATATTGGTCCCGTGGGAGGTGTTCGTGCCACCCACGGGGCCGTTCGGCGGCTGTTTCGAGTTTTCACCCTCTAACGCCATGTTTTTAAGTCTAGAAATAGGCAAATTATCGTCGTATTCACAAACCGGGAGTCCCGCGACTGCGGGGTCAGTTCCTACGAGTTACATTGGTCACGTGGGAGGTGTTAGTGCCACCCACGGGGCCGTTCGGGGGCTGTTTCGACTTTTCAACCTCTAACGCCAAGTTTTTAAGCCTAAGTCTAGAAATATGTAAATTACCGTCGTATTCTCCAACCGGGAGTCCCGCGGCTGCGTGGTCAGTTCCTACGAGTTACATTGGTCACGTGGGAGGTGTTGGTGCCACCCACGGGGCCGTTCGGGGGCTGTTTCGACTTTTCAACCTCTAACGCATGTTCTTAAGCCAAGTCTAGAAATATGAAAATTACCGTCGTACTCTCCAACCGGGAGTCCCGCGGCTGCGGGGTCAGTTCCTAGGAGTTACATTGGTCCCGTGAAAGGTGTTGGCGCGACCCACGGGGCCGTTAGAGGGTTGTTTCGAGTTTTCACTCTCTAACGCCATGTTTTTAAGCCTAAGTCTAGAAATATGCAAATTACAATCGTATTCTCAAACCAGGAGTCCCGCGGCTGCGGGGTCAGTTCCTACGAGTTACATTGGTCCCGTGGGAGGTGTCGGTGCCACCCACGGGGACGTTCGGGGGCTGTTTCGAGTTCTCACCCTCTAAAGCCAAGTTTTTAAGCCTAAGTCTAGAAATATGCAAATTACCGTATTACTCTCAAACCGGAAGACCCGCGGCTGCGGGGTAAGTTCCTACGAGTTACATTGGTCCCGTGGGAGGTGTTGGTGCCACCCACGGGGACGTTCGAGGCCTGTTTCGAGTTCTTACCCTCTAACGCCATTTTTTTAAGCCTAAGTCTAGAAATATGCAAATTACAATCATATTCTCAACTCGGGAGTCCCGCGGCTGCGGGGTCAGTTCCTACGATTACATTGGTCCCGTGGGAGGTGTTGGTGCCACCCACGGGGACGTTCGGGGGCTGTTTCGAGTTCTCACCCTCTAACGCCATGTTTTTAAGCCTAAGTCTAGAAATATGCAAATTATCGTCGTACTCTCAAACCGGGAGTCCCGCGACTGCGGGGTCAGTTCCTACGAGTTACATTGGTACCCTGGGAGGTGTTGGTGCCACCCACGGGGCCGTTCGGGGGCTGTTTCGAGTTCTCACCCTCTAACGCCATGTTTGGCCTAAGTCTAGAAATATGAAAATTACCTTCGTATTCTCAAACCGGGAGCCCGGCGGCTGCGGCGACAGTTCCTACGAGTTATATTGGTCCCATGGGAGGTGTTGGTGCCACCCATGGGGCCGTTCGCGGGCTGTTTCGAGTTTTCACCTTCTAACGCCATGTTTTTAAGCCTAAGTCTAGAAATATGCAAATTACCGTCGTACTCTCAAACCGGGAGACCCGCGGCTGCAGGGTCAGTTCCTACGAGTTACATTGGTCCCGTGGGAGGTGTTGGTGCCACCCACGGAGACGTTTGGAGGTTGTTTTGAGTTCTCACCCTCTAACGCCATGTTTTTAAGCCTAAGTCTAGAAATATGCAAATTACAATCGTATTCCAAAACCGGGAGTCCCGCGGCTGCGGGGTCAGTTCCTACGACTAACATTGGTCCCGTGGGAGGTGTTGGTGCCACCCAAGGGGACGTTCGGGGGATGTTTCGAGTTCTCACCCTCTAACGCCATGTTTTTAAGCCTAAGTCTAGAAATATGCAAATTATCGTCGTATTCTCAAACCGGGAGTCCCGCGGCTGCGGGGACATTTCCTACGAGTTATATTGGTCCCGTGGGAGGTGTTCGTGCCACCCACGGGGCCGTTCGGCGGCTGTTTCGAGTTTTCACCCTCTAACGCCATGTTTTTAAGTCTAGAATTAGGCAAATTATCGTCGTATTCACAAACTGGGAGTCCCGCGACTGCGGGGTCAGTTCCTACGAGTTACATTGGTCACGTGGGAGGTGTTGGTGCCACCCACGGGGCCGTTCGGGGGCTGTTTCGACTTTTTAACCTCTAACGCCATGTTTTTAAGCCTAAGTCTAGAAATATGCAAATTACAATCGTATTCTCAAACCGGGAGACCCGCGGCTGCGGGGTCAGTTCCAACGAGTTACATTGGTCCCGTGGGTGGTGTCGGTGCCACCCACGAAGACGTTCGGGGGCTGTTTCGAGTTCTCACCCTCTAAAGCCAAGTTTTTAAGCCTAAGTCTGGAAATATGCAAATTACCGTCGTACTCTCAAACCGGGAGACCCGCGACTGCGGGGTCAGTTCCTACGAGTTACATTGGTCCCGTGGGAGGTGTTGGTGCCACCCACGGAGACGTTTGGGGGCTGTTTCGAGTTCTCACCCTCTAACGCCATGTTTTTAAGCCCAAGTCTAGAAATATGCAAATTACAATCGTATTATGAAACCGGGAGTCCCGCGGCTGCGGGGTCAGTTCCTACGATTTACATTGGTCCCGTGGGAGGTGTTGGTGCCACCCACAGGGACGTTCGGGGGATGTTTCGAGTTCTCACCCTCTAACGCCATGTTTTTAAGCCTAAGTCTAGAAATATGAAAATTATCGTCGTATTCTCAAACCGGGACTCCCGCGGCTGCGGGGACAGTTCCTACGAGTTATATTGGTCCCGTGGGAGGTGTTCGTGCAACCCACGGGGTTGTTTCGAGTTTTCACCCTCTAACGCCTTGTTTTTAAGTCTAAGTCTAGAAATAGGCAAATTATCGTCGTATTCTCAAACCGGGAGTCCCGCGAATGCGGGGTCAGTTCCTACGAGTTACATTGGTCACGTGGGAGGTGTTGGTGCCACCCACGGGGCCGTTCGGGGGAGTTTCGACTTTTCAACCTCTAACGCCATGTTTTTAAGCCTAAGTCTAGAAATATGAAATTACCGTCGTATTCTCCAACCGGGAGTCCCGCGGCTGCGTGGTCAGTTCCTACGAGTTACATTGGTCCCGTGAGAGGTGTTGGTGCCACCCACGGAGCCGTTAGAGGGTTGTTTTGAGTTTTCACCCCCTAACGCCATGTTTTTAAGCCTAAGTCTAGAAATATGCAAATTACAATCGTATTCTCAGACCGGGAGTCCCGCGGCTGCGAGGTCAGTTCCTACGAGTTACATTGGTCCCGTGGGAGGTGTCGGTGCCACCCACGGGGACGTTCGGGGGCTGTTTCGAGTTCTCACCCTCTAAAGCCAAGTTTTTAAGCCTAAGTCTAGAAATATGCAAATTACCGTATTACTCTCAAACCGGGAGACCCGCGGCTGCGGGGTCAGTTCCAACGAGTTACATTGGTCCCGTTGGAGGTGTTGGTGCCACCCACGGGGACGTTCGCGGCCTGTTTCGAGTTCTTACCCTCTAACGCCATGTTTTTAAGCTTAAGTCTAGAAATATGCAAACTACAATCGTATTCTCAAACCTAGAGTCCCGCGGCTGCGGGGTCAGTTCCTACGAGTTACATTGGTCCCGTGGGAGGTGTTGGTGCCACCCACGGGGACGTTCGAGGGTTGTTTCGAGTTCTCACCCTCTAACGCCACGTTTGTAAGCCTAAGTCTAGAAATATGCAAATTACCGTCGTACTCCCAAACCGGGAGACCCGCGGCTACGGGGTCAGTTCCTACGAGTTACATTGGTCCCGTGGGAGGTGTTGGTGCAACCCACGGGGCCGTTCGGTGGTTGTTTCTAGTTCTCACCCTCTAACGCCATGTTCTTAAGCCTAAGTCTAGAAAATTTACAAATTACCTTCTTATTCTCAAAGGGAGTCCCGCGGCTACGGGGACAGTTCCTACGAGTTATATTGGTCCCGTGGGAGGTGTTGGTGCCACCCACGGGGCCGTTCGGGGGCTGTTTCGAGTTTTCACACTCTAACGCCATCTTTTTAAACCTAAGTTTAGAAATATGCAAATTACCGTCGTATTCTCCAACCGGGAGTCCCGCGGGTGCGGGTACAGTTCTTACGAGTTACATTGGTCCCGTGGGAGGTGTTGGTGCCACCCACGGGGCCGTTAGAGGGCTGTTTCGAGTTTTCACCCCCTAACGCCATGTTTTAAGCCTAAGTCTAGAAATATGCAAATTACCTTCGTAATCTCAAAATGGGAGTCCCGCGGCTGCGGGGTCAGTTCCAACGAGTTACATTGGTCCCGTGGGAGGTGTTGGTGCCACCCACGGGGACGTTTGGGGGATGTTTCGAGTTCTTACCCTCTAACGCCATGTTTTTTAGCATAAGTCTAGAAATATGCAAATTACCTTCGTATTCTCAAACCGGGAGTCCCGCGGCTGCGGGGACAGTTCCTACGAGTTACATTGGTCCCGTGGGAGGTGTCGGTGCCACCCACGGGATCGTTCGGGTGCTGTTTCGGGTTTTCACCCTCTAACGCCATGTTTTTAAGCCTAAGTCTAGAAATATCCAAATTACCATCGTATTCTCAAACCGGGAGTCCCACGACTGCGGGATCAGTTACTACGAGTTACATTGGTCCCGTGGGAGGTGTCGGTTCCACCCACGGGGACGTTCGGGGGCTGTTTCGAGTTCTCACCCTCTAAAGCCAAGTTTTTAAGCCTAAGTCTAGAAATATGCAAATTACCGTCGTATTCTCCAACCGGGAGTCCCGCGGCTGCGGGGTCAGTTCCTAGGAGTTACATTGGTCCCGTGAAAGGTGTAGGTGCCACCCACGGGGCCGTTAGAGGGTTGTTTCGAGTTTTTACCCTCTAACGCCATGATTTTAAGCCTAAGTCTACAAATGTGCAAATTACAATCGTATTCTCAAACCGAGAGTCCCGCGGCTGCGGGGTCAGTTCCAACGAGTTACATTGGTCCCGTGGGAGGTGTCGGTGCGACCCACGGGGACGTTCGGGGGCTGTTTCGAGTTCTCACCCTCTAAAGCCAAGTTTTTAAGCCTAAGTCTAGAAATATGCAAATTACCGTCGTACTCTCAAACTGGGAGACCCGCGGCTGCGGGGTAAGTTCCTACGAGTTTCATTGGTCCCGTGGGAGGTGTTGGTGCCACCCACGGAGACGTTTATAGGTTGTTTTGAGTTCTCACCCTCTAACACCATGTTTTTAAGCCTAAGTCTAGAAATATGCAAATTACAATCGTATTCTCAAACCGGGAGTCCCGCGGCTGCGGGGTCAGTTCCTACGACTAACATTGGTCCCGTGGGAGGTGTTGGTGCCACCCACGGGGACGTTCGGGGGCTGTTTCGAGTTCTCACCCTCTAAAGCCAAGTTTTTAAGCCTAAGTCTGGAAATATGAAAATTACCGTCGTACCCTCAAACCGGGAGACCCGCGACTGCGGGGTCAGTTCCTACGAGTTACATTGGTCACGTGGGAGGTGTTGGTGCCACCCACGGGGCCGTTCGGGGGTTGTTTCGACTTTTCAATCTCTAACGCCATGTTTTTAAGCCTAAGTCTAGAAATATGTAAATTACCGTCGTATTCTCCAACCGGGAGTCCCGCGGCTGCGGGGTCAGTTCCTACGAGTTACTTTGGTCACGTGGGAGGTGTTGGTGCCACACACGGGGCCGTTCGGGGGCTGTTTCGACTTTTCAACCTCTAACGCATGTTTTTAAGCCAAGTCTAGAAATATGCAAATTACCGTCGTATTCTCCAACCGGGAGTCCCGCGGCTGCGGGGTCAGTTCATAGGAGTTACATTGGTCCCGTGAAAGGTGTTGGTGCGACCCACGGGGCCGTTAGAGGGTTGTTTCGAGTTTTCACCCTCTAACGCCATGTTTTTAAGCCTAAGTCTAGAAATATGCAAATTACAATCGTATTCTCAAACCAGGAGTCCCGCGGCTGCGGGGTCAGTTCCTACGAGTTACATTGGTCCCGTGGGAGGTGTCGGTGCCACCCACGGGGACGTTCGGGGGCTGTTTCGAGTTCTCACCCTCTAAAGCCAAGTTTTTAAGCCTAAGTCTAGAAATATGCAAATTACCGTATTACTCTCAAACCGGGAGACCCGCGGCTGCGGGGTAAGTTCCTACGAGTTACATTGGTCCCGTGGGAGGTGTTGGTGCCACCCACGGGGACGTTCGAGGCCTGTTTCGAGTTCTTACCCTCTAACGCCATTTTTTTAAGCCTAAGTCTAGAAATATGCAAATTACAATCATATTCTCAACTCGGGAGTCCCGCGGCTGCGGGGTCAGTTCCTACGATTACATTGGTCCCGTGGGAGGTGTTGGTGCCACCCACGGGGACGTTCGGGGGCTGTTTTGAGTTCTCACCCTCTAACGCCATGTTTTTAAGCCTAAGTCTAGAAATATGCAAATTATCGTCGTACTCTCAAACCGGGAGTCCCGCGACTGCGGGGTCAGTTCCTACGAGTTACATTGGTACCGTGGGAGGTGTTGGTGCCACCCACGGGGCCGTTCGGGGGCTGTTTCGAGTTCTCACCCTCTAACGCCATGTTTGGCCTAAGTCTAGAAATATGAAAATTACCTTCGTATTCTCAAACCGGGAGCCCGACGGCTGCGGCGACAGTTCCTACGAGTTATATTGGTCCCATGGGAGGTGTTGGTGCCACCCACGGGGCCGTTCGCGGGCTGTTTCGAGTTTTCACCCTCTAACGCCATGTTTTTAAGCCTAAGTCTAGAAATATGCAAATTACCGTCGTACTCTCAAACCGGGAGACCCGCGGCTGCAGGGTCAGTTCCTACGAGTTACATTGGTCCCGTGGGAGGTGTTGGTGCCACCCACGGGGCCGTTCGGGGGGTGTTTCGACTTCTCACCCTCTAACGCCATGTTTTTAAGCCTAAGTCTAGAAATATGCAATTTACAATCGTATTCTCAAACCGGGAGACCCGCGGCTGCGGGGTCAGTTCCAACGAGTTACATTGGTCCCGTGGGAGGTGTCGGTGCCACCCACGGGGACGTTCGGGGGCTGTTTCGAGTTCTCACCCTCTAAAGCCAAGTTTTTAAGCCTAAGTCTGGAAATATGCAAATTACCGTCGTACTCTCAAACCGGGAGACCCGCGACTGCGGGGTCAGTTCCTACGAGTTACATTGGTCACGTGGGAGGTGTTGGTGCCACCCACGGGGCCGTTCGGGGGCTGTTTCGACTTTTCAACCTCTAACGCATGTTTTTAAGCCAAGTCTAGAAATATGCAAATTACCGTCGTATTCTCCAACCGGGAGTCCCGCGGCTGCGGGGTCAGTTCATAGGAGTTACATTGGTCCCGTGAAAGGTGTTGGTGCGACCCACGGGGCCGTTAGAGGGTTGTTTCGAGTTTTCACCCTCTAACGCCATGTTTTTAAGCCTAAGTCTAGAAATATGCAAATTACAATCGTATTCTCAAACCAGGAGTCCCGCGGCTGCGGGGTCAGTTCCTACGAGTTACATTGGTCCCGTGGGAGGTGTCGGTGCCACCCACGGGGACGTTCGGGGGCTGTTTCGAGTTCTCACCCTCTAAAGCCAAGTTTTTAAGCCTAAGTCTAGAAATATGCAAATTACCGTATTACTCTCAAACCGGGAGACCCGCGGCTGCGGGGTAAGTTCCTACGAGTTACATTGGTCCCGTGGGAGGTGTTGGTGCCACCCACGGGGACGTTCGAGGCCTGTTTCGAGTTCTTACCCTCTAACGCCATTTTTTTAAGCCTAAGTCTAGAAATATGCAAATTACAATCATATTCTCAACTCGGGAGTCCCGCGGCTGCGGGGTCAGTTCCTACGATTACATTGGTCCCGTGGGAGGTGTTGGTGCCACCCACGGGGACGTTCGGGGGCTGTTTCGAGTTCTCACCCTCTAACGCCATGTTTTTAAGCCTAAGTCTAGAAATATGCAAATTATCGTCGTACTCTCAAACCGGGAGTCCCGCGACTGCGGGGTCAGTTCCTACGAGTTACATTGGTACCGTGGGAGGTGTTGGTGCCACCCACGGGGCCGTTCGGGGGCTGTTTCGAGTTCTCACCCTCTAACGCCATGTTTGGCCTAAGTCTAGAAATATGAAAATTACCTTCGTATTCTCAAACCGGGAGCCCGGCGGCTGCGGCGACAGTTCCTACGAGTTATATTGGTCCCATGGGAGGTGTTGGTGCCACCCACGGGGCCGTTCGCGGGCTGTTTCGAGTTTTCACCCTCTAACGCCATGTTTTTAAGCCTAAGTCTAGAAATATGCAAATTACCGTCGTACTCTCAAACCGGGAGACCCGCGGCTGCAGGGTCAGTTCCTACGAGTTACATTGGTCCCGTGGGAGGTGTTGGTGCCACCCACGGGGCCGTTCGGGGGGTGTTTCGACTTCTCACCCTCTAACGCCATGTTTTTAAGCCTAAGTCTAGAAATATGCAATTTACAATCGTATTCTCAAACCGGGAGACCCGCGGCTGCGGGGTCAGTTCCAACGAGTTACATTGGTCCCGTGGGAGGTGTCGGTGCCACCCACGGGGACGTTCGGGGGCTGTTTCGAGTTCTCACCCTCTAAAGCCAAGTTTTTAAGCCTAAGTCTGGAAATATGCAAATTACCGTCGTACTCTCAAACCGGGAGACCCGCGACTGCGGGGTCAGTTCCTACGAGTTACATTGGTCACGTGGGAGGTGTTGGTGCCACCCACGGGGCCGTTCGGGGGCTGTTTAGACTTTTCAACCTCTAACGCATGTTTTTAAGCCTAAGTCTAGAAATATGCAAATTACCGTCGTATTCTCCAACTGGGAGTCCCGCGGCTGCGGGGTCAGTTCCTAGGAGTTACATTGGTCCCGTTAAAGGTGTAGGTGCCACCCACGGGGCCGTTAGAGGGTTGTTTCGAGTTTTCACCCTCTAACGCCATGATTTTAAGCCTAAGTCTACAAATATGCAAATTACAATCGTATTCTCAAACCGAGAGTCCCGCGGCTGCGGGGTCAGTTCCAACGAGTTACATTGGTCCCGTGGGAGGTGTCGGTGCGACCCACGGGGACGTTCGGGGGCTGTTTCGAGTACTCACCCTCTAAAGCCAAGTTTTTAAGCCTAAGTCTAGAAATATGCAAATTACCGTCGTACTCTCAAACCGGGAGACCCGCGGCTGCGGGGTCAGTTCCTACGAGTTACATTGGTCCCGTGGGAGGTGTTGGTGCCACCCACGGAGACGTTTGGAGGCTGTTTTGAGTTCTCACCCTCTAACGCCATGTTTTTAAGCCTAAGTCTAGAAATATTCAAATTACAATCGTATTCCAAAACCGGGAGTCCCGCGGCTGCGGGGTCAGTTCCTACGACTAACATTGGTCCCGTGGGAGGTGTTGGTGCCACCCAAGGGGACGTTCGGGGGATGTTTCGAGTTCTCACCCTCTAACGCCATGTTTTTAAGCCTAAGTCTAGAAATATGCAAATTATCGTCGTATTCTCAATCCGGGAGTCCCGCGGTTGCGGGGACATTTCCTACGAGTTATATTGGTCCCGTGGGAGGTGTTCGTGCCACCCACGGGGCCGTTCGGCGGCTGTTTCGAGTTTTCACCCTCTAACGCCATGTTTTTAAGTCTAGAATTAGGCAAATTATCGTCGTATTCACAAACCGGGAGTCCCGCGACTGCGGGGTCAGTTCCTACGAGTTACATTGGTCACGTGGGAGGTGTTGGTGCCACCCACGGGGCCGTTCGGGGGCTGTTTCGACTTTTCAACCTCTAACGCCATGTTTTTAAGCCTAAGTCTAGAAATATGTAAATTACCGTCGTATTCTCCAACCGGGAGTCCCGCGGCTGCGGGGTCAGTTCCTACGAGTTACATTGGTCACGTGGGAGGTGTTGGTGCCACCCACGGGGCCGTTCGGGGGCTGTTTCGACTTTTTAACCTCTAACGCATGTTTTTAAGCCAAGTCTAGAAATATGCAAATTACCGTCGTATTCTCCAACCGGGAGTCCCGCGGCTGCGGGGTCAGTTCCTAGGAGTTACATTGGTCCCGTGAAAGGTGTTGGTGCGACCCACGGGGCCGTTAGAGGGTTGTTTCGAGTTTTCACCCTCTAACGCCATGTTTTTAAGCCTAAGTCTAGAAATATACAAATTACAATCGTATTCTCAAACCAGGAGTCCCGCGGCTGCGGGGTCAGTTCCTACGAGTTACATTGGTCCCGTGGGAGGTGTCGATGCCACCCACGGGGACGTTCGGGGGCTGTTTCGAGTTCTCACCCTCTAAAGCCAAGTTTTTAAGCCTAAGTCTAGAAATATGCAAATTACCGTATTACTCTCACACCGGGAGACCCGCGGCTGCGGGGTCAGTTCCTACGAGTTACATTGGTCCCGTGGGAGGTGTTGGTGCCACCCACGGGGACGTTCGAGGCCTGTTTCGAGTTCTTACCCTCTAACGCCATTTTTTTAAGCCTAAGTCTAGAAATATGCAAATTACAATCATATTCTCAACTCGGGAGTCCCGCGGCTGCGGGGTCAGTTCCTACGATTACATTGGTCCCGTGGGAGGTGTTGGTACCACCCACGGGGACGTTCGGGGGCTGTTTCGAGTTCTCACCCTCTAACGCCATGTTTTTAAGCCTAAGTCTAGAAATATGCAAATTATCGTCGTACTCTCAAACCGGGAGTCCCGCGACTACGGGGTCAATTCCTACGAGTTACATTGGTACCGTGGGAGGTGTTGGTGCCACCCACGGGGCCGTTCGGGGGCTGTTTCGAGTTCTCACCCTCTAACGCCATGTTTGGCCTAAGTCTAGAAATATGCAAATTACCTTCGTATTCTCAAACCGGGAGCCCGACGGCTGCCGGGACAGTTCCTACGAGTTATATTGGTCCCATGGGAGGTGTTGGTGCCACCCACGGGGCCGTTCGCGGGCTGTTTCGAGTTTTCACCCTCTAACGCCATGTTTTTAAGCCTAAGTCTGGAAATATGCAAATTACCGTCGTACTCTCAAACCGGGAGACCCGCGGCTGCAGGGTCAGTTCCTACGAGTTACATTGGTCCCGTGGGAGGTGTTGGTGCCACCCACGGGGCCGTTCGGGGGGTGTTTCGACTTCTCACCCTCTAACGCCATGTTTTTAAGCCTAAGTCTAGAAATAGGCAAATTACAATCGTATTCTCAAACCGGGAGACCCGCGGCTGGGGGGTCAGTTCCAACGAGTTACATTGGTCCCGTGGGAGGTGTCGGTGCCACCCACGGGGATGTTCGGGGGCTGTTTCGAGTTTTCACCCTCTAAAGCCAAGTTTTTAAGCCTAAGTCTGGAAATATGCAAATTACCGTCGTACTCTCAAACCGGGAGACCCGCGACTGCGGGGTCAGTTCCTACGAGTTACATTGGTCCCGTGGGAGGTGTTGGTGCCACCCACGGAGACGTTTGGGGGCTGTTTCGAGTTCTCACCCTCTAACGCCATGTTTTTAAGCCCAAGTCTAGAAATATGCAAATTACAATCGTATTCTCAAACCGAGAGTCCCGCGTCTGCGGGGTCAGTTCCTACGATTTACATTGGTCCCGTGGGAGGTGTTGGTGCCACCCACAGGGACGTTCGGGGGATGTTTCGAGTTCTCACCCTCTAACGCCATGTTTTTAAGCCTAAGTCAAGAAATATGCAAATTATCGTCGTATTCTCAAACCGGGAGTCCCGCGGCTACGGGGACAGTTCCTACGAGTTATATTGGTCCCGTGGGAGGTGTTCGTGCAACCCACGGCGCTGTTTCGAGTTTTCACCCTCTAACGCCTTGTTTTTAAGTCTAAGTCTAGAAATAGGCAAATTATCGTCGTATTCTCAAACCGGGAGTCCCGCGAATGCGGGGTCAGTTCCTACGAGTTACATTGGTCACGTGGGAGGTGTTGGTGCCACCCACGGGGCCGTTCGGGGGATGTTTCGACTTTTCAACCTCTAACGCCATGTTTTTAAGCCTAAGTCTAGAAATATGCAAATTACCGTCGTATTCTCCAACCGGGAGTCCCGCGGCTGCGGGGTCAGTTCCTATGAGGTACATTGGTCCCGTGAGAGGTGTTGGTGCCACCCACGGAGCCGTTAGAGGGCTGTTTCGAGTTTTCACCCCCTAACGCCATGTTTTTAAGCCTAAGTCTAGAAATATGCAAATTACAATCGTATTCTCAGACCGGGAGTCCCGCGGCTGCGAGGTCAGTTCCTACGAGTTACATTGGTCCCGTGGGAGGTGTCGGTGCCACCCACGGGGACGTTCGGGGGCTGTTTCGAGTTCTCACCCTCTAAAGCCAAGTTTTTAAGCCTAAGACTAGAAATATGCAAATTACCGTATTACTCTCAAACCGGGAGACCCGCGGCTGCGGGGTCAGTTCCAACGAGTTACATTTGTCCCGTGGGAGGTGTTGGTGCCACCCACGGGGACGTTCGAGGGCTGTTTTGAGTTCTCACCCTCTAACGCCATGTTTGTAAGCCTAAGTCTAGAAATATGCAAATTACCGTCGTACTCTCAAACCGGGAGGCCCGCGGCTGCAGGGTCAGTTCCTACGAGTTACATTGGTCCCGTGGGAGGTGTTGGTTCCACCCATGGGGCCGTTCGGGGGCTGTTTCGACTTCTCACCCTCTAACGCCATGTTTTTAAGCCTAAGTCTAGAAATATGCAAATTACAATCGTATTCTCAAACCGGGAGACCCGCGGCTGCGGGGTCAGTTCCAACGAGTTACATTGGTCCCGTGGGAGGTGTCGATGCCACCCACGGGGACGTTCGGGGGCTGTTTCGAGTTCTCACCCTCTAAAGCCAAGTTTTTAAGCCTAAGTCTAGAAATATGCAAATTACCGTATTACTCTCAAACCGGGAGACCCGCGGCTGCGGGGTCAGTTCCTACGAGTTACATTGGTCCCGTGGGAGGTGTTGGTGCCACCCACGGGGACGTTCGAGGCCTGTTTCGAGTTCTTACCCTCTAACGCCATTTTTTTAAGCCTAAGTCTAGAAATATGCAAATTACAATCATATTCTCAACTCGGGAGTCCCGCGGCTGCGGGGTCAGTTCCTACGATTACATTGGTCCCGTGGGAGGTGTTGGTGCCACCCACGGGGACGTTCGGGGGCTGTTTCGAGTTCTCACCCTCTAACGCCATGTTTTTAAGCCTAAGTCTAGAAATATGCAAATTATCGTCGTACTCTCAAACCGGGAGTCTCGCGACTACGGGGTCAATTCCTACGAGTTACATTGGTACCGTGGGAGGTGTTGGTGCCACCCACGGGGCCGTTCGGGGGCTGTTTCGAGTTCTCACCCTCTAACGCCATGTTTGGCCTAAGTCTAGAAATATGCAAATTACCTTCGTATTCTCAAACCGGGAGCCCGGCGGCTGCCGGGACAGTTCCTACGAGTTATATTGGTCCCATGGGAGGTGTTGGTGCCACCCACGGGGCCGTTCGCGGGCTGTTTCGAGTTTTCACCCTCTAACGCCATGTTTTTAAGCCTAAGTCTGGAAATATGCAAATTACCGTCGTACTCTCAAACCGGGAGACCCGCGGCTGCAGGGTCAGTTCCTACGAGTTACATTGGTCCCGTGGGAGGTGTTGGTGCCACCCACGGGGCCGTTCGGGGGGTGTTTCGACTTCTCACCCTCTAACGCCATGTTTTTAAGCCTAAGTCTAGAAATAGGCAAATTACAATCGTATTCTCAAACCGGGAGACCCGCGGCTGCGGGGTCAGTTCCAACGAGTTACATTGGTCCCGTGGGAGGTGTCGGTGCCACCCACGGGGACGTTCGGGGGCTGTTTCGAGTTTTCACCCTCTAAAGCCAAGTTTTTAAGCCTAAGTCTGGAAATATGCAAATTACCGTCGTACTCTCAAACCGGGAGACCCGCGACTGCGGGGTCAGTTCCTACGAGTTACATTGGTCCCGTGGGAGGTGTTGGTGCCACCCACGGAGACGTTTGGGGGCTGTTTCGAGTTCTCACCCTCTAACGCCATGTTTTTAAGCCCAAGTCTAGAAATATGCAAATTACAATCGTATTCTCAAACCGAGAGTCCCGCGTCTGCGGGGTCAGTTCCTACGATTTACATTGGTCCCGTGGGAGGTGTTGGTGCCACCCACAGGGACGTTCGGGGGATGTTTCGAGTTCTCACCCTCTAACGCCATGTTTTTAAGCCTAAGTCTAGAAATATGCAAATTATCGTCGTATTCTCAAATCGGGAGTCCCGCGGCTACGGGGACAGTTCCTACGAGTTATATTGGTCCCGTGGGAGGTGTTCGTGCAACCCACGGGGCTGTTTCGAGTTTTCACCCTCTAACGCCTTGTTTTTAAGTCTAAGTCTAGAAATAGGCAAATTATCATCGTATTCTCAAACCGGGAGTCCCGCGAATGCGGGGTCAGTTCCTACGAGTTACATTGGTCACGTGGGAGGTGTTGGTGCCACCCACGGGGCCATTCGGGGGATGTTTCGACTTTTCAACCTCTAACGCCATGTTTTTAAGCCTAAGTCTAGAAATATGCAAATTACCGTCGTATTCTCCAACCGGGAGTCCCGCGGCTGCGGGGTCAGTTCCTATGAGGTACATTGGTCCCGTGAGAGGTGTTGGTGCCACCCACGGAGCCGTTAGAGGGCTGTTTCGAGTTTTCATGCCCTAACGCCATGTTTTTAAGCCTAAGTCTAGAAATATGCAAATTACAATCGTATTCTCAGACCGGGAGTCCCGCGGCTGCGAGGTCAGTTCCTACGAGTTACATTGGTCCCGTGGGAGGTGTCGGTGCCACCCACGGGGACGTTCGGGGGCTGTTTCGAGTTCTCACCCTCTAAAGCCAAGTTTTTAAGCCTAAGTCTAGAAATATGCAAATTACCGTATTACTCTCAAACCGGGAGACCCGCGGCTGCGGGGTCAGTTCCAACGAGTTACATTTGTCCCGTGGGAGGTGTTGGTGCCACCCACGGGGACGTTCGAGGGCTGTTTTGAGTTCTCACCCTCTAACGCCATGTTTGTAAGCCTAAGTCTAGAAATATGCAAATTACCGTCGTACTCTCAAACCGGGAGGCCCGTGGCTGCAGGGTCAGTTCCTACGAGTTACATTGGTCCCGTGGGAGGTGTTGGTTCCACCCATGGGGCCGTTCGGGGGCTGTTTCGACTTCTCACCCTCTAACGCCATGTTTTTAAGCCTAAGTCTAGAAATATGCAAATTACAATCGTATTCTCAAACCGGGAGACCCGCGGCTGCGGGGTCAGTTCCTACGAGTTACATTGGTCCCGTGGGAGGTGTTGGTGCCACCCACGGAGACGTTTGGGGGCTGTTTCGAGTTCTCACCCTCTAACGCCATGTTTTTAAGCCCAAGTCTAGAAATATGCAAATTACAATCGTATTCTCAAACCGAGAGTCCCGCGTCTGCGGGGTCAGTTCCTACGATTTACATTGGTCCCGTGGGAGGTGTTGGTGCCACCCACAGGGACGTTCGGGGGATGTTTCGAGTTCTCACCCTCTAACGCCATGTTTTTAAGCCTAAGTCTAGAAATATGCAAATTATCGTCGTATTCTCAAATCGGGAGTCCCGCGGCTACGGGGACAGTTCCTACGAGTTATATTGGTCCCGTGGGAGGTGTTCGTGCAACCCACGGGGCTGTTTCGAGTTTTCACCCTCTAACGCCTTGTTTTTAAGTCTAAGTCTAGAAATAGGCAAATTATCGTCGTATTCTCAAACCGGGAGTCCCGCGAATGCGGGGTCAGTTCCTACGAGTTACATTGGTCACGTGGGAGGTGTTGGTGCCACCCACGGGGCCATTCGGGGGATGTTTCGACTTTTCAACCTCTAACGCCATGTTTTTAAGCCTAAGTCTAGAAATATGCAAATTACCGTCGTATTCTCCAACCGGGAGTCCCGCGGCTGCGGGGTCAGTTCCTATGAGGTACATTGGTCCCGTGAGAGGTGTTGGTGCCACCCACGGAGCCGTTAGAGGGCTGTTTCGAGTTTTCACGCCCTAACGCCATGTTTTTAAGCCTAAGTCTAGAAATATGCAAATTACAATCGTATTCTCAGACCGGGAGTCCCGCGGCTGCGAGGTCAGTTCCTACGAGTTACATTGGTCCCGTGGGAGGTGTCGGTGCCACCCACGGGGACGTTCGGGGGCTGTTTCGAGTTCTCACCCTCTAAAGCCAAGTTTTTAAGCCTAAGTCTAGAAATATGCAAATTACCGTATTACTCTCAAACCGGGAGACCCGCGGCTGCGGGGTCAGTTCCAACGAGTTACATTTGTCCCGTGGGAGGTGTTGGTGCCACCCACGGGGACGTTCGAGGGCTGTTTTGAGTTCTCACCCTCTAACGCCATGTTTGTAAGCCTAAGTCTAGAAATATGCAAATTACCGTCGTACTCTCAAACCGGGAGGCCCGCGGCTGCAGGGTCAGTTCCTACGAGTTACATTGGTCCCGTGGGAGGTGTTGGTTCCACCCATGGGGCCGTTCGGGGGCTGTTTCGACTTCTCACCCTCTAACGCCATGTTTTTAAGCCTAAGTCTAGAAATATGCAAATTACAATCGTATTCTCAAACCGGGAGACCCGCGGCTGCGGGGTCAGTTCCTACGAGTTACATTGGTCCCGTGGGAGGTGTCGGTGCCACTCACGGGGACGTTCGGGGGCTGTTTCGAGTTCTCACCCTCTAAAGCCAAGTTTTTAAGCCTAAGTCTGGAAATATGCAAATTACCGTCGTACTCTCAAACCGGGAGACCCGCGACTGCGGGGTCAGTTCCTACGAGTTACATTGGTCCCGTGGGAGGTGTTGGTGCCACCCACGGAGACGTTTGGGGGCTGTTTCGAGTTCTCACCCTCTAACACCATGTTTTTAAGCCCAAGTCTAGAAATATGCAAATTACAATCGTATTCTCAAACCGGGAGTCCCGCGGCTGCGGGGTCAGTTCCTACGATTTACATTGGTCCCGTGGGAGGTGTTGGTGCCACCCACAGGGACGTTCGGGGGATGTTTCGAGTTCTCACCCTCTAACGCCATGTTTTTAAGCCTAAGTCTAGAAATATGCAAATTATCGTCGTATTCTCAAACCGGGAGTCCCGCGGCTGCGGGGACAGTTCCTACGTGTTATATTGGTCCCGTGGGAGGTGTTCGTGCAACCCACGGGGCTGTTTCGAGTTTTCACCCTCTAACGCCTTGTTTTTAAGTCTAAGTCTAGAAATAGGCAAATTATCGTCGTATTCTCAAACCGGGAGTCCCGCGAATGCGGGGTCAGTTCCTACGAGTTACATTGGTCACGTGGGAGGTGTTGGTGCCACCCACGGGGCCGTTCGGGGGATGTTTCGAATTTTCAACCTCTAACGCCATGTTTTTAAGCCTAAGTCTAGAAATATGCAAATTACCGTCGTATTCTCCAACCGGGAGTCCCGCGGCTGCGGGGTCAGTTCCTATGAGGTACATTGGTCCCGTGAGAGGTGTTGGTGCCACCCACGGAGCCGTTAGAGGGTTGTTTCGAGTTTTCACCTCCTAACGCCATGTTTTTAAGCCCAAGTCTAGAAATATGCAAATTACAATCGTATTCTCAGACCGGGAGTCCCGCGGCTGCGAGGTAAGTTCCTACGAGTTACATTGGTCCCGTGGGAGGTGTCGGTGCCACCCACGGGGACGTTCGGGGGCTGTTTCGAGTTCTCACCCTCTAACGCCATGTTTTTAAGCTTAAGTCTAGAAATATGCAAATTACAATCGTATTCTCAAACCGGGAGTCCCGCGGCTGCGGGGTCAGTTCCTACGAGTTACATTTGTCCCGTGGGAGGTGTTGGTGCCACCCACGGGGACGTTCGAGGGCTGTTTTGAGTTCTCACCCTCTAACGCCATGTTTGTAAGCCTAAGTCTAGAAATATGCAAATTACCGTCGTACTCTCAAACCGGGAGGCCCGCGGCTGCAGGGTCAGTTCCTACGAGTTACATTGGTCCCGTGGGAGGTGTTGGTGCCACCCATGGGGCCGTTCGGGGGCTGTTTCGACTTCTCACCCTCTAACGCCATGTTTTTAAGCCTAAGTCTAGAAATATGCAAATTACAATCGTATTCTCAAACCGGGAGACCCGCGGCTACGGGGTCAGTTCCAACGAGTTACATTGGTCCCGTGGGAGGTGTCGGTGCCACCCACGGGGACGTTCGGGGGCTGTTTCGAGTTCTCACCCTCTAAAGCCAAGTTTTTAAGCCTAAGTCGGGAAATATGCAAATTACCGTCGTACTCTCAAACCGGGAGACCCGCGACTGCGGGGTCAGTTCCTACGAGTTACATTGGTCCCGTGGGAGGTGTTGGTGCCACCCACGGAGACGTTTGGGGGCTGTTTCGAGTTCTCACCCTCTAACGCCATGTTTTTAAGCCCAAGTCTAGAAATATGCAAATTACAATCGTATCTCAAACCGGGAGTCCCGCGGCTGCGGGGTCAGTTCCTACGATTTACATTGGTCCCGTGGGAGGTGTTGGTGCCACCCACAGGGACGTTCGGGGGATGTTTCGAGTTCTCACCCTCTAACGCCATGTTTTTAAGCCTAAGTCTAGAAATACGCAAATTATCGTCGTATTCTCAAACCGGGAGTCCCGCGGCTGCGGGGACAGTTCCTACGTGTTATATTGGTCCCGTGGGAGGTGTTCGTGCAACCCACGGGGCTGTTTCGAGTTTTCACCCTCTAACGCCTTGTTTTTAAGTCTAAGTCTAGAAATAGGCAAATTATCATCGTATTCTCAAACCGGGAGTCCCGCGAATGCGGGGTCAGTTCCTACGAGTTACATTGGTCACGTGGGAGGTGTTGGTGCCACCCACGGGGCCGTTCGGGGGATGTTTCGACTTTTCAACCTCTAACGCCATGTTTTTAAGCCTAAGTCTAGAAATATGCAAATTACCGTCGTATTCTCCAACCAGGAGTCCCGCGGCTGCTTGGTCAGTTCCTACGAGGTACATTGGTCCCGTGAGAGGTGTTGGTGCCACCCACGGAGCCGTTAGAGGGTTGTTTCGAGTTTTCGCCCCCTAACGCCATGTTTTTAAGCCTAAGTCTAGAAATATGCAAATTACAATCGTATTCTCAGACCGGGAGTCCCGCGGCTGCGAGGTCAGTTCCTACGAGTTACATTGGTCCCGTGGGAGGTGTCGGTGCCACCCACGGGGACGTTCGGGGGCTGTTTCGAGTTCTCACCCTCTAAAGCCAAGTTTTTAAGCCTAAGTCTAGAAATATGCAAATTACCGTATTACTCTCAAACCGGGAGACCCGCGGCTGCGGGGTCAGTTCCAACGAGTTACATTGGTCCCGTGGGAGGTGTTGGTGCCACCCACGGGGACGTTCGCGGCCTGTTTCGAGTTCTTACCCTCTAACGCCATGTTTTTAAGCTTAAGTCTCGAAATATGCAAATTACAATCGTATTCTCAAACCGGGAGTCCCGCGGCTGCGGGGTCAGTTCCTACGAGTTACATTGGTCCCGTGGGAGGTGTTGGTGCCACCCACGGGGACGTTCGAGGGCTGTTTTGAGTTCTCACCCTCTAACGCCATGTTTGTAAGCCTAAGTCTAGAAATATGCAAATTACCGTCGTACTCTCAAACCGGGAGACCCGCGGCTGCGGGGTCAGTTCCTACGAGTTAAATTGGTCCCGTGGGAGGTGTTGGTGCCACCCACGGGGACGTTCGAGGGCTGTTTTGAGTTCTCACCCTCTAACGCCATGTTTGTAAGCCTAAGTCTAGAAATATGCAAATTACCGTCGTACTCTCAAACCGGGAGACCCGCGGCTGCAGGGTCAGTTCCTACGAGTTACATTGGTCCCGTGGGAGGTGTTGGTGCCACCCATGGGGCCGTTCGGGGGCTGTTTCGACTTCTCACCCTCTAACGCCATGTTTTTAAGCCTAAGTCTAGAAATATGCAAATTACAATCGTATTCTCAAACCGGGAGACCCGCGGCTACGGGGTCAGTTCCAACGAGTTACATTGGTCCCGTGGGAGGTGTCGGTGCCACCCACGGGGACGTTCGGGGGCTGTTTCGAGTTCTCACCCTCTAAAGCCAAGTTTTTAAGCCTAAGTCTGGAAATATGCAAATTACCGTCGTACTCTCAAACCGGGAGACCCGCGACTGCGGGGTCAGTTCCTACGAGTTACATTGGTCCCGTGGGAGGTGTTGGTGCCACCCACGGAGACGTTTGGGGGCTGTTTCGAGTTCTCACCCTCTAACGCCATGTTTTTAAGCCCAAGTCTAGAAATATGCAAATTACAATCGTATTCTCAAACCGGGAGTCCCGCGGCTGCGGGGTCAGTTCCTACGATTTACATTGGTCCCGTGGGAGGTGTTGGTGCCACCCACAGGGACGTTCGGGGGATGTTTCGAGTTCTCACCCTCTAACGCCATGTTTTTAAGCCTAAGTCTAGAAATACGCAAATTATCGTCGTATTCTCAAACCGGGAGTCCCGCGGCTGCGGGGACAGTTCCTACGTGTTATATTGGTCCCGTGGGAGGTGTTCGTGCAACCCACGGGGCTGTTTCGAGTTTTCACCCTCTAACGCCTTGTTTTTAAGTCTAAGTCTAGAAATAGGCAAATTATCATCGTATTCTCAAACCGGGAGTCCCGCGAATGCGGGGTCAGTTCCTACGAGTTACATTGGTCACGTGGGAGGTGTTGGTGCCACCCACGGGGCCGTTCGGGGGATGTTTCGACTTTTCAACCTCTAACGCCATGTTTTTAAGCCTAAGTCTAGAAATATGCAAATTACCGTCGTATTCTCCAACCAGGAGTCCCGCGGCTGCTTGGTCAGTTCCTACGAGGTACATTGGTCCCGTGAGAGGTGTTGGTGCCACCCACGGAGCCGTTAGAGGGTTGTTTCGAGTTTTCGCCCCCTAACGCCATGTTTTTAAGCCTAAGTCTAGAAATATGCAAATTACAATCGTATTCTCAGACCGGGAGTCCCGCGGCTGCGAGGTCAGTTCCTACGAGTTACATTGGTCCCGTGGGAGGTGTCGGTGCCACCCACGGGGACGTTCGGGGGCTGTTTCGAGTTCTCACCCTCTAAAGCCAAGTTTTTAAGCCTAAGTCTAGAAATATGCAAATTACCGTATTACTCTCAAACCGGGAGACCCGCGGCTGCGGGGTCAGTTCCAACGAGTTACATTGGTCCCGTGGGAGGTGTTGGTGCCACCCACGGGGACGTTCGCGGCCTGTTTCGAGTTCTTACCCTCTAACGCCATGTTTTTAAGCTTAAGTCTCGAAATATGCAAATTACAATCGTATTCTCAAACCGGGAGTCCCGCGGCTGCGGGGTCAGTTCCTACGAGTTACATTGGTCCCGTGGGAGGTGTTGGTGCCACCCACGGGGACGTTCGAGGGCTGTTTTGAGTTCTCACCCTCTAACGCCATGTTTGTAAGCCTAAGTCTAGAAATATGCAAATTACCGTCGTACTCTCAAACCGGGAGACCCGCGGCTGCGGGGTCAGTTCCTACGAGTTAAATTGGTCCCGTGGGAGGTGTTGGTGCAACCCACGGGGACGTTCGGTGGTTGTTTCTAGTTCTCACCCTCTAACGCCATGTTCTTAAGCCTAAGTCTAGAAAATTTGCAAATTACCTTCTTATTCTCAAAAGGAGTCCCGCGGCTACGGGGACAGTTCCTACGAGTTATATTGGTCCCGTGGGAGGTGTTGGTGCCACCCACGGGGCCGTTCGGGGGCTGTTTCGAGTTTTCACACTCTAACGCCATCTTTTTAAACCTAAGTCTAGAAATATGCAAATTACCGTCGTATTCTCCAACCGGGAGTCCCGCGGCTGCGGGGACAGTTCTTACGAGTTACATTGGTCCCGTGGGAGGTGTTGGTGCCACCCACGGGGCCGTTAGAGGGCTGTTTCGAGTTTTCACCCCCTAACGCCATGTTTTAAGCCTAAGTCTACAAATATGAAAATTACCTTCGTAATCTCAAACTGGGAGTCCCGCGGCTGCGGGGTCAGTTCCAACGAGTTACATTGGTCCCGTGGGAGGTGTTGGTGCTACCCACGGGGACGTTTGGGGGATGTTTCGAGTTCTTACCCTCTAACGCCATGTTTTTTAGCATAAGTCTAGAAATATGCAAATTACCTTCGTATTCTCAAACCGGGAGTCCCGCGAATGCGGGGTCAGTTCCTACGAGTTACATTGGTCACGTGGGAGGTGTTGGTGCCACCCACGGGGCCGTTCGGGGGATGTTTCGACTTTTCAACCTCTAACGCCATGTTTTTAAGCCTAAGTCTAGAAATATGCAAATTACCATCGTATTCTCCAACCGGGAGTCCCGCGGCTGCGGGGTCAGTTCCTATGAGGTACATTGGTCCCGTGAGAGGTGTTGGTGCCACCCACGGAGCCGTTAGAGGGTTGTTTCGAGTTTTCACCCCCTAACGCCATGTTTTTAAGCCTAAGTCTAGAAATATGCAAATTACAATCGTATTCTCAAACCGGGAGTCCCGCGGCTGCGAGGTCAGTTCCTACGAGTTACATTGGTCCCGTGGGAGGTGTCGGTGCCACCCACGGGGACGTTCGGGGGCTGTTTCGAGTTCTCACCCTCTAACGCCATGTTTTTAAGCTTAAGTCTAGAAATATGCAAATTACAATCGTATTCTCAAACCGGGAGTCCCGCGGCTGCGGGGTCAGTTCCTACGAGTTACATTTGTCCCGTGGGAGGTGTTGGTGCCACCCACGGGGACGTTCGAGGGCTGTTTTGAGTTCTCACCCTCTAACGCCATGTTTGTAAGCCTAAGTCTAGAAATATGCAAATTACCGTCGTACTCTCAAACCGGGAGGCCCGCGGCTGCAGGGTCAGTTCCTACGAGTTACATTGGTCCCGTGGGAGGTGTTGGTGCCACCCATGGGGCTGTTCGGGGGCTGTTTCGACTTCTCACCCTCTAACGCCATGTTTTTAAGCCTAAGTCTAGAAATATGCAAATTACAATCGTATTCTCAAACCGGGAGACCCGCGGCTGCGGGGTCAGTTCCAACGAGTTACATTGGTCCCGTGGGAGGTGTCGGTGCCACCCACGGGGACGTTCGGGGGCTGTTTCGAGTTCTCACCCTCTAAAGCCAAGTTTTTAAGCCTAAGTCTGGAAATATGCAAATTACCGTCGTACTCTCAAACCGGGAGACCCGCGACTGCGGGGTCAGTTCCTACGAGTTACATTGGTCCCGTGGGAGGTGTTGGTGCCACCCACGGAGACGTTTGGGGGCTGTTTCGAGTTCTCACCCTCTAACGCCATGTTTTTAAGCCCAAGTCTAGAAATATGCAAATTACAATCGTATTCTCAAACCGGGAGTCCCGCGGCTGCGGGGTCAGTTCCTACGATTTACATTGGTCCCGTGGGAGGTGTTGGTGCCACCCACAGGGACGTTCGGGGGATGTTTCGAGTTCTCACCCTCTAACGCCATGTTTTTAAGCCTAAGTCTAGAAATATGCAAATTATCGTCGTATTCTCAAACCGGGAGTCCCGCGGCTGCGGGGACAGTTCCTACGTGTTATATTGGTCCCGTGGGAGGTGTTCGTGCAACCCACGGGGCTGTTTCGAGTTTTCACCCTCTAACGCCTTGTTTTTAAGTCTAAGTCTAGAAATAGGCAAATTATCATCGTATTCTCAAACCGGGAGTCCCGCGAATGCGGGGTCAGTTCCTACGAGTTACATTGGTTACGTGGGAGGTGTTGGTGCCACCCACGGGGCCGTTCGGGGGATGTTTCGACTTTTCAACCTCTAACGCCATGTTTTTAAGCCTAAGTCTAGAAATATGCAAATTACCGTCGTATTCTCCAACCGGGAGTCCCGCGGCTGCAGGGTCAGTTCCTACGAGGTACATTGGTCCCGTGAGAGGTGTTGGTGCCACCCACGGAGCCGTTAGAGGGTTGTTTCGAGTTTTCGCCCCCTAACGCCATGTTTTTAAGCCTAAGTCTAGAAATATGCAAATTACAATCGTATTCTCAGACCGGGAGTCCCGCGGCTGCGAGGTCAGTTCCTACGAGTTACATTGGTCCCGTGGGAGGTGTCGGTGCCACCCACGGGGACGTTCGGGGGCTGTTTCGAGTTCTCACCCTCTAAAGCCAAGTTTTTAAGCCTAAGTCTAGAAATATGCAAATTACCGTATTACTCTCAAACCGGGAGACCCGCGGCTGCGGGGTCAGTTCCAACGAGTTACATTGGTCCCGTGGGAGGTGTTGGTGCCACCCACGGGGACGTTCGCGGCCTGTTTCGAGTTCTTACCCTCTAACGCCATGTTTTTAAGCTTAAGTCTAGAAATATGCAAATTACAATCGTATTCTCAAACCGGGAGTCCCGCGGCTGCGGGGTCAGTTCCTACGAGTTACATTGGTCCCGTGGGAGGTGTTGGTGCCACCCACGGGGACGTTCGAGGGCTGTTTTGAGTTCTCACCCTCTAACGCCATGTTTGTAAGCCTAAGTCTAGAAATATGCAAATTATCGTCGTACTCTCAAACCGGGAGACCCGCGGCTGCGGGGTCAGTTCCTACGAGTTAAATTGGTCCCGTGGGAGGTGTTGGTGCAACCCACGGGGACGTTCGGTGGTTGTTTCTAGTTCTCACCCTCTAACGCCATGTTCTTAAGCCTAAGTCTAGAAAATTTGCAAATTACCTTCTTATTCTCAAAGGGAGTCCCGCGGCTACGGGGACAGTTCCTACGAGTTATATTGGTCCCGTGGGAGGTGTTGGTGCCACCCACGGGGCCGTTCGGGGGCTGTTTCGAGTTTTCACACTCTAACGCTATCTTTTTAAACCTAAGTCTAGAAATATGCAAATTACCGTCGTATTCTCCAACCGGGAGTCCCGCGGCTGCGGGGACAGTTCTTACGAGTTACATTGGTCCCGTGGGAGGTGTTGGTGCCACCCACGGGGCCGTTAGAGGGCTGTTTCGAGTTTTCACCCCCTAACGCCATGTTTTAAGCCTAAGTCTACAAATATGCAAATTACCTTCGTAATCTCAAACTGGGAGTCCCGCGGCTGCGGGGTCAGTTCCAACGAGTTACATTGGTCCCGTGGGAGGTGTTGGTGCCACCCACGGGGACGTTTGGGGGATGTTTCGAGTTCTTACCCTCTAACGCCATGTTTTTTAGCATAAGTCTAGAAATATGCAAATTACCTTCGTATTCTCAAACCGGGAGTCCCGCGGCTGCGGGGACAGTTCCTACGAGTTACATTGGTCCCGTGGGAGGTGTCGGTGCCACCCACGGGATCGTTCGGGGGCTGTTTCGGGTTTTCACCCTCTAACGCCATGTTTTTAAGCCTAAGTCTAGAAATATCCAAATTACCGTCGTATTCTCAAACCGGGAGTCCCACGACTGCGGGATCAGTTACTACGAGTTACATTGGTCCCGTGGGAGGTGTCGGTTCCACCCACGGGGACGTTCGGGGGCTGTTTCGAGTTCTCACCCTCTAAAGCCAAGTTTTTAAGCCTAAGTCTAGAAATATGCAAATTACCGTCGTATTCTCCAACCGGGAGTCCCGCGGCTGCGAGGTCAGTTCCTAGGAGTTACATTGGTCCCGTGAAAGGTGTAGGTGCCACCCACGTGGCCGTTAGAGGGTTGTTTCGAGTTTTCACCCTCTAACGCCATGATTTTAAGCCTAAGTCTACAAATATGCAAATTACAATCGTATTCTCAAACCGAGAGTCCCGCGGCTGCGGGGTCAGTTCCAACGAGTTACATTGGTCCCGTGGGAGGTGTCGGTGCGACCCACGGGGACGTTCGGGGGCTGTTTCGAGTTCTCACCCTCTAAAGCCAAGTTTTTAAGCCTAAGTCCAGAAATATGCAAATTACCGTCGTACTCTCAAACCGGGAGACCCGCGGCTGCGGGGTCAGTTCCTACGAGTTACATTGGTCCCGTGGGAGGTGTTGGTGCCACCCACGGAGACGTTTGGAGGCTGTTTTGAGTTCTCACCCTCTAACGCCATGTTTTTAAGCCTAAGTCTAGAAATATGCAAATTACAATCGTATTCTCAAACCGGGAGTCCCGCGGCTGCGGGGTCAGTTCCTACGACTAACATTGGTCCCGTGGGAGGTGTTGGTGCCACCCAAGGGGACACTCGGGGGATGTTTCGAGTTCTCACCCTCTAACGCCATGTTTTTAAGCCTAAGTCTAGAAATTTGCAAATTATCGTCGTATTCTCAAACCGGGAGTCCCGCGGTTGCGGGGACATTTCCTACGAGTTATATTGGTCCCGTGGGAGGTGTTCGTGCCACCCACGGGGCCGTTCGGCGGCTGTTTCGAGTTTTCACCCTCTAACGCCATGTTTTTAAGTCTAGAAATAGGCAAATTATCGTCGTATTCACAAACCGGGACTCCCGCGACTGCGGGATCAGTTCCTACGAGTTACATTGGTCACGTGGGAGGTGTTGGTGCCACCCACGGGGCCGTTCGGGGGCTGTTTCGACTTTTCAATCTCTAACGCCATGTTTTTAAGCCTAAGTCTAGAAATATGCAAATTACCGTTGTATTCTCCAACCAGGAGTCCCGACGGCTGCGGCGACAGTTCCTACGAGTTATATTGGTCGCGTGGGAGGTGTTGGTGCCACCCACGGGGCCGTTCGCGGGCTGTTTCGACTTTTCAACCACTAACGCATGTTTTTAAGCCAAGTCTAGAAATATGCAAATTACCGTCGTATTCTCCAACCGGGAGACCCGCGGCTGCGGGGTCAGTTCCTACGAGTTACATTGGTCCCGTGGGAGGTGTTGGTGCCACCCACGGGGCCGTTCGGGGGGTGTTTCGACTTCTCACCCTCTAACGCCATGTTTTTAAGCCTAAGTCTAGAAATATGCAAATTACAATCGTATTCTCACACCGGGAGACCCGCGGCTGCGGGGTCAGTTCCAACGAGTTACATTGGTCCCGTGGGAGGTGTCGGTCCCACCCACGGGGACGTTCGGGGGCTGTTTCGAGTTCTCACCCTCTAAAGCCAAGTTTTTAAGCCTAAGTCTGGAAATATGCAAATTACCGTCGTACTCTCAAACCGGGAGACCCGCGACTGCGGGGTCAGTTCCTACGAGTTACATTGGTCACGTGGGAGGTGTTGGTGCCAGCCACGGGGCCGTTCGGGGGCTTTTTAGACTTTTCAACCTCTAACGCATGTTTTTAAGCCTAAGTCTAGAAATATGCAAATTACCGTCGTATTCTCCAACCGGGAGTCCCGCGGCTGCGGGGTCAGTTCCTAGGAGTTACATTGGTCCCGTGAAAGGTGTAGGTGCCACCCACGGGGCCGTTAGAGGGTTGTTTCGAGTTTTCACCCCCTAACGCCATGTTTTTAAGCCTAAGTCTAGAAATATGCAAATTACAATCGTATTCTCAGACCGGGAGTCCCGCGGCTGCCGGTTCAGTTCCTACGGGTTACATTGGTCCCGTGGGAGGTGTCGGTGCCACCCACGGGGACGTTCGGGGGCTGTTTCGAGTACTCACCCTCTAAAGCCAAGTTTTTAAGCCTAAGTCTAGAAATATGCAAATTACCGTCGTACTCTCAAACCGGGAGACCCGCGGCTGCGGGGTCAGTTCCTACGAGTTACATTGGTCCCGTGGGAGGTGTTGGTGCCACCCACGGAGACGTTTGGAGGCTGTTTTGAGTTCTCACCCTCTAACGCCATGTTTTTAAGCCTAAGTCTAGAAATATGCAAATTACAATCGTATTCTCAAACTGGGAGTCCCGCGGCTGCGGGGTCAGTTCCTACGACTAACATTTGTCCCGTGGGAGGTGTTGGTGCCACCCAAGGGGACGTTCGGGGGATGTTTCGAGTTCTCACCCTCTAACGCCATGTTTTTAAGCCTAAGTCTAGAAAAAGGCAAATTATCGTCGTATTCACAAACCGGGAGTCCCACGACTGCGGGGTCAGTTCCTACGAGTTACATTGGTCACGTGGGAGGTGTTGGTGCCACCCACGGGGCCGTTCGGGGGCTGTTTCGACATTTCAACCTCTGACGCCATGTTTTATAGCCTAAGTCTAGAAATATGTAAATTACCGTTGTATTCTCCAACCGGGAGTCCCGCGGCTGCGGGGTCAGTTCCTACGAGTTACATTGGTCACGTGGGAGATGTTGGTGCCACCCACGGGGTCGTTCGGGGGCTGTTTCGACTTTTCAACCTCTAACGCATGTTTTTAAGCCAAGTCTAGAAATATGAAAATTACCGTCGTATTCTCCAATCGGGAGTCCCGCGGCTGCGGGGTCAGTTCCTAGGAGTTACATTGGTCCCGTGAAAGGTGTTGGTGCGACCCACGGGGCCGTTAGAGGGTTGTTTCGAGTTTTCACCCTCTAACGCCATGTTTTTAAGCCTAAGTCTAGAAATATGCAAATTAAAATCGTATTCTCAAACCAGGAGTCCCGCGGCTGCGGGGTCAGTTCCTACGAGTTACATTGGTCCCGTGGGAGGTGTCGGTGCCACCCACGGGGACGTTCGGGGGCTGTTTCGAGTTCTCACCCTCTAAAGCCAAGTTTTTAAGCCTAAGACTAGAAATATGCAAATTACCGTATTACTCTCAAACCGGGAGACCCGCGGCTGCGGGGTCAGTTCCTACGAGTTACATTGGTCCCGTGGGAGGTGTTGGTGCCACCCACGGGGACGTTCGAGGCCTGTTTCGAGTTCTTACCCTCTAACGCCATTTTTTTAAGCCTAAGTCTAGAAATATGCAAATTACAATCATATTCTCAACTCGGGAGTCCCGCGGCTGCGGGGTCAGTTCCTACGATTACATTGGTCCCGTGGCAGGTGTTGGTGCCACCCACGGGGACGTTCGGGGGCTGTTTCGAGTTTTCACCCTCTAACGCCATGTTTTTAAGCCTAAGTCTAGAAATATGCAAATTACCATCGTACTCTCAAACCGGGAGACCCGCGGCTGCAGGGTCAGTTCCTACGAGTTACATTGGTCCCGTGGGAGGTGTTGGTGCCACCCACGGGGCCGTTCGGGGGGTGTTTCGACTTCTGACCCTCTAACGCCATGTTTTTAAGCCTAAGTCTAGAAATATGCAAATTACAATCGTATTCTCAAACCGGGAGACCCGCGGCTGCGGGGTCAGTTCCAACGAGTTACATTGGTCCCGTGGGAGGTGTCGGTGCCACCCACGGGGACGTTCGGGGGCTGTTTCGAGTTCTCACCCTCTAAAGCCAAGTTTTTAAGCCTAAGTCTGGAAATATGCAAATTACAGTCATACTCTCAAACCGGGAGACCCGCGACTGCGGGGTCAGTTCCTACGAGTTACATTGGTCCCGTGGGAGGTGTTGGTGCCACCCACGAAGACGTTTGGGGGCTGTTTCGAGTTCTCACCCTCTAACGCCATGTTTTTAAGCCTAAGTCTAGAAATATGCAAATTACAATCGTATTCTCAAACCGGGAGTCCCGCGGCTGCGGGGTCAGTTCCTACGATTTACATTGGTCCCGTGGGAGGTGTTGGTGCCACCCACAGGGACGTTTGGGGGATGTTTCGAGTTCTCACCCTCTAACGCCATGTTTTTAAGCCTAAGTCTAGAAATATGCAAATTATCATCGTATTCTCAAACCGGGAGTCCCGCGGCTGCGGGGACAGTTCCTACGAGTTATATTGGTCCCGTGGGAGGTGTTCGTGCAACCCACGGGACTGTTTCGAGTTTTCACCCTCTAACGCCTTGTTTTTAAGTCTAAGTCTAGAAATAGGCAAATTATCGTCGTATTCTCAAACCGGGAGTCCCGCGAATGCGGGGTCAGTTCCTACGAGTTACATTGGTCACGTGGGAGGTGTTGGTGCCACCCACGGGGCCGTTCGGGGGAGTTTCGACTTTTCAACCTCTAACGCCATGTTTTTAAGCCTAAGTCTTGAAATATGCAAATTATCGTCGTATTCTCCAACCGGGAGTCCCGCGGCTGCGTGGTCAGTTCCTACGAGTTACATTGGTCACGTGGGAGGTGTTGGTGCCACCCACGGGGCCGTTCGGGGGCTGTTTCGACTTTTCAACCTCTAACGCATGTTTTTAAGCCAAGTCTAGAAATATGCAAATTACCGTCGTATTCTCCAACCGGGAGTCCCGCGGCTGCGGGGTCAGTTCCTAGGAGTTACATTGGTCCCGTGAAAGGTGTTGGTGCGACCCACGGGGCCGTTAGAGGGTTGTTTCGAGTTTTCACCCTCTAACGCCATGTTTTTAAGCCTAAGTCTAGAAGTATGCAAATTACAATCGTATTCTCAAACCAGGAGTCCCGCGACTGCGGGGTCAGTTCCTACGAGTTACATTGGTCCCGTGGGAGGTGTCGGTGCCACCCACGGGGACGTTCGGGGGCTGTTTCGAGTTCTCACCCTCTAAAGCCAAGTTTTTAAGCCTAAGTCTAGAAATATGCAAATTACCGTATTACTCTCAAACCGAGAGACCCGCGGCTGCGGGGTCAGTTCCTATGAGTTACATTGGTCCCGTGGAAGGTGTTGGTGCCACCCACGGGGACGTTCGAGGCCTGTTTCGAGTTCTTACCCTCTAACGCCATTTTTTTAAGCCTAAGTCTAGAAATATGCAAATTACAATCATATTCTCAACTCGGGAGTCCCGCGGCTGCGGGGTCAGTTCCTACGATTACATTGGTCCCGTGGGAGGTGTTGGTGCCACCCACGGGGACGTTCGGGGGCTGTTTCGAGTTCTCACCCTCTAACGCCATGTTTTTAAGCCTAAGTCTAGAAATATGCAAATTATCGTCGTACTCTCAAACTGGGAGTCCCGCGACTGCGGGGTCAGTTCCTACGAGTTACATTGGTACCGTGGGAGGTGTTGGTGCCAGCCACGGGGCCGTTCGGGGGCTGTTTCGAGTTCTCACCCTCTAACGCCATGTTTGGCCTAAGTCTAGAAATATGCAAATTGCCTTCGTATTCTCAAACCGGGAGCCCGACGGATGCGGCGACAGTTCCTACGAGTTATATTGGTCCCATGGGAGGTGTTGGTGCCACCCACGGGGCCGTTCGCGGGCTGTTTCGAGTTTTCACCCTCCAACGCCATGTTTTTAAGCCTAAGTCTAGAAATATGCAAATTACCGTCGTACTCTCAAACCGGGAGACCCGCGGCTGCGGGGTCAGTTCCTACGAGTTACATTGGTCCCGTGGGAGGTGTTGGTGCCACCCACGGGGCCGTTCGGGGGGTGTTTCGACTTCTCACCCTCTAACGCCATGTTTTTAAGCCTAAGTCTAGAAATATGCAAATTACAATCGTATTCTCACACCGGGAGACCCGCGACTGCGGGGTCAGTTCCAACGAGTTACATTGGTCCCGTGGGAGGTGTCGGTGCCACCCACGGGGACGTTCGGGGGCTGTTTCGAGTTCTCACCCTCTAAAGCCAAGTTTTTAAGCCTAAGTCTGGAAATATGCAAATTACCGTCGTACTCTCAAACCGGGAGACCCGCGACTGCGGGGTCAGTTCCTACGAGTTACATTGGTCACGTGGGAGGTGTTGGTGCCAGCCACGGGGCCGTTCGGGGGCTTTTTAGACTTTTCAACCTCTAACGCATGTTTTTAAGCCTAAGTCTAGAAATATGCAAATTACAATCGTATTCTCAGACCGGGAGTCCCGCGGCTGCGGGTTCAGTTCCTACGAGTTACATTGGTCCCGTGGGAGGTGTCGGTGCCACCCACGGGGACGTTCGGAGGCTGTTTCGAGTACTCACCCTCTAAAGCCAAGTTTTTAAGCCTAAGTCTAGAAATATGCAAATTACCGTCGTACTCTCAAACCGAGAGACCCGCGGCTGCGGGGTCAGTTCCTACGAGTTACATTGGTCCCGTGGGAGGTGTTGGTGCCACCCACGGAGACGTTTGGAGGCTGTTTTGAGTTCTCACCCTCTAACGCCATGTTTTTAAGCCTAAGTCTAGAAATATGCAAATTACAATCGTATTCTCATACTGGGAGTCCCGCGGCTGCGGGGTCAGTTCCTACGACTAACATTGGTCCCGTGGGAGGTGTTGGTGCAACCCAAGGGGACGTTCGGGGGATGTTTCGAGTTCTCACCCTCTAACGCCATGTTTTTAAGCCTAAGTCTAGAAAAAGGCAAATTATCGTCGTATTCACAAACCGGGAGTCCCGCGACTGCGGGGTCAGTTCCTACGAGTTACATTGGTCACGTGGGAGGTGTTGGTGCCACCCACGGGGCCGTTCGGGGGCTGTTTCGACTTTTCAACCTCTAACGCCATGTTTTTAAGCCTAAGTCTAGAAATATGTAAATTACCGTCGTATTCTCCAACCGGGAGTCCCGCGGCTGCGGGGTCAGTTCCTACGAGTTACATTGGTCACGTGGGAGGTGTTGCTGCCACCCACGGGGCCGTTCGGGGGCTGTTTCGACTTTTCAACCTCTAACGCATTTTTTTAAGCCAAGTCTAGAAATATGAAAATTATCGTCGTATTCTCCAACCGAGAGTCCCGCGGCTGTGGGGTCAGTTCCTAGGAGTTACATTGGTCCCGTGAAAGGTGTTGGTGCGACCCACGGGGCCGTTAGAGGGTTGTTTCGAGTTTTCACCCTCTAACGCCATGTTTTTAAGCCTAAGTCTAGAAATATGCAAATTATAATCGTATTCTCAAACCAGGAGTCCCGCGGCTGCGGGTCAGTTCCTACGAGTTACATTGGTCCCGTGGGAGGTGTCGGTGCCACCCACGGGGACGTTGGGGGGTGTTTCGAGTTCTCACCCTCTAAAGCCAAGTTTTTAAGCCTAAGACTAGAAATATGCAAATTACCGTATTACTCTCAAACCGGGAGACCCGCGGCTGCGGGGTCAGTTCCTACGAGTTACATTGGTCCCGTGGGAGGTGTTGGTGCCACCCACGGGGACATTCGAGGCCTGTTTCGAGTTCTTACCCTCTAACGCCATTTTTTTAAGCCTAAGTCTAGAAATATGCAAATTACAATCATATTCTCAACTCGGGAGTCCCGCGGCTGCGGGGTCAGTTCCTACGATTACATTGGTCCCGTGGCAGGTGTTGGTGCCACCCACGGGGACGTTCGGGGGCTGTTTCGAGTTTTCACCCTCTAACGCCATGTTTTTAAGCCTAAGTCTAGAAATATGCAAATTACCGTCGTACTCTCAAACCGGGAGACCCGCGGCTGCAGGGTCAGTTCCTACGAGTTACATTGGTCCCGTGGGAGGTGTTGGTGCCACCCACGGGGCCGTTCGGGGGGTGTTTCGACTTCTCACCCTCTAACGCCATGTTTTTAAGCCTAAGTCTAGAAATATTCAAATTACAATCGTATTCTCAAACCGGGAGACCCGCGGCTGCGGGGTCAGTTCCAACGAGTTACATTGGTCCCGTGGGAGGTGTCGGTGCCACCCACGGGGACGTTCGGGGGCTGTTTCGAGTTCTCACCCTCTAAAGCCAAGTTTTTAAGCCTAAGTCTGGAAATATGCAAATTACCGTCATACTCTCAAACCGGGAGACCCGCGACTGCGGGGTCAGTTCCTACGAGTTACATTGGTCCCGTGAGCGGTGTTGGTGCCACCCACGGAGACGTTTGGGGGATGTTTCGAGTTCTCACCCTCTAACGCCATGTTTTTAAGCCTAAGTCTAGAAATATGCAAATTACAATCGTATTCTCAAACCGGGAGTCCCGCAGCTGCGGGGTCAGTTCCTACGATTTACATTGGTCCCGTGGGAGGTGTTGGTGCCACCCACAGGGACGTTTGGGGGATGTTTCGAGTTCTCACCCTCTAACGCCATGTTTTTAAGCCTAAGTCTAGAAATATGCAAATTATCATCGTATTCTTAAACCGGGAGTCCCGCGGCTGCGGGGACAGTTCCTACGAGTTATATTGGTCCCGTGGGAGGTGTTCGTGCAACCCACGGGGCTGTTTCGAGTTTTCACCCTCTAACGCCTTGTTTTTATGTCTAAGTCTAGAAATAGGCAAATTATCGTCGTATTCTCAAACCGGGAGTCCCGCGAATGCGGAGTCAGTTCCTACGAGTTACATTGGTCACGTGGGAGGTGTAGGTGCCACCCACGGGGCCGTTTGGGGGATGTTTCGACTTTTCAACCTCTAACGCCATATTTTTAAGCCTAAGTCTAGAAATATGCAAATTACCGTCGTATTCTCCAACCGGGAGTCCCGCGGCTGCGGGGTCAGTTCCTACGAGTTACATTGGTCCCGTGAGAGGTGTTGGTGCCACCCACGGAGCCGTTAGAGGGTTGTTTCGAGTTTTCACCCCCTAACGCCATGTTTTTAAGCCTAAGTCTAGAAATATGCAAATTACAATCGTATTCTCAGACCGGGAGTCCCGCGGCTGCGAGGTCAGTTCCTACAAGTTACATTGGTCCCGTGGGAGGTGTCGGTGCCACCCACGGGGACGTTTGGGGGCTGTTTCGAGTTTTCACCCTCTAAAGCCAAGTTTTTAAGCCTAAGTCTAGAAATATGCAAATTACCGTATTACTCTCAAACCAGGAGACCCGCGGCTGCGGGGTCAGTTCCAACGAGTTACATTGGTCCCGTGGGAGGTGTTGGTGCCACCCACGGGGCCGTTCGCGGGCTGTTTCGAGTTTTCACCCTCTAACGCCATGTTTTTAAGCCTAAGTCTAGAAATATGCAAATTACCGTCGTACTCTCAAACCGGGAGACCCGCGGCTACGGGGTCAGTTCCTACGAGTTACATTGGTCCCGTGGGAGGTGTTGGTGCCACCCACGGGGCCGTTCGGGGGGTGTTTCGACTTCTCACCCTCTAACGCCATGTTTTTAAGCCTAAGTCTAGAAATATGCAAATTACAATCGTATTCTCAAACCGGGAGACCCGCAGCTGCGGGGTCAGTTCCAACGAGTTACATTGGTCCCGTGGGAGGTGTCGGTGCCACCCACGGGGACGTTCGGGGGCTGTTTCGAGTTCTCACCCTCTAAAGCCAAGTTTTTAAGCCTAAGTCTGAAACTATGCAAATTACCGTCGTACCCTCAAACCGGGAGACCCGCGACTGCGGGGTCAGTTCCTACGAGTTACATTGGTCACGTGGGAGGTGTTGGTGCCACCCACGGGGCCGTTCTGGGGCTGTTTAGACTTTTCAACCTCTAACGCATGTTTTTAAGCCTAAGTCTAGAAATATGCAAATTACCGTCGTATTCTCCAACCGGGAGTCCCGCGGCTGCGGGGTCAGTTCCTAGGAGTTACATTGGTCCCGTGAAAGGTGTAGGTGCCACCCACGGGGCCGTTAGAGGGTTGTTTCGAGTTTTCACCCTCTAACGCCATGATTTTAAGCCTAAGTCTACAAATATGCAAATTACAATCGTATTCTCAAACCGAGAGTCCCGCGGCTGCGGGGTCAGTTCCAACGAGTTACATTGGTCCCGTGGGAGGTGTCGGTGCGACCCACGGGGACGTTCGGGGGCTGTTTCGAGTTCTCACCCTCTAAAGCCAAGTTTTTAAGCCTAAGTCTAGAAATATTCAAATTACCGTCGTACTCTCAAACCGGGAGACCCGCGGCTGTGGGGTCAGTTACTACGAGTTACATTGGTCCCGTGGGAGGTGTTCGTGCCACCCACGGAGACGTTTGGAGGCTGTTTTGAGTTCTCACCCTCTAACGCCATGTTTTTAAGCCTAAGTCTAGAAATATGCAAATTACAATCGTATTCTCAAACCGGGAGTCGCGCGGCTGCGGGGTCAGTTCCTACGACTAACATTGGTCCCGTGGGAGGTGTTGGTGCCACCCAAGGGGACGTTCGGGGGATGTTTCGAGTTCTCACCCTCTAACGCCATGTTTTTAAGCCTAAGTCTAGAAATATGCAAATTATCGTCGTATTCTCAAACCGGGAGTCCCGCGGTTGCGGGGACATTTCCTACGAGTTATATTGGTCCCGTGGGAGGTGTTCGTGCCACCCACGGGGCCGTTCGGCGGCTGTTTTGAGTTTTCACCCTCTAACGCCATGTTTTTAAGTCTAGAAATAGGCAAATTATCGTCGTATTCACAAACCGGGAGTCCCCGCGACTGCGGGGTCAGTTCCTACGAGTTACATTGGTCACGTGGGAGGTGTTGGTGCCTCCCACGGGGCCGTTCGGGGGCTGTTTCGACTTTTCAATCTCTAACGCCATGTTTTTAAGCCTAAGTCTAGAAATATGTAAATTACCGTCGTATTCTCCAACCGGGAGTCCCGCGGCTGCGGGGTCAGTTCCTACGAGTTACATTGGTCACGTGGGAGGTGTTGGTGCCACCCACGGGGCCGTTCGGGGGCTGTTTCGACTTTTCAACCTCTAACGTATGTTTTTAAGCCAAGTCTAGAAATATACAAATTACCGTCGTATTCTCCAACCGGGAGTCCCGCGGCTGCGGGGTCAGTTCCTAGGAGTTACATTGGTCCCGTGAAAGGTGTTGGTGCGACCCACGGGGCCGTTAGAGGGTTGTTTCGAGTTTTCACCCTCTAACGCCATGTTTTTAAGCCTAAGTCTAGAAATATGCAAATTACAATCGTATTCTCAAACCAGGAGTCCCGCGGCTGCGGGGTCAGTTCCTACGAGTTACATTGGTCCCGTGGGAGGTGTCGGTGCCACCCACGGGGACGTTCGGCGGCTGTTTCGAGTTCTCACCCTCTAAAGCCAAGTTTTTAAGCCTAAGTCTAGAAATATGCAAATTACCGTATTACTCTCAAACCGGGAGACCCGCGGCTGCGGGGTTAGTTCCTACGAGTTACATTGGTCCCGTGGGAGGTGTTGGTGCCACCCACGGGGACGTTCGAGGCCTGTTTCGAGTTCTTACCCTCTAACGCCATTTTTTTAAGCCTAAGTCTAGAAATATGCAAATTACAATCATATTCTCAACTCGGGAGTCCCGTGGCTGCGGGGTCAGTTCCTACGATTACATTGGTCCCGTGGGAGGTGTTGGTGCCACCCACGGGGACGTTCGGGGGCTGTTTCGAGTTCTCACCCTCTAACGCCATGTTTTTAAGCCTAAGTCTAGAAATATGCAAATTATCGTCGTACTCTCAAACCGGGAGTCCCGCGACTGCGGGGTCAGTTCCTACGAGTTACATTGGTACCGTGGGAGGTGTTGGTGCTACCCACGGGGCCGTTCGGGGGCTGTTTTGAGTTCTCACCCTCTAACGCCATGTTTGGCCTAAGTCTAGAAATATGCAAATTACCTTCGTATTCTCAAACCGGAAGCCCGGCGGCTGCGGCGACAGTTCCTACGAGTTATATTGGTCCCATGGGAGGTGTTGGTGCCACCCACGGGGCCGTTCGCGGGCTGTTTCGAGTTTTCAACCTCTAACGCCATGTTTTTAACCCTAAGTATAGAAATATGCAAATTACCGTCGTACTCTCAAACCGGGAGACCCGCGGCTGCGGGGTCAGTTCCAACGAGTTACATTGGTCCCGTGGGAGGTGTTGGTGCCACCCACGGGACCGTTCGGGGGGTGTTTCGACTTCTCACCCTCTAACGCCATGTTTTTAAGCCTAAGTCTAGAAATATGCAAATTACAATCGTATTCTCAAACCGGGAGTCCCGCGGCTGCGGGGTCAGTTCCTACGATTTACATTGGTCCCGTGGGAGGTGTTGGTGCCACCCACAGGGACGTTCGGGGGATGATTCGAGTTCTCACCCTCTAACGCCATGTTTTTAAGCCTAAGTCTAGAAATATGCAAATTATCGTCGTATTCTCAAACCGGGAGTCCCGCGAATGCGGGGTCAGTTCCTACGAGTTACATTGGTCACGTGGGAGGTGTTGGTGCCACCCACGGGGCCGTTCGGGGGATGTTTCGACTTTTCAACCTCTAACGCCATGTTTTTAAGCCTAAGTCTAGAAATATGCAAATTACCGTCGTATTCTCCAACCGGGAGTCCCGCGGCTGCGGGGTCAGTTCCTACGAGTTACATTGGTCCCGTGAGAGGTGTTGGTGCCACCCACGGAGCCGTTAGAGGGTTGTTTCGAGTTTTCACCCCCTAACGCCATGTTTTTAAGCCTAAGTCTAGAAATATGCGAATTACAATCGTATTCTCAGACCGGGAGTCCCGCGGCTGCGATGTCAGTTCCTACGAGTTACATTGGTCCCGTGGGAGGTGTCGGTGCCACCCACGGGGACGTTCGGGGGCTGTTTCGAGTTCTCACCCTCTAAAGCCAAGTTTTTAAGCCTAAGTCTAGAAATATGCAAATTACCGTAGTACTCTCAAACCGGGAGACCCGCGGCTGCGGGGTCAGTTCCAACGAGTTACATTGGTCCCGTGGGAGGTGTTGGTGCCACCCACGGGGACGTTCGCGGCCTGTTTCGAGTTCTTACCCTCTAACGCCATGTTTTTAAGCTTAAGTCTAGAAATATGCAAATTACAATCGTATTCTCAAACCGGGAGTCCCGCGGCTGCGGGGCAGTTCCTACGAGTTACATTTGTCCCGTGGGAGGTGTTGGTGCCACCCACGGAGACGTTCGAGGGCTGTTTCGAGTTCTCACCCTCTAACGCCATGTTTGTAAGCCTAAGTCTAGAAATATGTAAATTACCGTCGTACTCTCAAACCGGGAGACCCGCGGCTGCGGGGTCAGTTCCTACGAGTTACATTGGTTCCGTGGGAGGTGTTGGTGCAACCCACGGGGACGTTCGGTGGTTGTTTCTAGTTCTCACCCTCTAACGCCATGTTCTTAAGCCTAAGTCTAGAAAATTTGCAAATTACCTTCATATTCTCAAAGGGAGTCCCGCGGCTACGGGGACAGTTCCTACGAGTTATATTGGTCCCGTGGGAGGTGTTGGTGCCACCCACGGGGCCGTTCGGGGGCTGTTTTGAGTTTTCACACTCTAACGCCATGTTTTTAAGCCTAAGTCTAGAAATATGCAAATTACCGTCGTATTCTCCAACCGGGAGTCCCGCGGCTGCGGGGTCAGTTCCTAGGAGTTACATTGGTCCCGTGAAAGGTGTAGGTGCCACCCACGGGGCCGTTAGAGGGTTGTTTCGAGTTTTCACCCTCTAACGCCATGATTTTAAGCCTAAGTCTACAAATATGCAAATTACAATCGTATTCTCAAACCGAGAGTCCCGCGGCTACAGGGTCAGTTCCAATGAGTTACATTGGTCCCGTGGGAGGTGTCGGTGCGACCCACGGGGACGTTCGGGGGCTGTTTCGAGTTCTCACCCTCTAAAGCCAAGTTTTTAAGCCTAAGTCTAGAAATATGCAAATTACCGTCGTACTCTCAAACCGGGAGACCCGCGACTGCGGGGTCAGTTCCTACGAGTTACATTTGTCCCGTGGGAGGTGTTGGTGCCACCCACGGGGACGTTCGAGGGCTGTTTCGAGTTCTCACCCTCTAACGCCATGTTTGTAAGCCTAAGTCCAGAAATATGCAAATTACCGTCGTACTCTCAAACCGGGAGACCCGCGGCTGCGGGGTCAGTTCCTACGAGTTACATTGGTTCCGTGGGAGGTGTTGGTGCAACCCACGGGGACGTTCGGTGGTTGTTTCTAGTTCTCACCCTCTAACGCCATGTTCTTAAGCCTAAGTCAAGAAAATTTGCAAATTACCTTCTTATTCTCAAAGGGAGTCCCGCGGCTATGGGGACAGTTCCTACGAGTTATATTGGTCCCGTGGGAGGTGTTGGTGCCACCCACGGGGCCGTTCGGGGGCTGTTTCGAGTTTTCACACTCTAACGCCATGTTTTTAAGCCTAAGTCTAGAAATATGCAAATTACAATCGTATTCTCAAACCGAGAGTCCCGCGGCTACAGGGTCAGTTCCAACGAGTTACATTGGTCCCGTGGGAGGTGTTGGTGCCCCCCACGGGGACGTTCGAGGCCTGTTTCGAGTTCTTACCCTCTAACGCCATTTTTTTAAGCCTAAGTCTAGAAATATGCAAATTACAATCATATTCTCAACTCGGGAGTCCCGCGGCTGCGGGGTCAGTTCCTACGATTACATTGGTCCCGTGGGAGGTGTTGGTGCCACCCACGGGGACGTTCGGGGGCCGTTTCGAGTTCTCACCCTCTAACGCCATGTTTTTAAGCCTATGTCTAGAAATATGCAAATTATCGTCGTACTCTCAAACCGGGAGTCCCGCGACTGCGGGGTCAGTTCCTATGAGTTACATTGGTACAGTGGGAGGTGTTGGTGCTACCCACGGGGCCGTTCGGGGGCTGTTTCGAGTTCTCACCCTCTAACGCCATGTTTGGCCTAAGTCTAGAAATATGCAAATTACCTTCGTATTCTCAAACAGGGAGCCCGGCGGCTGCGGCGACAGTTCCTACGAGTTATATTGGTCCCATGGGAGGTGTTGGTGCCACCCACGGGGCCGTTCGCGGGCTGTTTCGAGTTTTCACCCTCTAACGCCATGTTTTTAAGCCTAAGTCTAGAAATATGCAAATTACCGTCGTACTCTCAAACCGGGAGACCCGCGGATGCGGGGTCAGTTCCTACGAGTTACATTGGTCCCGTGGGAGGTGTTGGTGCCACCCACGGGGCCGTTCGGGGGGTGTTTCGACTTCTCACCCTCTAACGCCATGTTTTTAAGCCTAAGTCTAGAAATATGCAAATTACAATCGTATTCTCAAACCGGGAGACCCGCGGCTGCGGGGTCAGTTCCAACGAGTTACCGTCTAGAAAGCCTAAGTCTAGAAATATGCAAATTACAGTCGTATTCTCCAACCGGGAGTCCCATGACTGCGGGGTCAGTTCCTACGAGTTACATTGGTCCCGTGGGAGGTGTTGGTGCCACCCACGGGGCCGTTCGGGGGCTGTTTCGAGTTCTCACCCTCTAACGCCATGTTTTGCCTAAGTCTAAAAATATGCAAATTACCTTCGTATTCTCAAACTGGGAGTCCCGCGACTGCGAGGACAGTTCCTTCGAGTTATATTGGTCCCGTGGGAGGTGTTGGTGCCACCCACGGGGACGTTCGGGGGATGTTTCGAGTTCTCACCCTCTAACGCCATGTTTTTAAGCCTAAGTCTAGAAATATGCAAATTACCGTCGTATTCTCCAACCGGGAGTCCCGCGACTGCGGGGTCAGTTCCTACGAGTTACATTGGTCCCGTGGGAGGTGTGGGTGCCACCCACGGGGCCGTTTGGGGGCTGTTTCGAGTTCTCACCCTCTAACGCCATGTTTTGCCGAAGTCTAGAAATATGCAAATTACCGTCGTATTCTCAAACCGGGAGTCCCGCAACTGCGGGGTCAGTTCCTACGAGTTATATTGGTCCCGTGGGAGGTGTTGGTGCCACCCACGGGGACGTTCGGGGGCTGTTTCGAGTTCTCACCCTCTAACGCCATGTTTCTAAGCCTAAGTCTAGAAATATGCAAATTATCGTCGTATTCTCAAACCGGGAGTCCCGCGACAGCGGGGTCAGTTCCTACGTGTTACATTGGTCCCGTGGGAGGTGTTGGTGCCACCCACGGGGCCGTTCAGGGGCTGTTTCGAGTTCTCACCCTCTAACGCCATGTTTTGCCTAAGTCTAGAAATATGCAAATTATCTTCGTATTCTCAAACTGGGAGTCCCGCGGATGCGGGGACAGTTCCTTCGAGTTATATTGATCCCGTGGGAGGTGTTGGTGCCACCCACGGGGACGTTCGGGGGATGTTTCGATTTTTCACCCTCTAACGCCATGTTTTTAAGCCTAAGTCTAAAAATATGCAAATTGTCGTCGTATTCTCCAATCGGGAGTCCCATGACTGCGGGGTCAGTTCCTACGAGTTACATTGGTCCCGTGGGAGGTGTTGGTGCCACCCACGGGAACGTTCGGGGGCAGTTTCGAGTTTTCACCCTATAACGCCATGTTTTGCCCAAGTCTAGAAATATGCAAATTACCGTCGTATTCTCAAACCGGGAGTCCCGCAACTGCGGGGTCAGTTCCTACGAGTTATATTGTTCCCGTGGGAGGTGTTGGTGCCACCCACGGGGACGTTCGGGGGCTGTTTCGAGTTTTCACCCTCTAACGCCATGATTCTAAGCCAAAGTCTAGAAATATGCAAATTATCGTCGTATTCTCAAACCGGGAGTCCCGCGGCTGCGGGGTCAGTTCCTACGAGTTACATTGGTCCCGTGGGAGGTGTTGATGCCACCCACGGGGACGTTCGGGGACTGCTTCGAGTTCTCACCCTCTAACGCCATATTTTTAATCCTAAGTCTAGAAATATGCAAATTACCGTCGTATTCTCAAACCGGGAGTCCCGCGACTGCGGGGTCAGTTCCTACGAGTTATATTGGTCCTGTGAGAGGTGATGGTGCCATCCACGGGACCGTTCGGGGGATGTTTCGAGTTCTCACCCTCTAACGCCATGTTTTGCCTAAGTCTAGAAATATGCAAATTACCTTCGTATTCTCAAACTGGGAGTCCCGCGGCAGCGGGGACAGTTCCTACGAGTTATATTGGTCCCGTGAGAGGTGATGGTGCCACCCACGGGGACGTTCGGGGGCTGTTTCGAGTTTTCACCCTCTAACGCCATGTTTTTAAGCCTAAGTCTAGAAATATGCAAATTATCGTCGTATTCTCAAACCGGGAGTCTCGCGACTGCGGGGTCAGTTCCTACGAGTTACATTGGTCCCGTGGGAGGTGTTGGTGCCACCCACGGGGCCGTTCGGTGGCTGTTTCGAGTTTTCATCCTCTAACGCCATGTTTTGCCTAAGTCTAGAAATATGCAAATTACCTTCGTATTTTCAAACTGGGAGTCCCGCGGCTGCGGGGACAGTTCCTTCGAGTTATATTGGTCCCGTGGGAGGTGTTGGTGCCACCCACGGGGACGTTCGGGGGATGTTTCGAGTTTTCACCCTCTAACGCCATGTTTATAAGCCTAAGTGTAGAAATATGCAAATTACCATCGTATTCTCCAACCGGGAGTCCCATGACTGCGGGGTCAGTTCCTACGAGTTACTTTGGTCCCGTGGGAGGTGTTGGTGCCACCCACGGGGCCGTTCGGGGGCTGTTTCGAGTTTTCACCCTCTAACGCCATGTTTTGCCTAAGTCTAGAAATATGCAAATTACCGTCGTATTCTCAAACCGGGAGTCCCTCAACTGCGGGGTCAGTTCTACGAGTTATATTGGTCCCGTGGGAGGTGTTGGTGCCACCCACGGGGACGTTCGGTGGCGGTTTTGAGTTTTCACCCTCTAACGCCATGTTTCTAAGCCTAAGTCTAGAAATATGCAAATTATCGTCGTATTCTCAAACCGGGAGTCCCGCGACTGCGGGGTCAGTTCCTACGAGTTATATTGGTCCCGTGGGAGGTGTTGGTGCCACCCTCGGGGCCGTTCGGGGGCTGTTTCGAGTTCTCACCCTCTAACGCCATGTTTTGCCTAAGTCTAGAAATATGCAAATTACCTTCGTATTCTCAAACCCGGAGTCCGGCGGCTGCGGGGACAGTTCCTACGAGTTATATTGGTCTCGTGGGAGGTGTTCGTGCCACCCACGGGGCCGTTCGTGGCTGTTTCGAGTTCTCACCCTCTAACGTCATGTTTTTAAGCCTAAGTCTACAAATATGCAAATTACAATCGTATTCTCAAACCTAGAGTCCCGCGGCTGCTGGGTCAGTTCCAACGAGTTACATTCGTCCCGTGGGAGGTGTCGGTGCCACCCACGGGGACGTTCGGGGGCTGTTTTGAGTTCTCACCCTCTAAAGCCAAGTTTTTAAGCCTAAGTCCAGAAATATGCAAATTACCGTCATACTCTCAAACCGTGAGACCCGCGGCTGCGGGGTCAGTTCCTATGAGTTACATTGGTCCCGTGGGAGGTGTTGGTGCCACCCACGGAGACGTTTGCGGGCTGTTTCGAGTTCTCACCCTCTAACGCCATGTTTTAAAGCCCAAGTCTAGAAATATGCAAATTACAATCGTATTCTCAAACCGGGAGTCCCGCGGCAGCGGGGTCAGTTCCTACGATTTACATTGGTCCCGTGGGAGGTGTTGGTGCCACCCACAGGGACGTTCGGGGGATGTTTCGAGTTCTCACCCTCTAACGTCATGTTTTTAAGCCTAAGTCTACAAATATGCAAATTACAATCGTATTCTCAAACCGAGAGTCCCGCGGCTGCTGGGTCAGTTCCAACGAGTTACATTCGTCCCGTGGGAGGTGTCGGTGCCACCCACGGGGACGTTCGGGGGCTGTTTTGAGTTCTCACCCTCTAAAGCCAAGTTTTTAAGCCTAAGTCCAGAAATATGCAAATTACCGTCATACTCTCAAACCGTGAGACCCGCGGCTGCGGGGTCAGTTCCTATGAGTTACATTGGTCCCGTGGGAGGTGTTGGTGCCACCCACGGAGACGTTTGCGGGCTGTTTCGAGTTATCACCCTCTAACGCCATGTTTTAAAGCCCAAGTCTAGAAATATGCAAATTACAATCGTATTCTCAAACCGGGAGTCCCGCGGCAGCGGGGTCAGTTCCTACGATTTACATTGGTCCCGTGGGAGGTGTTGGTGCCACCCACAGGGACGTTCGGGGGATGTTTCGAGTTCTCACCCTCTAACGCCGTGCTTTTAAGCCTAAGTCTAGAAATATGCAAATTATCGTCGTATTCTCAAACCGGTAGTCCCGCGGCTGCGGGGACAGTTCCTACGAGTTATATTGGTCCCGTGGGAGGTGTTCGTGCCACCCACGGGGCCTTTCGGGGGCTGTTACGAGTTTTCACCCTCTAACACCATGTTTTTAAGTCTAAGTCTAGAAATAGGCAAATTATCGTCGTATTCTCAAAACCGGGAGTCCCGCGACTGCGGGGTCAGTTCCTACGAGTTACATTGGTCACGTGAAAGGTGTTGGTGCCACCCACGGGGCCGTTTGGGGGCTGTTTCGGCTTTTCAACCTCTAACGCCATGTTTTTAAGCCTAAGTCTAGAAATATGCAAATTACAATCGTATTCTCAAATCGGGAGTCCCGCGGCTGCGGGGTCAGCTCCTACGATTAACATTGGTCCCGTGGGAGGTGTTGGTGCCACCCACGGGGACGTTCGAGGGATGTTTCGAGTTCTCACCCTCTAACGCCATGTTTTTAAGCCTAAGTCTAGAAATATGCAAATTATCGTCGTATTCTCAAACCAGGAGTCCCGCGGCTGCGGGGACATTTCCTACGAGTTATATTGGTCCCGTGGGAGGTGTTCGTGCCACCCACGGGGCCGTTCGGGGGCTGTTTCGAGTTTTCACCCTCTAACGCTATGTTTTTAAGTCTAAGTCTAGAAATAGGAAAATTATCGTCGTATTCTCAAACCGGGAGTTCCGCGACTGCGGGGTCAGTTCCTACGACTAACATTGGTCCCGTGGGAGGTGTTGGTGCCACCCAAGGGGACGTTCGGGGGATGTTTCGAGTTCTCACCCTCTAACGCCATGTTTTTAAGCCTAAGTCTAGAAATATGCAAATTATCATCGTATTCTCAAACCGGGAGTCCCGCGGCTGCGGGGACATTTCCTACGAGTTATATTGGTCCCGTGGGAGGTGTTCGTGCCACCCACAGGGCCGTTCGGCGGCTGTTTCGAGTTTTCACCCTCTAACGCCATGTTTTTAAGTCTAGAAATAGGCAAATTATCGTCGTATTCACAAACCGGGAGTCCCGCGACTGCGGGGTCAGTTCCTACGAGTTACATTGGTCACGTGGGAGGTGTTGGTGCCACCCACGGGGCCGTTCGGGGGCTGTTTCGGCTTTTCAATCTCTAACGCCATGTTTTTAAGCCTAAGTCTAGAAATATGTAAATTACCATCGTATTCTCCAACTGGGAGTCCCGCGGCTGCGGGGTCAGTTCCTACGAGTTACATTGGTCACGTGGGAGGTGTTGGTGCCACCCACGGGGCCGTTCGGGGGCTGTTTCGACTTTTCAACCTCTAACGCATGTTTTTAAGCCAAGTCTAGAAATATGCAAATTACTGTCGTATTCTCCAATCGGGAGTCCCGCGGCTGCGGGGTCAGTTCCTAGGAGTTACATTGGTCCCGTGAAAGGTGTTGGCGCGACCCACGGGGCCGTTAGAGGGTTGTTTCGAGTTTTCACCCTCTAAAGCCAAGTTTTTAAGCCTAAGTCTAGAAATATGCAAATTATCGTATTACTCTCAAACCGGGAGACCCGCGGCTGCGGGGTCAGTTCCTACGAGTTACATTGGTCCCGTGGGAGGTGTTGGTGCCCCCCACGGGGACGTTCGAGGCCTGTTTCGAGTTCTTACCCTCTAACGCCATTTTTTTAAGCCTAAGTCTAGAAATATGCAAATTACAATCATATTCTCAACTCGGGAGTCCCGCGGCTGCGGGGTCAGTTCCTACGATTACATTGGTCCCGTGGGAGGTGTTGGTGCCACCCACGGGGACGTTCGGGGGCTGTTTCGAGTTCTCACCCTCTAACGCCATGTTTTTAAGCCTATGTCTAGAAATATGCAAATTATCGTCGTACTCTCAAACCGGGAGTCCCGCGACTGCGGGGTCAGTTCCTACGAGTTACATTGGTACCGTGGGAGGTGTTGGTGCTACCCACGGGGCCATTCGCGGGCTGTTTCGAGTTCTCACCCTCTAATGCCATGTTTGGCCTAAGTCTAGAAATATGCAAATTACCTTCGTATTCTCAAACCGGGAGCCCGGCGGCTGCGGCGACAGTTCCTACGAGTTATATTGGTCCCATGGGAGGTGTTGGTGCCACCCACGGGGCCGTTCGCGGGCTGTTTCGAGTTTTCACCCTCTAACGCCATGTTTTCAAGCCTAAGTCTAGAAATATGCAAATTACCGTCGTACTCTCAAACCGGGAGACCAGCGGCTGCGGGGTCAGTTCCTACGAGTTACATTGGTCCCGTGGGAGGTGTTGGTGCCACCCACGGGGCCGTTCGGGGGGTGTTTCGACTTCTCACCCTCTAACGCCATGTTTTTAAGCCTAAGTCTAGAAATATGCAAATTACAATCGTATTCTCAAACCGGGAGACCCGCGGCTGCGGGGTCAGTTCCAACGAGTTACCGTCTAGAAAGCCTAAGTCTAGAAATATGCAAATTAACGTCGTATTCTCCAACCGGGAGTCCCATGACTGCGGGGTCAGTTCCTACGAGTTACATTGGTCCCGTGGGAGGTGTTGGTGCCACCCACGGGGCCGTTCGGGGGCTGTTTCGAGTTCTCACCCTCTAACGCCATGTTTTGCCTAAGTCTAAAAATATGCAAATTACCTTCGTATTCTCAAACTGGGAGTCCCGCGGCTGCGGGGACAGTTCCTTCGAGTTATATTGGTCCCGTGGGAGGTGTTGGTGCCACCCACGGGGACGTTCGGGGGATGTTTCGAGTTCTCACCCTCTAACGCCATGTTTTTAAGCCTAAGTCTAGAAATATGCAAATTACCGTCGTATTCTCCAACCGGGAGTCCCGCGACAGCGGGGTCAGTTCCTACGAGTTACATTGGTCCCGTGGGAGGTGTGGGTGCCACCCACGGGGCCGTTTGGGGGCTGTTTCGAGTTCTCACCCTCTAACGCCATGTTTTGCCTAAGTCTAGAAATATGCAAATTACCGTCGTATTCTCAAACCGGGAGTCCCGCAACTGCGGGGTCAGTTCCTACGAGTTATATTGGTCCCGTGGGAGGTGTTGGTGCCACCCACGGGGACGTTCGGGGGCTGTTTCGAGTTCTCACCCTCTAACGCCATGTTTCTAAGCCTAAGTCTAGAAATATGCAAATTATCGTCGTATTCTCAAACCGGGAGTCCCGCGACTGCGGGGTCAGTTCCTACGTGTTACATTGGTCCCGTGGGAGGTGTTGGTGCCACCCACGGGGCCGTTCAGGGGCTGTTTCGAGTTCTCACCCTATAACGCCATGTTTTGCCTAAGTCTAGAAATATGCAAATTACCTTCGTATTCTCAAACTGGGAGTCCCGCGGATGCGGGGACAGTTCCTTCGAGTTATATTGATCCCGTGGGAGGTGTTGGTGCCACCCACGGGGACGTTCGGGGGATGTTTCGAGTTTTCACCCTCTAACGCCATGTTTTTAAGCCTAAGTCTAAAAATATGCAAATTGCCGTCGTATTCTCCAATCGGAAGTCCCATGACTGCGGGGTCAGTTCCTACGAGTTACATTGGTCCCGTGGGAGGTGTTTGTGCCACCCACGGGAACGTTCGGGGGCAGTTTCGAGTTTTCACCCTATAACGCCATGTTTTGCCCAAGTCTAGAAATATGCAAATTACCGTCGTATTCTCAAACCGGGAGTCCCGCAACTGCGGGGTCAGTTCCTACGAGTTATATTGGTCCCGTGGGAGGTGTTGGTGCCACCCACGGGGACGTTCGGGGGCTGTTTCGAGTTTTCACCCTCTAACGCCATGATTCTAAGCCTAAGTCTAGAAATATGCAAATTATCGTCGTATTCTCAAACCGGGAGTCCCGCGGCTGCGGGGTCAGTTCCTACGAGTTACATTGGTCCCGTGGGAGGTGTTGATGCCACCCACGGGGACGTTCGGGGACTGCTTCGAGTTCTCACCCTCTAACGCCATATTTTTAAGCCTAAGTCTAGAAATATGCAAATTACCGTCGTATTCTCAAACCGGGATTCCCGCGACTGCGGGGTCAGTTCCTACGAGTTATATTGGTCCTGTGAGAGGTGATGGTGCCACCCACGGGACCGTTCGGGGGATGTTTCGAGTTCTCACCCTCTAACGCCATGTTTTGCCTAAGTCTGGAAATATGCAAATTACCTTCGTATTCTCAAACTGGGAGTCCCGCGGCTGCGGGGACAGTTCCTACGAGTTATATTGGTCCCGTGAGAGGTGATGGTGCCACCCACGGGGACGTTCGGGGGCTGTTTCGAGTTTTCACCCTCTAACGCCATGTTTTTAAGCCTAAGTCTAGAAATATGCAAATTATCGTCGTATTCTCAAACCGGGAGTCCCGCGACTGCGGGGTCAGTTCCTACGAGTTATATTGGTCCCGTGGGAGGTGTTGGTGCCACCCACGGGGCCGTTCGAGGGCTGTTTCGAGTTCTGACCCTCTAACGCCATGTTTTTCCTAAGTCTAGAAATATGCAAATTACCTTCGTATTCTCAAACCAGAAGTCCCGCGACTGCGGGGACAGTTCCTATGAGTTATATTGGTCCCGTGGGAGGTGTTGGTGCCACCCACGGGGACGTTCGGGGGCTGTTTCGAGTTTTCACCCTCTAACGCCATGTTTTTAAGCCTAAGTCTAGAAATATGCAAATTACCGTCGTATTCTCAAACCGGGAGTCCCGCGACTGCGGGGTCAGTTCTTACGAGTTACATTGGTCCCGTGGGAGGTGTTGGTGCCACCCACGGGGCCGTTCGGGGGCTGTTTCGAGTTTTCATCCTCTAACGCCATGTTTTGCCTAAGTCTAGAAATAAGCAAATTACCTTCGTATTTTCAAACTGGGAGTCCCGCGGCTGCGGGGATAGTTCCTTCGAGTTATATTGGTCCCGTGGGAGGTGTTGGTGCCACCCACGGGGACGTTCGGGGGATGTTTCGAGTTTTCACCCTCTAACGCCATGTTTATAAGCCTAAGTGTAGAAATATGCAAATTACCGTCGTATTCTCCAACCGGGAGTCCCATGACTGCGGGGTCAGTTCCTACGAGTTACTTTGGTCCCGTGGGAGGTGTTGGTGCCACCCACGGGGCCGTTCGGGGGTTGTTTCTAGTTCTCACCCTCTAACGCCATGTTTGTAAGCCTAAGTCTAGAAATATGCAAATTACCGTCGTACTCTCAAACCGGGAGACCCGCGGCTGCGGGGTCAGTTCCTACGAGTTACATTGGTCCCGTGGGAGGTGTTGGTGCAACCCACGGGGACGTTCGGTGGTTGTTTCTAGTTCTCACCCTCTAACGCCATGTTTGTAAGCCTAAGTCTAGAAATATGCAAATTACCGTCGTACTCTCAAACCGGGAGACCCGCGGCTGCGGGGTCAGTTCCTACGAGTTACATTGGTCCCGTGGGAGGTGTTGGTGCAACCCACGGGGACGTTCGGTGGTTGTTTCTAGTTCTCACCCTCTAACGCCATGTTCTTAAGCCTAAGTCTAGAAAATTTGCAAATTACCTTCTTATTCTCAAAGGGAGTCCCGCGGCTACGGGGACAGGTCCTACGAGTTATATTGGTCCCGTGGGAGGTGTTGGTGCCACCCACGGGGCCGTTCGGGGGTTGTTTCGAGTTTTCACACTCTAACGCCATCTTTTTAAACCTAAGTCTAGAAATATGCAAATTACCGTTGTATTCTCCAACCGGGAGTCCCGCGGCTGCGGGGACAGTTCTTACGAGTTACATTGGTCCCGTGGGAGGTGTTGGTGCCACCCACGGGGCCGTTAGAGGGTTGTTTCGAGTTTTCACCCCCTAACGCCATGTTTTAAGCCTAAGTCTAGAAATATGCAAATTACCTTCGTAATCTCAAACTGGGAGTCCCGCGGCTGCGGGGTCAGTTCCAACGAGTTACATTGGTCCCGTGGGAGGTGTTGGTGCCACCCACGGGGACGTTTGGGGGATGTTTCGAGTTCTTACCCTCTAACGCCATGTTTTTTAGCATAAGTCTAGAAATATGCAAATTACCTTCGTATTCTCAAACCGGGAGTCCCGCGGCTGCGGGGACAGTTCCTACGAGTTACATTGGTCCCGTGGGAGGTGTCGGTGTCACCCACGGGATCGTTCGGGGGCTGTTTCGGGTTTTCACCCTCTAACGCCATGTTTTTAAGCCTAAGTCTAGAAATATCCAAATTACCGTCGTATTCTCAAACCGGGAGTCCCACGACTGCGGGATCAGTTACTACGAGTTACATTGGTCCCGTGGGAGATGTCGGTTCCACCCACGGGGACGTTCGGGGGCTGTTTCGAGTTCTCACCCTCTAAAGCCAAGTTTTTAAGCCTAAGTCTAGAAATACGCAAATTACCGTCGTATTCTCCAACCGGGAGTCCCGCGGCTGCGGGGTCAGTTCCTAGGAGTTACATTGGTCCCGTGAAAGGTGTAGGTGCCACCCACGGGGCCGTTCGAGGGTTGTTTCTAGTTCTCACCCTCTAACGCCATGTTTGTAAGCCTAAGTCTAGAAATATGCAAATTACCTTCGTATTCTCAAACCGGAAGTCCCGCGGCTGCGGGGACAGTTCCTACGAGTTACATTGGTCCCGTGGGAGGTGTTGGTGCCACCCACGGGGACGTTCGAGGGTTGTTTCTAGTTCTCACCCTCTAACGCCATGTTTGTAAGCCTAAGTCTAGAAATATGCAAATTACCGTCGTACTCTCAAACCGGGAGACCCGCGGCTGCGGGGTCAGTTCCTACGAGTTACATTGGTCCCGTGGGAGGTGTTGGTGCAACCCACGGGGACGTTCGGTGGTTGTTTCTAGTTCTCACCCTCTAACGCCATGTTCTTAAGCCTAAGTCTAGAAAATTTGCAAATTACCTTCTTATTCTCAAAGGGAGTCCCGCGGCTACGGGGACAGGTCCTACGAGTTATATTGGTCCCGTGGGAGGTGTTGGTGCCACCCACGGGGCCGTTCGGGGGTTGTTTCGAGTTTTCACACTCTAACGCCATCTTTTTAAACCTAAGTCTAGAAATATGCAAATTACCGTTGTATTCTCCAACCGGGAGTCCCGCGGCTGCGGGGACAGTTCTTACGAGTTACATTGGTCCCGTGGGAGGTGTTGGTGCCACCCACGGGGCCGTTAGAGGGTTGTTTCGAGTTTTCACCCCCTAACGCCATGTTTTAAGCCTAAGTCTAGAAATATGCAAATTACCTTCGTAATCTCAAACTGGGAGTCCCGCGGCTGCGGGGTCAGTTCCAACGAGTTACATTGGTCCCGTGGGAGGTGTTGGTGCCACCCACGGGGACGTTTGGGGGATGTTTCGAGTTCTTACCCTCTAACGCCATGTTTTTTAGCATAAGTCTAGAAATATGCAAATTACCTTCGTATTCTCAAACCGGGAGTCCCGCGGCTGCGGGGACAGTTCCTACGAGTTACATTGGTCCCGTGGGAGGTGTCGGTGTCACCCACGGGATCGTTCGGGGGCTGTTTCGGGTTTTCACCCTCTAACGCCATGTTTTTAAGCCTAAGTCTAGAAATATCCAAATTACCGTCGTATTCTCAAACCGGGAGTCCCACGACTGCGGGATCAGTTACTACGAGTTACATTGGTCCCGTGGGAGATGTCGGTTCCACCCACGGGGACGTTCGGGGGCTGTTTCGAGTTCTCACCCTCTAAAGCCAAGTTTTTAAGCCTAAGTCTAGAAATACGCAAATTACCGTCGTATTCTCCAACCGGGAGTCCCGCGGCTGCGGGGTCAGTTCCTAGGAGTTACATTGGTCCCGTGAAAGGTGTAGGTGCCACCCACGGGGCCGTTAGAGGGTTGTTTCCAGTTTTCACCCTCTAACGCCATGATTTTAAGCCTAAGTCTACAAATATGCAAATTACAATCGTATTCTCAAACCGAGAGTCCCGCGGCTGCGGGGTCAGTTCCAACGAGTTACATTGGTCCCGTGGGAGGTGTCGGTGCCATCCACGGGGACGTTCGGGGGCTGTTTCGAGTTCTCACCCTCTAAAGCCAAGTTTTTAAGCCTAAGTCTGGAAATATGCAAATTACCGTCGTATTCTCAAACCGGGAGTCCCGCGGCTGCGGGGTCAGTTCCTACGAGTTATATTTGTCCCGTGGGAGGTGTTGGTGCCACCCACGGGGACGTTCGGGGGCTGTTTCGAGTTCTCACCCTCTAACGCCATGTTTCTAAGCCTAAGTCTAGAAATATGCAAATTATCGTCGTATTCTCAAACCGGGAGTCCCGCGACTGCGGGGTCAGTTCCTACGTGTTACATTGGTCCCGTGGGAGGTGTTGGTGCCACCCAAGGGGACGTTCGGGGGATGTTTCGAGTTCTCACCCTCTAACGCCATGTTTTTAAGCCTAAGTCTAGAAATATGCAAATTATCGTCGTATTCTCAAACCGGGAGTCCCGCGGCTGCGGGGACATTTCCTACGAGTTATATTGGTCCCGTGGGAGGTGTTCGTGCCACCCACGGGGCCGTTCGGCGGCTGTTTCGAGTTTTCACCCTCTAACGCCATGTTTTTAAGCCTAAGTCTAAAAATATGAAAATTACCGTCGTATTCTCCAACCGGGAGTCCCATGACTGCGGGGTCAGTTCCTACGAGTTACATTGGTCCCGTGGGAGGTGTTGGTGCCACCCACGGGGACGTTCGGGGGTAGTTTCGAGTTTTCACCCTATAACGCCATGTTTTGACCAAGTTTAGAAATATGCAAATTACCGTCGTATTCTCAAACCGAGAGTCCCGCAACTGCGGGGTCAGTTCCTACGAGTTATATTGGTCCCGTGGGAGGTGTTGGTGCCACCCACGGGGACGTTCGGGGGCTGTTTCGAGTTTTCACCCTCTAACGCCATGATTCTAAGCCTAAGTCTAGAAATATGCAAATTATCGTCGTATTCTCAAACCGGGAGTCCCGCGGCTGCGGGGTCAGTTCCTACGAGTTACATTGGTCCCGTGGGAGGTGTTGATGCCACCCACGGGGACGTTCGGGGACTGCTTCGAGTTCTCACCCTCTAACGCCATATTTTTAACCTAAGTCTAGAAATATGCAAATTACCGCCGTATTCTCAAACCGGGAGTCCCGCGACTGCGGGGTCAGTTCCTACGAGTTATATTGGTCCTGTGAGAGGTGATGGTGCCACCCACGGGACCGTTCGGGGGATGTTTCGAGTTCTCACCCTCTAACGCCATGTTTTGCCTAAGTCTAGAAATATGCAAATTAACTTCGTATTCTCAAACCGGGAGTCCCGCGGCTGCGGGGACAGTTCCTACGAGTTATATTGGTCCCGTGAGAGGTGATGGTGCCACCTACGGGGACGTTCGGGGGCTGTTTCGAGTTTTCACCCTCTAACGCCATGTTTTTAAGCCTAAGTCTAGAAATATGCAAATTATCGTCGTATTCTAAAACCGGGAGTCCCGCGACTACGGGGTCAGTTCCTACGAGTTACATTGGTCCCGTGGGAGGTGTTGGTGCCACCCACGGGGCCGTTCCAGGGCTGTTTCGAGTTCTGACCCTCTAACGCCATGCTTTTCCTAAGTCTACAAATATGCAAATTACCTTCGTATTCTCAAACCGGAAGTCCCGCGGCTGCGGGGACAGTTCCTACGAGTTATATTGGTCCCGTGGGAGGTGTTGGTGCCACCCACGGGGACGTTCGGGGGCTGTTTCGAGTTTTCACCCTCTAACGCCATGTTTTTAAGCCTAAGTCTAGAAATATGCAAATTACCGTCGTATTCTCAAACCGGGAGTCCCGCGACTGCGGGGTCAGTTCCTACGAGTTACATTGGTCCCGTGGGAGGTGTTGGTGCCACCCACGGGGCCGTTCGGGGGCTGTTTCGAGTTTTCATCCTCTAACGCCATGCTTTGCCTAAGTCTAGAAATATGCAAATTACCTTCGTATTTTCAAACTGGGAGTCCCGTGGCTGCGGGGACAGTTCCTTCGAGTTATATTGGTCCCGTGGGAGGTGTTGGTGCCACCCACGGGGACGTTCGGGGGATGTTTCGAGTTTTCACCCTCTAACGCCATGTTTATAAGCCTAAGTGTAGAAATATGCAAATTCCCGTCGTATTCTCCAACCGGGAGTCCCATGACTGCGGGGTCAGTTCCTACGAGTTACTTTGGTCCCGTGGGAGGTGTTGGTGCCACCCATGGGGCCGTTCGGGGGCTGTTTCGAGTTTTCACCCTCTAACGCCATGTTTTGCCTAAGTCTAGAAATATGCAAATTACCGTCGTATTCTCAAATCGGGAGTCCCGCAACTGCGGGGTGAGTTCTACGAGTTATATTGGTCCCGTGGGAGGTGTTGGTGCCACCCACGGGGACGTTCGGGGGCGGTTTCGAGTTTTCATCCTCTAACGCCATGTTTCTAAGCCTAAGTCTACAAATATGCAAATTATCGTCGTATTCTCAAATCGGGAGTCCCGCGACTGCGGGGTCAGTTCCTACGAGTTACATTAGTCCCGTGGGAGGTGTTGGTGCCACCCTCGGGGCCGTTCGGGGGCTGTTTCGAGTTCTCACCCTCTAACGCCATGTTTTGCCTAAGTCTAGAAATATGCAAATTACCTTCGTATTCTCAAACCCGGAGTCCGGCGGCTGCGGGGACAGTTCCTACGAGTTATATTGGTCTCGTGGGAGGTGTTCGTGCCACCCACGGGGCCGTTCGGGGCTGTTTCGAGCTTTCACCCTCTAACGCCATGTTTTTAAGCGTAAGTTAAGAAATATGCAAATCACGGTCGTACTCTCAAACGGGGAGACCCGCGGCTGCGGGGTCAGTTCCTACGAGTTACATTGGTCCCGTGGGAGGTGTTGGTGCCACCCACGGGGCCGTTTGGGGGGTGTTTCGAGTTCTCACCCTCTAACGTCATGTTTTTAAGCCTGAGTCTACAAATATGCAAATTACAATCGTATTCTCAAACCGAGAGTCCCGCGGCTGCTGGGTCAGTTCCAACGAGTTACATTCGTCCCGTGGGAGGTGTCGGTGCCACCCACGGGGACGTTCGGGGGCTGTTTCGAGTTCTCACCCTCTAAAGCCAAGTTTTTAAGCCTAAGTCCAGAAATATGCAAATTACCGTCATACTCTCAAACCGGGAGACCCGCGGCTGCGGGGTCAGTTCCTATGAGTTACATTGGTCCCGTGGGAGGTGTTGGTGCCACCCACGGAGACGTTTGCGGGCTGTTTCGAGTTCTCACCCTCTAACGCCATGTTTTAAAGCCCAAGTCTAGAAATATGCAAATTACAATAGTATTCTCAAACCGGGAGTCCCGCGGCAGCGGGGTCAGTTCCTACGATTTACATTGGTCCCGTGGGAGGTGTTGGTGCCACCCACAGGGACGTTCGGGGGATGTTTCGAGTTCTCACCCTCTAACGCCATGTTTTACGCCTAAGTCTAGAAATATGCAAATTATCGTCGTATTCTCAAACCGGTAGTCCCGCGGCTGCGGGGACAGTTCCTACGAGTTATATTGGTCCCGTGGGAGGTGTTCGTGCCACCCACGGGGCCTTTCGGGGGCTGTTTCGAGTTTTCACCCTCTAACACCATCTTTTTAAGTCTAAGTCTAGAAATAGGCAAATTATCATCGTATTCACAAACCGGGAGTCCCGCGACTGCGGGGTCAGTTCCTCCGAGTTACATTGGTCACGTGGGAGGTGTTGGTGCCACCCACGGGGTCGTTTGGGGGCTGTTTCGGCTTTTCAACTTCTAACGCCATGTTTTTAAGCCTAAGTCTAGAAATATGCAAATTACAATCGTATTCTCAAACCGGGAGTCCCGCGGCTGCGGGGTCAGCTCCTACGATTAACATTGGTCCCGTGGGAGGTGTTGGTGCCACCCACGGGGACGTTTGGGGGATGTTTCGAGTTCTCACCCTCTAACGCCATGTTTTTAAGCCTAAGTCTAGAAATATGCAAATTATCGTCGTATTCTCAAACCGGGAGTCCCGCGGCTGCGGGGACATTTCCTACGAGTTATATTGGTCCCGTGGGAGGTGTTCGTGCCACCCACGGGGCCGTTCGGGGGCTGTTTCGAGTTTTCACCCTCTAACGCTATGTTTTTAAGTCTAAGTCTAGAAATAGGAAAATTATCGTCGTATTCTCAAACCGGGAGTTCCGCGACTGCGGGGTCAGTTCCTACGAGTTACATTGGTCACGTGGGAGGTGTTGGTGCCACCCACGGGGCCGTTCGGGGGCTGTTTAGACTTTTCAACCTCTAACGCCTGTTTTTAAGCCTAAGTCTAGAAATATGCAAATTACCGTCGTATTCTCCAACCGGGAGTCCCGCGGCTGCGGGGTCAGTTCCTAGGAGTTACATTGGTCCCGTGAAAGGTGTAGGTGCCACCCACGGGGCCGTTAGAGGGTTGTTTCGAGTTTTCACCCTCTAACGCCATGATTTTAAGCCTAAGTCTACAAATATGCAAATTACAATCGTATTCTCAAACCGAGAGTCCCGCGGCTGCGGGGTCAGTTCCAACGAGTTACATTGGTCCCGTGGGAGGTGTCGGTGCGACCCACGGGGACGTTCGGGGGCTGTTTCGAGTTCTCACCCTCTAAAGCCAAGTTTTTAAGCCTAAGTCTAGAAATATGCAAATTACCTTCGTACTCTCAAACCGGGAGACCCGCGGCTGCGGGGTCAGTTCCTACGAGTTACATTGGTCCCGTGGGAGGTGTTGGTGCCACCCACGGAGACGTTTGGAGGCTGTTTTGAGTTCTCACCCTCTAACGCCATTTTTTTAAGCCTAAGTCTAAAAATATGCAAATTACAATCGTATTCTCAAACCGGGAGTCCCGCGGCTGCGGGGTCAGTTCCTACGACTAACATTGGTCCCGTGGGAGGTGTTGGTGCCACCCAAGGGGACGTTCGGGGGATGTTTCGAGTTCTCACCCTCTAACGCCATGTTTTTAAGCCTAAGTCTAGAAATATGCAAATTATCGTCGTATTCTCAAACCGGGAGTCCCGCGGCTGCGGGGACATTTCCTACGAGTTATATTGGTCCCGTGGGAGGTGTTCGTGCCACCCACGGGGCCGTTCGGCGGCTGTTTCGAGTTTTCACCCTCTAACGCCATGTTTTTAAGTCTAGAAATAGGCAAATTATCGTCGTATTCACAAACCGGGAGTCCCGCGACTGCGGGGTCAGTTCCTACGAGTTACATTGGTCACGTGGGAGGTGTTGGTGCCACCCACGGGGCCGTTCTGGGGCTGTTTCGACTTCTCAACCTCTAACGCCATGTTTTGCCTAAGTCTAGAAATATGCAAATTACCTTCGTATTTTCAAACTGGGAGTCCCGTGGCTGCGGGGACAGTTCCTTCGAGTTATATTGGTCCCGTGGGAGGTGTTGGTGCCACCCACGGGGACGTTCGGGGGATGTTTCGAGTTTTCACCCTCTAACGCCATGTTTATAAGCCTAAGTGTAGAAATATGCAAATTCCCGTCGTATTCTCCAACCGGGAGTCCCATGACTGCGGGGTCAGTTCCTACGAGTTACTTTGGTCCCGTGGGAGGTGTTGGTGCCACCCATGGGGCCGTTCGGGGGCTGTTTCGAGTTTTCACCCTCTAACGCCATGTTTCTAAGCCTAAGTCTAGAAATATGCAAATTATCGTCGTATTCTCAAACCGGGAGTCCCGCGCCTGCGGGGTCAGTTCCTACGTGTTACATTGGTCCCGTGGGAGGTGTTGGTGCCACCCACGGGGCCGTTCAGGGGCTGTTTCGAGTTCTCACCCTCTAACGCCATGTTTTGCCTAAGTCTAGAAATATGCAAATTACCTTCGTATTCTCAAACTAGGATTCCCGCGGATGCGGGGACAGTTCCTTCGAGTTATATTGATCCCGTGGGAGGTGTTGGTGCCACCCACGGGGACGTTCGGGGGATGTTTCGAGTTTTCACCCTCTAACGCCATGTTTTTAAGCCTAAGTCTAAAAATATGCAAATTACCGTCGTATTCTCCAACCGGGAGTCCAATGACTGCGGGGTCAGTTCCTACGAGTTACATTGGTCCCGTGGGAGGTGTTGGTGCCACCCACGGGGACGTTCGGGGGCAGTTTCGAGTTTTCACCCTATAACGCCATGTTTTGCCCAAGTCTAGAAATATGCAAATTACCGTCGTATTTTCAAACCGGGAGTCCCGTAACTGCGGGGTCAGTTCCTACGAGTTATATTGGTCCCGTGGGAGGTGTTGGTGCCACCCACGGGGACGTTCGGGGGCTGTTTCGAGTTTTCACCCTCTAACGCCATGATTCTAAGCCTAAGTCTAGAAATATGCAAATTATCGTCGTATTCTCAAACCGGGATACCCGCGGCTGTGGGGTCAGTTCCTACGAGTTACATTGGTCCCGTGGGAGGTGTTGATGCCACCCACGGGGACGTTCGGGGACTGCTTCGAGTTCTCACCCTCTAACGCCATATTTTTAACCTAAGTCTAGAAATATACAAATTACCGTCGTATTCTCAAACCGGGAGTCCCGCGACTGCGGGGTCAGTTCCTACGAGTTATATTGGTCCTGTGAGAGGTGATGGTGCCACCCACGGGACCGTTCGGGGGATGTTTCGAGTTCTCACCCTCTAACGCCATGTTTTGCCTAAGTATAGAAATATGCAAATTAACTTCGTATTCTCAAACCGGGAGTCCCGCGGCTGCGGGGACAATTCCTACGAGTTATATTGGTCCCGTGAGAGGTGATGGTGCCACCCACGGGGACGTTCGGGGGCTGTTTCGAGTTTTCACCCTCTAACGCCATGTTTTTAAGCCTAAGTCTAGAAATATGCAAATTATCGTCGTATTCTCAAACCGGGAGTCCCGCGACTGCGGGGTCAGTTCCTACGAGTTACATTGGTCCCGTGGGAGGTGTTGGTGCCACCCACGGGGCCGTTCGAGGGCTGTTTCGAGTTCTGACCCTCTAACGCCATGTTTTTCCTAAGTCTAGAAATATGCAAATTACCTTCGTATTCTCAAACCGGATGTCCCGTGGCTGCGGGGACAGTTCCTACGAGTTATATTGGTCCCGTGGGAGGTGTTGGTGCCCCCCACGGGGACGTTCGGGGGCTGTTTCGAGTTTTCACCCTCTAACGCCATGTTTTTAAGCCTAAGTCTAGAAATATGCAAATTACCGTCGTATTCTCAAACCGGGAGTCCCGCGACTGCGGGGTCAGTTCCTACGAGTTACATTGGTCCCGTGGGAGGTGTTGGTGCCACCCACGGGGCCGTTCGGGGGCTGTTTCGAGTTTCCATCCTCTAACGCCATGTTTTGCCTAAGTCTAGAAATATGCAAATTACCTTCGTATTTTCAAACTGGGAGTCCCGCGGTTGCGGGGACAGTTCCTTCGAGTTATATTGGTCCCGTGGGAGGTGTTGGTGCCACCCACGGGGACGTTCGGGGGATGTTTCGAGTTTTCACCCTCTAACGCCATGTTTATAAGCCTAAGTGTAGAAATATGCAAATTACCGTCGTATTCTCCAACCGGGAGTCCCATGACTGCGGGGTCAGTTCCTACGAGTTACTTTGGTCCCGTGGGAGGTGTTGGTGCCACCCACGGGGCCGTTCGGGGGCTGTTTCGAGTTTTCACCCTCTAACGCCATGTTTTGCCTAAGTCTAGAAATATGCAAATTACCGTCGTATTCTCAAACCGGGAGTCCCGCAACTGCGGGGTCAGTTCTACGAGTTATATTGGTCCCGTGGGAGGTGTTGGTGCCACCCACGGGGACGTTCGGGGGCGGTTTCGAGTTTTCACCCTCTAACGCCATGTTTCTAAGCCTAAGTCTAGAAATATGCAAATTATCATCGTATTCTCAAACCGGGAGTCCCGCGACTGCGGGGTCAGTTCCTACGAGTTACATTGGTCCCGTGGGAGGTGTCGGTGCCACTCACGGGGACGTTCGGGGGCTGTTTCGAGTTCTCACCCTCTAAAGCCAAGTTTTTAAGCCTAAGTCTGGAAATATGCAAATTACCGTCGTATTCTCAAACCGGGAGTCCCGCAACTGCGGGGTCAGTTCCTACGAGTTATATTGGTCCCGTGGGAGGTGTTGGTGCCACCCACGGGGACGTTCGGGGGCTGTTTCGAGTTCTCACCCTCTAACGCCATGTTTCTAAGCCTAAGTCTAGAAATATGCAAATTATCGTCGTATTCTCAAACCGGGAGTCCCGCGACTGCGGGGTCAGTTCCTACGTGTTACATTGGTCCCGTGGGAGGTGTTGGTGCCACCCACGGGGCCGTTCAGGGGCTGTTTCGAGTTCTCACCCTCTAACGCCATGTTTTGCCTAAGTCTAGAAATATGCAAATTACCTTCGTATTCTCAAACTGGGATTCCCGCGGATGCGGGGACAGTTCCTTCGAGTTATATTGATCCCGTGGGAGGTGTTGGTGCCACCCACGGGGACGTTCGGGGGATGTTTCGATTTTTCACCCTCTAACGCCATGTTTTTAAGCCTAAGTCTTAAAATATGCAAATTACCGTCGTATTCTCCAACCGGGAGTCCCATGACTGCGGGGTCAGTTCCTACGAGTTACATTGGTCCCGTGGGAGGTGTTGGTGCCACCCACGGGGACATTCGGGGGCAATTTCGAGTTTTCACCCTATAACGCCATGTTTTGCCCAAGTCTAGAAATATGCAAATTACCGTCGTATTTTCAAACCGGGAGTCCCGCAACTGCGGGGTCAGTTCCTACGAGTTATATTGGTCCCGTGGGAGGTGTTGGTGCCACCCACGGGGACGTTCGGTGGTTGTTTCGAGTTTTCACCTTCTAACGCCATGATTCTAAGCCTAAGTCTAGAAATATGCAAATTATCGTCGTATTCTCAAACCGAGAGTCCCGCGGCTGCGGGGTCAGTTCCTACGAGTTACATTGGTCCCGTGGGAGGTGTTGATGCCACCCACGGGGACGTTCGGGGACTGCTTCGAGTTCTCACCCTCTAACGCCATATTTTTAACCTAAGTCTAGAAATATGCAAATTACCGTCGTATTCTCAAACCGGGACTCCCGCGACTGCGAGGTCAGTTCCTACGAGTTATATTGGTCCTGTGAGAGGTGATGGTGCCACCCACGGGACCGTTCGGGGGATGTTTCGAGTTCTCACCCTCTAACGCCATGTTTTGCATTAGTCTAGAAATATGCAAATTAACTTCGTATTCTCAAACCGGGAGTCCCGCGGCTGCGGGGACAGTTCCTACGAGTTATATTGGTCCCGTGAGAGGTGATGGTGCCACCCACGGGTATGTTCGGGGGCTGTTTCGAGTTTTCACCCTCTAACGCCATGTTTTTAAGCCTAAGTCTAGAAATATGCAAATTATCGTCGTATTCTCAAACCGGGAGTCCCGCGACTGCCGGGTCAGTTCCTACGAGTTACATTGGTCCCGTGGGAGGTGTTGGTGCCACCCACGGGGCCGTTCGAGGGCTGTTTCGAGTTCTGACCCTCTAACGCCATGTTTTTCCTAAGTCTAGAAATATGCAAATTACCTTCGTATTCTCAAACCGGAAGTCCCGCGGCTGCGGGGACAGTTCCTACGAGTTATATTGGTCCCGTGGGAGGTGTTGGTGCCACCCACGGGGACGTTCGGGGGCTGTTTCGAGTTTTCACCCTCTAACGCCATGTTTTTAAGCCTAAGTCTAGAAATATGCAAATTATCGTCGTATTCTCAAACCGGGAGTCCCGCGACTGCGGGGTCAGTTCCTACGAGTTACATTGGTCCCGTGGGAGGTGTTGGTGCCACTCACGGGGCCGTTCGGGGGCTGTTTCGAGTTTTCATCCTCTAACGCCATGTTTTGCCTAAGTCTAGAAATATGCAAATTACCTTCGTATTTTCAAACTGGGAGTCCCGCGGCTGCGGGGAAAGTTCCTTCGAGTTATATTGGTCCCGTGGGAGGTGTTGGTGCCACCCACGGGGACGTTCGGGGGATGTTTCGAGTTTTCACCCTCTAACGCCATGTTTATAAGCCTAAGTGTAGAAATATACAAATTACCGTCGTATTCTCCAACCGGGAGTCCCATGACTGCGGGGTCAGTTCCTACGAGTTACTTTGGTCCCGTGGGAGGTGTTGGTGCCACCCACGGGGCCGTTCGGGGGCTGTTTCGAGTTTTCACCCTCTAACGCCATGTTTTGCCTAAGTCTAGAAATATGCAAATTACCGTCGTATTCTCAAACCGGGAGTCCCGCAACTGCGGGGTCAGTTCTACGAGTTATATTGGTCCCGTGGGAGGTGTTGGTGCCACCCACGGGGGCGTTCGGGGGCGGTTTCGAGTTTTCACCCTCTAACGCCGTGTTTCAAAGCCTAAGTCTAGAAATATGCAAATTATCGTCGTATTCTCAAACCGGGAGTCCCGCGACTGCGGGGTCAGTTCCTACGAGTTACATTAGTCCCGTGGGAGATGTTGGTGCCACCCTCGGGGGCCGTTCGGGGGCTGTTTTGAGTTCTCACCCTCTAACGCCATGTTTTGCCTAAGTCTAGAAATATGCAAATTACCTTCGTATTCTCAAACCCGTAGTCCGGCGACTGCGGGGACAGTTCCTACGAGTTATATTGGTCTCGTGGGAGGTGTTCGTGCCACCCACGGGGCCGTTCGGGGCTGTTTCGAGTTTTCACCCTCTAACGCCATGTTTTTAAGCGTAAGTCAAGAAATATGCAAATCACCGTCGTACTCTCAAACGGGGAGACCCGCGGCTGCGGGGTCAGTTCCTACGAGTTACATTGGTCCCGTGGGAGGTGTTGGTGCCACCCACGGGGCCGTTCGGGGGCTGTTTCGAGTTCTCACCCTCTAACGTCATGTTTTTAAGCCTGAGTCTACAAATATGCAAATTACAATCGTATTCTCAAACCGAGAGTCCCGCGGCTGCTGGGTCAGTTCCAACGAGTTACATTCGTCCCGTGGGAGGTGTCGGTGCCACCCACGGGGACGTTCGGGGGCTGTTTCGAGTTCTCACCCTCTAAAGCCAAGTTTTTAAGCCTAAGTCCAGAAATATGCAAATTATCATCATACTCTCAAACCGGGAGACCCGCGGCTGCGGGGTCAGTTCCTATGAGTTACATTGGTCCCGTGGGAGGTGTTGGTGCCACCCACGGAGACGTTTGCGGGCTGTTTCGAGTTCTCACCCTCTAACGCCATGTTTTAAAGACCAAGTCCACAAATATGCAAATTACAATCGTATTCTCAAACCGGGAGTCCCGCGGCAGCGGGGTCAGTTCCTACGATTTACATTGGTCCCGTGGGAGGTGTTGGTGCCACCCACAGGGACGTTCGGGGGATGTTTCGAGTTCTCACCCTCTAACGCCATGCTTTTAAGCCTAAGTCTAGAAATATGCAAATTATCGTCGTATTCTCAAACCGGTAGTCCCGCGGCTGCGGGGACAGTTCCTACGAGTTATATTGGTCCCGTGGGAGGTGTTCGTGCCACCCACGGGGCCTTTCGGGGGCTGTTTCGAGTTTTCACCCTCTAACACAATGTTTTTAAGTCTAAGTCTAGAAATAGGCAAATTATCGTCGTATTCTCAAACCGGGAGTCCCGCGACTGCGGGGTCAGTTCCAACGAGTTACATTGGTCACGTGGGAGGTGTTGGTGCCACCCACGGGGCCGTTTGGGGGCTGTTTCGGCTTTTCAACCTCTAACGCCATGTTTTTAAGCCTAAGTCTAGAAATATGCAAATTACAATCGTATTCTCAAACCGGGAGTCCCGCGGCTGCGGGGTCAGCTCCTACGATTAACATTGGTCCCGTGGGAGGTGTTGGTGCCACCCACGGGGACGTTTGGGGGATGTTTCGAGTTCTCACCCTCTAACGCCATGTTTTTAAGCCTAAGTCTAGAAATATGCAAATTATCGTCGTATTCTCAAACCGGGAGTCCCGCGGCTGCAGGGACATTTCCTACAAGTTATATTGGTCCCGTGGGAGGTGTTCGTGCCACCCACGGGGCCGTTCGGGGGCTGTTTCGAGTTTTCACCCTCTAACGCTATGTTTTTAAGTCTAAGTCTAGAAATAGGAAAATTATCGTCGTATTCTCAAACCGGGAGTTCCGCGACTGCGGGGTCAGTTCCTACGAGTTACATTGGTCACGTGGGAGGTGTTGGTGCCACCCACGGGGCCGTTCGGGGGCTGTTTAGACTTTTCAACCTCTAACGCATGTTTTTAAGCCTAAGTCTAGAAATATGCAAATTACCGTCGTATTCTCCAACCGGGAGTCCCGCGGCTGCGGGGTCAGTTCCTAGGAGTTACATTGGTCCCGTGAAAGGTGTAGGTGACACCCACGGGGCCGTTAGAGGGTTGTTTCGAGTTTTCACCCTCTAACGCCATGATTTTAAGCCTAAGTCTACAAATATGCAAATTACAATCGTATTCTCAAACCGAGAGTCCCGCGGCTGCGCGGTCAGTTCCAACGAGTTACATTGGTCCCGTGGGAGGTGTCGGTGCGACCCACGGGGACGTTCGGGGGCTGTTTCGAGTTCTCACCCTCTAAAGCCAAGTTTTTAAGCCTAAGTCTAGAAATATGCAAATTACCGTCGTACTCTCAAACCGGGAAACCCGCGGCTGCGGGGTCAGTTCCTACGAGTTACATTGGTCCCGTGGGAGGTGTTGGTGCCACCCACGGAGACGTTTGGAGGCGGTTTTGAGTTCTCACCCTCTAACGCCATTTTGTTAAGCCTAAGTCTAGAAATATGCAAATTACAATCGTATTCTCAAACCGGGAGTCCCGCGGCTGCGGGGTCAGTTCCTATGACTAACATTGGTTCCGTGGGAGGTGTTGGTGCCACCCAAGGTGACGTTCGGTGGATGTTTCGAGTTCTCACCCTCTAACGCCATGTTTTTAAGCCTAAGTCTAGAAATATGCAAATTATCGTCGTATTCTCAAACCGGGAGTCCCGCGGCTGCGGGGACATTTCCTACGAGTTATATTGGTCCCGTGGGAGGTGTTCGTGCCACCCACGGGGCCGTTCGGCGGCTGTTTCGAGTTTTCACCCTCTAACGCCATGTTTTTAAGTCTAGAAATAGGCAAATTATCGTCGTATTCAAAAACCGGGAGTCCCGCGACTGCGGGGTCAGTTCCTACGAGTTACATTGGTCACGTGGGAGGTGTTGGTGCCACCCACGGGGCCGTTCGGGGGCTGTTTCGACTTTTCAACCTCTAACGCCATGTTTTTAAGCCTAAGTCTAGAATTATGTAAATTACCGTCGTATTCTCCAACCGGGAGTCCCGCGGCTGCGGGGTCAGTTCCTACGAGTTACATTGGTCACGTGGGAGGTGTTGGTGCCACCCACGGGGCCGTTCGGGGGCTGTTTCGACTTTTCAACCTCTAACGCATGTTTTTAAGCCAAGTCTAGAAATATGAAAATTACCGTCGTATTCTCCAACCGGGAGTCCCGCGGCTGCGGGGTCAGTTCTTAGGAGTTACATTGTTCCCGTGAAAGGTGTTGGTGCGACCCACGGGGCCGTTAGAGGGTTGTTTCGAGTTTTCACCCTCTAACGCCATGTTTTTAAGCCTAAGTCTAGAAATATGCAAATTACAATCGTATTCTCAAACCAGGAGTCCCGCGGCTGCGGGGTCAGTTCGTACGAGTTACATTGGTCCCGTGGGAGGTGTCGGTGCCACCCACGGGGACGTTCGGGGGCTGTTTCGAGTTCTCACCCTCTAAAGCCAAGTTTTTAAGCCTAAGTCTAGAAATATGCAAATTACCGTATTACTCTCAAACCGGGAGACCCGCGGCTGCGGGGTCAGTTCCTACGAGTTACATTGGTCCCGTGGGAGGTGTTGGTGCCACCCACGGGGACGTTCGAGGCCTGTTTCGAGTTCTTACCCTCTAACGCCATTTTTTTAAGCCTAAGTCTAGAAATATGCAAATTACAATCATATTCTCAACTCGGGAGTCCCGCGGCTGCGGGGTCAGTTCCTACGATTACATTGGTCCCATGGGAGGTGTTGGTGCCACCCACGGGGACGTTCGGGGGCTGTTTCGAGTTCTCACCCTCTAACGCCATGTTTTTAAGCCTAAGTCTAGAAATATGCAAATTATCGTCGTACTCTCAAACCGGGAGTCCCGCGACTACGGGGTCAGTTCCTACGAGTTACATTGGTACCGTGGGAGGTGTTGGTGCCACCCACGGGGCCGTTCGGGGGCTGTTTCGAGTTCTCACCCTCTGACGCCATGTTTGGCCTAAGTCTAGAAATATGCAAATTACCTTCGTATTCTCAAACCGGGAGCCCGGCGGCTGCGGGGACAGTTCCTACGAGTTATATTGGTCCCATGGGAGGTGTTGGTGCCACCCACGGGGCCGTTCGCGGGCTGTTTCGAGTTTTCACCCTCTAACGCCATGTTTTTAAGCCTAAGTCTAGAAATATGCAAATTACCGTCGTACTCTCAAACCGGGAGACCCGCGGCTGCAAGGTCAGTTCGTACGAGTTACATTGGTCCCGTGGGAGGTGTTGGTGCCACCCACGGGGCCGTTCGGGGGCTGTTTCGACTTCTCACCCTCTAACGCCATGTTTTTAAGCCTAAGTCTAGAAATATGCAAATTACAATCGTATTCTCAAACCGGGAGACCCGCGGATGCGGGGTCAGTTCCAACGAGTTACATTGGTCCCGTGGGAGGTGTCGGTGCCACCCACGGGGACGTTCGGGGGCTGTTTCGAGTTCTCACCTTCTAAAGCCAAGTTTTTAAGCCTAAGTCTAGAAATATGCAAATTACAATCGTATTCTCAAACCGGGAGACCCGCGGCTGCGGGGTCAGTTCCAACGAGTTACATTGGTCCCGTGGGAGGTGTTGGTGCCACCCACGGAGACGTTTGGGGGCTGTTTCGAGTTCTCACCCTCTAACGCCATGTTTTTAAGCCTAAGTCTAGAAATATGCAAATTACAATCGTATTCTCAAACCGGGAGATCCGCGACTGCGGGGTCAGTTCCTACGAGTTACATTGGTCCCGTGGGAGGTGTTGGTGCCACCCACGGAGACGTTTGGGGGATGTTTCGAGTTCTCACCCTCTAACGCCATGTTTTTAAGCCCAAGTCTAGAAATATGCAAATTACAATCGTGTTCTCAAACCGGGAGTCCCGCGGCTGCGGGGTCAGTTCCTACGATTTACATTGGTCCCGTGGGAGGTGTTGGTGCCACCCACAGGGACGTTCGGGGGATGTTTCGAGTTCTCACCCTCTAACGCCATGTTTTTAAGCCTAAGTCTAGAAATATGCAAATTATCGTCGTATTCTCAAACCGGGAGTCCCGCGGCTGCGGGGATACTTCCTACGAGTTATATTGGTCCCGTGGGAGGTGTTCGTGCAACCCACGGGGCTGTTTCGAGTTTTCACCCTCTAACGCCTTGTTTTTAAGTCTAAGTCTAGAAATAGGCAAATTATCGTCGTATTCTCAAACCGGGAGTCCCGCGAATGCGGGGTCAGTTCCTACGAGTTACATTGGTCACGTGGGAGGTGTTGGTGCCACCCACGGGGCCGTTCGGGGGATGTTTCGACTTTTCAACCTCTAACGCCATGTTTTTAAGCCTAAGTCTAGAAATATGCAAATTACCGTCGTATTCTCCAACCGGGAGTCCCGCGGCGGCGGGGTCAGTTCCTACGAGTTACATTGGTCCCGTGAGAGGTGTTGGTGCCACCCACGGAGCCGTTAGAGGGTTTTTTCGAGTTTTCACCCCCTAACGCCATGTTTTTAAGCCTAAGTCTAGAAATATGCAAATTACAATCGTATTCTCAGACCGGGAGTCCCGCGGCTGCGAGGTCAGTTCCTACGAGTTACATTGGTCCCGTGGGAGGTGTCGGTGGCACCCACGGGGACGTTCGGGGGCTGTTTCGAGTTCTCACCCTCTAAAGCCATGTTTTTAAGCCTAAGTCCAGAAATATGCAAATTACCGTATTACTCTCAAACCGGGAGACCCGCGGCTGCGGGGTCAGTTCCAACGAGTTACATTGGTCCCGTGGGAGGTGTTGGTGCCACCCACGGGGACGTTCGCGGCCTGTTTCGAGTTCTTACCCTCTAACGCCATGTTTTTAAGCTTAAGTCTAGAAATATGCAAATTACAATCGTATTCTCACACTGGGAGTCCCGCGGCTGCGGGGTCAGTTCCTACGAGTTACATTGGTCCCGTGGGAGGTGTTGGTGCCACCCACGGGGAAGTTCAAGGGCTGTTTCGAGTTCTCACCCTCTAACGCCATGTTTGTAAGCCTAAGTCTAGAAATATGCAAATTACCGTCGTACTCTCAAACCGGGAGACCCGCGGCTGCGGGGTCAGTTCCTACGAGTTACATTGGTCCCGTGGGAGGTGTTGGTGCAACCCACGGGGACGTTCGGTGGTTGTTTCTAGTTCTCACCCTCTAACGCCATGTTCTTAAGCCTAAGTCTAGAAAATTTGCAAATTACCTTCTTATTCTCAAAGGGAGTCCCGCGGCAACGGGGACAGTTCCTACGAGTTATATTGGTCCCGTGGGAGGTGTTGGTGCCACCCACGGGGCCGTTCGGGGGCTGTTTCGAGTTTTCACACTCTAACACCATCTTTTTAAACCTAAGTCTAGAAATATGCAAATTACCGTCGTATTCTCCAACCGGGAGTCCCGCGGCTGCGGGGACAGTTCTTACGAGTTACATTGGTCCCGTGGGAGGTGTTGGTGCCACCCACGGGGCCGTTAGAGGGCTGTTTCGAGTTTTCACCCCCTAACGCCATGTTTTAAGCCTAAGTCTAGAAATATCCAAATTACCTTCGTAATCTCAAACTGGGAGTCCCGCGGCTGCGGGGTCAGTTCCAACGAGTTACATTGGTCCCGTGGGAGGTGTTGGTGCCACCCACGGGGACGTTTGGGGGATGTTTCGAGTTCTTACCCTCTAACGCCATGTTTTTTAGCATAAGTCTAGAAATATGCAAATTACCTTCGTATTCTCAAACCGGGAGTCCCGCGGCTGCGGGGACAGTTCCTACGAGTTACATTGGTCCCGTGGGAGGTGTCGGTGTCACTCACGGGATCGTTCGGGGGCTGTTTCGGGTTTTCACCCTCTAACGACATGTTTTTAAGCCTAAGTCTAGAAATATCCAAATTACCGTCGTATTCTCAAACCGGGAGTCCCACGACTGCGGGATCAGTTACTACGAGTTACATTGGTCCCGTGGGAGGTGTCGGTTCCACCCACGGGGACGTTCGGGGGCTGTTTCGAGTTCTCACCCTCTAAAGCCAAGTTTTTAATCCTAAGTCTAGAAATATGCAAATTACCGTCGTATTCTCCAACCGGGAGTCCCGCGGCTGCGGGGTCAGTTCCTAGGAGTTACATTGGTCCCGTGAAAGGTGTAGGTGCCACCCACGGGGCCGTTAGAGGGTTGTTTCGAGTTTTCACCCTCTAACGCCATGATTTTAAGCCTAAGTCTACAAATATGCAAATTACAATCGTATTCTCAAACCGAGAGTCCCGCGGCTGCGGGGTCAGTTCCAACGAGTTACATTGGTCCCGTGGGAGGTGTCGGTGCGACCCACGGGGACGTTCGGGGGCTGTTTCGAGTTCTCACCCTCTAAAGCCAAGTTTTTAAGCCTAAGTCTAGAAAGATGCAAATTACCGTCGTACTCTCAAACCGGGAGACCCGCGGCTGCGGGGTCAGTTCCTACGAGTTACATTGGTCCCGTGGGAGGTGTTGGTGCCACCCACGGAGACGTTTGTGGGCTGTTTCGAGTTCTCACCCTCTAACGCCATGTTTTTAAGCCCAAGTCTGGAAATATGCAAATTACAATCGTATTCTCAAACCGGGAGTCCCGCGGCTGCGGGGTCAGTTCCTACGATTTACATTGGTCCCGTGGGAGTTGTTGGTGCCACCCACAGGGACGTTCGGGGGATGTTTCGAGTTCTCACCCTCTAACGCCATGTTTTTAAGCCTAAGTCTAGAAATATGCAAATTATCATCGTATTCTCAAACCGGGAGTCCCGCGGCTGCGGGGACATTTCCTACGAGTTATATTGGTCCCATGGGAGGTGTTGGTGCCACCCACGGGGCCGTTCGGCGGCTGTTTCGAGTTTTCACCTTCTAACGCCATGTTTTTAAGTCTAGAAATAGGCAAATTATCGTCGTATTCACAAACCGGGAGTCCCGTGACTGCGGGGTCAGTTCCTACGAGTTACATTGGTCACGTGGCAGGTGTTGGTGCCACCCACGGGGCCGTTCGGGGGCTGTTTCGACTTTTCAATCTCTAACGCCATGTTTTTAAGCCTAAGTCTAGAAATATGTAAATTACCATCGTATTCTCCAACCGGGAGTCCCGCGGCTGCGGGGTCAGTTCCTACGAGTTACATTGGTCACGTGGGAGGTGTTGGTGCCACCCACGGGGCCGTTCGGGGGCTGTTTCGACTTTTCAACCTCTAAATCATGTTTTTAAGCCAAGTCTAGAAATATGAAAATTACCGTCGTATTCTCCAACCGGGAGTCCCGCGGCTGCGGGGTCAGTTCCTAGGAGTTACATTGGTCCCGTGAAAGGTGTTGGTGCGACCCACGGGGCCGTTAGAGGGTTGTTTCGAGTTTTCACCCTCTAACGCCATGTTTTTAAGCCTAAGTCTAGAAATATGCAAATTACCATCGTATTCTCAAACCAGGAGTCCCGCGGCTGCGGGGTCAGTTCCTACGAGTTACATTGGTCCCGTGGGAGGTGTCGGTGCCACCCACGGGAACATTCGGGGGCAGTTTCGAGTTCTCACCCTCTAAAGCCAAGTTTTTAAGCCTAAGTCTAGAAATATGCAAATTACCGTATTACTCTCAAACCGGGAGACCCACGGCTGCGGGGTCAGTTCCTACGAGTTACATTGGTCCCGTGGGAGGTGTTGGTGCCACCCACGGGGACGTTCGAGGCCTGTTTCGAATTCTTACCCTCTAACGCCATTTTTTTAAGCCTAAGTCTAGAAATATGCAAATTACAATCATATTCTCAACTCGGGAGTCCCGCGGCTGCGGGGTCAGTTCCTACGATTACATTGGTCCCGTGGGAGGTGTTGGTGCCACCGACGGGGACGTTCGGGGGCTGTTTCGAGTTCTCACCCTCTAACGCCATGTTTTTAAGCCTAAGTCTAGAAATATGCAAATTATCGTCGTACTCTCAAACCGGGAGTCCCGCGATTGCGGGGTCAGTTCCTACGAGTTACATTGGTACCGTGGGAGGTGTTGGTGCCACCCACGGGGCCGTTCGGGGGCTGTTTCGAGTTGTCACCCTCTAACGCCATGTTTGGCCTAAGTCTAGAAATATGCAAATTACCTTCGTATTCTCAAACCGGGAGCCCGGCGGCTGCGGCGACAGTTCCTACGAGTTATATTGGTCCCATGGGAGGTGTTGGTGCCACCCACGGGGCCGTTCGCGGGCTGTTTCGAGTTTTCACCCTCTAACGCCATGTTTTTAAGCCTAAGTCTAGAAATATGCAAATTACCGTCGTACTCTCAAACCGGGAGACCCGCGGCTGCAGGGTCAGTTCCTACGAGTTACATTGGTCCCGTGGGAGGTGTTGGTGCCACCCACGGGGCCGTTCGGGGGGTGTTTCGACTTCTCACCCTCTAACGCCATGTTTTTAAGCCTAAGTCTAGAAATATGCAAATTACAATCGTATTCTCAAACCGGGAGACCCGCGGCTGCGGGGTCAGTTCCAACGAGTTACATTGGTCCCGTGGGAGGTGTCGGTGCCACCCACGGGGACGTTCGGGGGCAGTTTCGAGTTCTCACCCTCTAAAGCCAAGTTTTTAAGCCTAAGTCTGGAAATATGCAAATTACCGTCGTACTCTCCAAACGGGAGTCCCGCGACTGCGGGGTCAGTTCTTACGAGTTACATTGGTCACGTGGGAGGTGTTGGTGCGACCCACGGGGCCGTTCGGGGGCTGTTTAGACTTTTCCACCTCTAACGCATGTTTTTAAGCCTAAGTCTAGAAATATGCAAATTACCGTCGTATTCTCTAACCGGGAGTCCCGCGGCTGCGGGGTCAGTTCCTAGGAGTTACATTGGTCCCGTGAAAGGTGTTGGTGCCACCCACGGGGCCGTTAGAGGGTTGTTTCGAGTTTTCACCCTCTAACGCCATGATTTTAAGCCTAAGTCTAGAAATATGCAAATTACAATCGTATTCTCAAACCGAGAGTCCCGTGGCTGCGGGGTCAGTTCCAACGAGTTACATTCGTCCCGTGGGAGGTGTCGGTGCGACCCACGGGGACGTTCGGGGGCTATTTCGAGTACTCACCCTCTAAAGCCAAGTTTTTAAGCCTAAGTCTAGAAATATGCAAATTACCGTCGTACTCTCAAACCGGGAGACCCGCGGCTGCGGGGTCAGTTCCTACGAGTTACATTGGTCCCGTGGGAGGTGTTGGTGCCACCCACGGAGACGTTTGGAGGCTGTTTTGAGTTCTCACCCTCTAACGCCATGTTTTTAAGCCTAAGTCTAGAAATATGCAAATTACAATCGTATTCTCAAACCGGGAGTCCCGCGGCTGCGGGGTCAGTTCCTACGACTAACATTGGTCCCGTGGGAGGTGTTGGTGCCACCCAAGGGGACGTTCGGGGGATGTTTCGAGTTCTCACCCTCTAACGCCATGTTTTTAAGCCTAAGTCTAGAAATGTGCAAATTATCGTCGTATTCTCAAACCGGGAGTCCCGCGGCTGCGGGGACATTTCCTACGAGTTACATTGGTCCCGTGGGAGGTGTTCGTGCCACCCACGGGGCCGTTCGGGGGCTGTTTCGAGTTCTCACCCTCTAACGCCATGTTTGGCCTAAGTCTAGAAATATGCAAATTACCTTCGTATTCTCAAACCGGGAGCCCGGCGGCTGCGGCGACAGTTCCTACGAGTTATTTTGGTCCCATGGGAGGTGTTGGTGCCACCCACGGGGCCGTTCGCGGGCTGTTTCGAGTTTTCACCCTCTAACGCCATGTTTTTAAGCCTAAGTCTAGAAATATGCAAATTACCGTCGTACTCTCAAACCGGGAGACCCGCGGCTGCGGGGTCAGTTCCTACGAGTTACATTGGTCCCGTGGGAGGTGTTGGTGCCACCCATGGGGCCGTTCGGGGGGTGTTTCGACTTCTCACCCTCTAACGCCATGTTTTTAAGCCTAAGTCTAGAAATATGCAAATTACAATCGTATTCTCAAACCGGGAGACCCGCGGCTGCGGGGTCAGTTCCAACGAGTTACATTGGTCCCGTGGGAGGTGTCGGTGCCACCCACGGGGACGTTCGGGGGCAGTTTCGAGTTCTCACCCTCTAAAGCCAAGTTTTTAAGCCTAAGTCTGGAAATATGCAAATTACCGTCGTACTCTCAAACCGGGAGACCCGCGACTGCGGGGTCAGTTCCTACGAGTTACATTGGTCACGTGGGAGGTGTTGGTGCCACCCACGGGGCCGTTCTGGGGCTGTTTAGACTTTTCCACCTCTAACGCATGTTTTTAAGCCTAAGTCTAGAAATATGCAAATTACCGTCGTATTCTCCAACCGGGAGTCCCGCGGCTGCGGGGTCAGTTCCTAGGAGTTACATTGGTCCCGTGAAAGGTGTAGGTGCCACCCACGGGGCCGTTAGAGGGTTGTTTCGAGTTTTCACCCTCTAACGCCATGATTTTAAGCCTAAGTCTACAAATATGCAAATTACAATCGTATTCTCAAACCGAGAGTCCCGCGGCTGCGGGGTCAGTTCCAACGAGTTACATTGGTCCCGTGGGAGGTGTCGGTGCGACCCACGGGGACGTTCGGGGGCTGTTTCGAGTACTCACCCTCTAAAGCCATGTTTTTAAGCCTAAGTCTAGAAATATGCAAATTACCGTCGTACTCTCAAACCGGGTGACCCGCGGCTGCGGGGTCAGTTCCTACGAGTTACATTGGTCCCGTGGGAGGTGTTGGTGCCACCCACGGAGACGTTTGGAGGCTGTTTTGAGTTCTCACCCTCTAACGCCATGTTTTTAAGACTAAGCCTAGAAATATGCAAATTACAATCGTATTCTGAAACCGGGAGTCCCGCGGCTACGGGGTCAGTTCCTACGACTAACATTGGTCCCGTGGGAGGTGTTGGTGCCACCCAAGGGGACGTTCGGGGGATGTTTCGAGTTCTCACCCTCTAACGCCATGTTTTTAAGCCTAAGTCTAGAAATGTGCAAATTATCGTCGTATTCTCAAACCGGGAGTCCCGCGGCTGCGGGGACATTTCCTACGAGTTATATTGGTCCCGTGGGAGGTGTTCGTGCCACCCACGGGGCCGTTCGGCGGCTGTTTCGAGTTTTCACCCTCTAACGCCATGTTTTTAAGTCTAGAAATAGGCAAATTATCGTCGTATTCACAAACCGGGAGTCCCGCGACTGCGGGGTCAGTTCCTACGAGTTACATTGGTCACGTGGGAGGTGTTGGTGCCACCCACGGGGCCGTTCGGGGGCTGTTTCGACTTTTCAACCTCTAACGCCATGTTTTTAAGCCTAAGTCTATAAATATGTAAATTACCGTTGTATTCTCCAACCGGGAGTCCCGCGGATGCGGGGTCAGTTCCTACGAGTTACATTGGTCACGTGGGAGGTGTTGGTGCCACCCACGGGGCCGTTCGAGGGCTGTTTCGACTTTTCAACCTCTAACGCATGTTTTTAAGCCAAGTCTAGAAATATGAAAATTACCGTCGTATTCTCAAACCGGGAGTCCTGCGGCTGCGGGGTCAGTTCCTAGGAGTTACATTGGTCCCGTGAAAGGTGTTGGCGCGACCCACGGGGCCGTTAGAGGGTTGTTTCGAGTTTTCACCCTCTAACGCCATGTTTTTAAGCCTGAGTCTAGAAATATGCAAATTGCAATCGTATTCTCAAACCAGGAGTCCCGCGGCTGCGGGGTCAGTTCCTACGAGTTACATTGGTCCCGTGGGAGGTGTCGGTGCCACCCACGGGGACGTTCGGGGGCTGTTTCGAGTTCTCACCCTCTAAAGCCAAGTTTTTAAGCCTAAGACTAAAAATATGCAAATTACCGTATTACTCTCAAACCGGGAGACCCGCGGCTGCGGGGTCAGTTCCTACGAGTTACATTGGTCCCGTGGGAGGTGTTGGTGCCACCCACGGGGACGTTCGAGGCCTGTTTCGAGTTCTTACCCTCTAACGCCATTTTTTTAAGCCTAAGTCTAGAAATATGCAAATTACAATCATATTCTCAACTCGGGAGTCCCGCGGCTGCGGGGTCAGTTCCTACGATTACATTGGTCCCGTGGGAGGTGTTGGTGCCACCCACGGGGACGTTCGGGGGCTGTTTCGAGTTCTCACCCTCTAACGCCATGTTTTTATGCCTAAGTCTAGAAATATGCAAATTATCGTCGTACTCTCAAACCGGGAGTCCCGCGACTAGGGGGTCAGTTCCTACGAGTTACATTGGTACCGTGGGAGGTGTTGGTGCCACCCACGGGGCCGTTCGGGAGCTGTTTCGAGTTCTCACCCTCTAACGCCATGTTTGGCCTAAGTCTAGAAATATGCAAATTACCTTCTATTCTCAAACCGGGAGCCCGGCGGCTGCGGGGACAGTTCCTACGAGTTATATTGGTCCCATGGGAGGTGTTGGAGCCACCCACGGGGCCGTTCGCGGGCTGTTTCGAGTTTTCACCCTCTAACGCCATGTTTTTAAGCCTAAGTCTAGAAATATGCAAATTACCGTCGTACTCTCAAACCGGGAGACCCGCGGCTGCCGGGTCAGTTCCTACGAGTTACATTGGTCCCGTGGGAGGTGTTGGTGCCACCCACGGGGCCGTTCGGGGGGTGTTTCGACTTCTCACCCTCTAACGCCATGTTTTTAAGCCTAAGTCTAGAAATATGCAAATTACAATCGTATTCTCAAACCGGGAGACCCGCGGCTGCGGGGTCAGTTCCAACGAGTTACATTGGTCCCGTGGGAGGTGTCGGTGCCACCCACGGGGACGTTCGGGGGCTGTTTCGAGTTCTCACCCTCTAAAGCCAAGTTTTTAAGCCTAAGTCTGGAAATATGCAAATTACCGTCGTACTCTCAAACCGGGAGACCCGCGACTGCGGGGTCAGTTCCTACGAGTTACATTGGTCCCGTGGGAGGTGTTGGTGCCACCCACGGAGACGTTTGGGGGCTGTTTCGAGTTCTCACCCTCTAACGCCATGTTTTTAAGCCCAAGTCTAGAAATATGCAAATTACAATCGTATTCTCAAACCGGGAGTCCCGCGGCTGCGGGGTCAGTTCCTACGATTTACATTGGTCCCGTGGGAGGTGTTGGTGCCACCCACAGGGACGTTCGGGGGATGTTTTGAGTTCTCACCCTCTAACGCCATGTTTTTAAGCCTAAGTCTAGAAATATGCAAATTATCGTCGTATTCTCAAACCGGGAGTCCCGCGGCTGCGAGGACAGTTCCTACGAGTTATATTGGTCCCGTGGGAGGTGTTCGTGCAACCCACGGAGCTGTTTCGAGTTTTCACCCTCTAACGCCTTGTTTTTAAGTCTAAGTCTAGAAATAGGCAAATTATCGTCGTATTCTCAAACCGGGAGTCCCGCGAATGCGGGGTCAGTTCCTACGAGTTACATTGGTCACGTGGGAGGTGTTGGTGCCACCCACGGGGCCGTTCGGGGGAGTTTCGACTTTTCAACCTCTAACGCCATGTTTTTAAGCCTAAGTCTAGAAATAAGCAAATTACCGTCGTATTCTCCAACCGGGAGTCCCGCGGCTGCGAGGTCAGTTCCTACGAGTTACATTGGTCCCGTGAGAGGTGTTGGTGCCACCCACGGAGCCGTTAGAGGGTTGTTTTGAGTTTTCACCCCCAAACGCCATGTTTTTAAGCCTAAGTCTAGAAATATGCAAATTACAATCGTATTCTCAGACCGGGAGTCCCGCGGCTGCGAGGTCAGTTCCTACGAGTTACATTGGTCCCGTGGGAGGTGTCGGTGCCACCCACGGGGACGTTCGGGGGCTGTTTCGAGTTCTCACCCTCTAAAGCCAAGTTTTTAAGCCTAAGTCTAAAAATATGCAAATTACCGTATTACTCTCAAACCGGGAGACCCGCGGCTGCGGGGTCACTTCCAGCGAGTTACATTGGTCCCGTGGAAGGTGTTGGTGCCACCCACGGGGACGTTCGCGGCCTGTTTCGAGTTCTTACCCTCTAACGCCATGTTTTTAAGCTTAAGTCTAGAAATATGCAAATTACAATCGTATTCTCAAACCTAGAGTCCCGCGGCTGCGGGGTCAGTTCCTACGAGTTACATTGGTCCCGTGGGAGGTGTTGGTGCCACCCACGGGGACGTTCGAGGGTTGTTTCGAGTTCTAACCCTCTAACGCCACGTTTGTAAGCCTAAGTCTAGAAATATGCAAATTACCGTCGTACTCTCAAACCGGGAGACCCGCGGCTGCGGGGTCAGTTCCTACGAGTTACATTGGTCCCGTGGGAGGTGTTGGTGCAACCCACGAGGAAGTTCGGTGGTTGTTTCTAGTTCTCACCCTCTAACGCCATGTTCTTAAGCCTAAGTCTAGAAAATTTGCAAATTACCTTCTTATTCTCAAAGGGAGTCCCGCGGCTACGGGGACAGTTCTTACGAGTTACATTGGTCCCGTGGGAGGTGTTGGTGCCACCCACGGGGCCGTTAGAGGGCTGTTTCGAGTTTTCACCCCCTAACGCCATGTTTTAAGCCTAAGTCTAGAAATATGCAAATTACCTTCGTAATCTCAAACTGGGAGTCCCGCGGCTGCGGGGTCAGTTCCAACGAGTTACATTGGTCCCGTGGGAGGTGTTGGTGCCACCCACGGGGACGTTTGGGGGATGTTTCGAGTTCTTACCCTCTAACGCCATGTTTTTTAGCATAAGTCTAGAAATATGCAAATTACCTTCGTATTCTCAAACCGGGAGTCCCGCGGCTGCGGGGTCTGTTCCAACGAGTTACATTGGTCCCGTGGGAGGTGTCGGTGCGACCCACGGGGACGTTCGGGGGCTGTTTCGAGTTCTCACCCTCTAAAGCCAAGTTTTTAAGCCTAAGTCTAGAAATATGCAAATTACCGTCGTATTCTCCAACCGAGAGTCCCGCGGCTGCGGGGTCAGTTCCTAGGAGTTACATTGGTCCCGTGAAAGGTGTAGGTGCCACCCACGGGGCCGTTAGAGGGTTGTTTCGAGTTTTCACCCTCAAACGCCATGATTTTAAGCCTAAGTCTACAAATATGCAAATTACAATCGTATTCTCAAACCGAGAGTCCCGCGGCTGCGGGGTCAGTTCCAACGAGTTACATTGGTCCCGTGGGAGTTGTCGGTGCGACCCACGGGGACGTTCGGGGGCTGTTTCGAGTTCTCACCCTCTAAAGCCAAGTTTTTAAGCCTAAGTCTAGAAATATGCAAATTACCGTCGTACTCTCAAACCGGGAAACCCGCGGCTGCGGGGTCAGTTCCTACGAGTTACATTGGTCCCGTGGGAGGTGTTGGTGCCACCCACGGAGACGTTTGGAGGTTGTTTTGAGTTCTCACCCTCTAACGCCATGTTTTTAAGCCTAAGTCTAGAAATATACAAATTATAATCGTATTCTCAAACCGGGAGTCCCGCGGCTGCGGAGTCAGTTCCTACGACTAACATTGGTCCCATGGGAGGTGTTGGTGCCACCCAAGAGGACGTTCGGGGGATGTTTCGAGTTCTCACCCTCTAACGCCATGTTTTTAAGCCTAAGTCTAGAAATATGCAAATTATCGTTGTATTCTCAAACCGGGAGTCCCGCGGCTGCGGGGACATTTCCTACGAGTTATATTGGTCCCGTGGGAGGTGTTCGTGCCACCCACGGGGCCGTTCGGCGGCTGTTTCGAGTTTTCACCCTCTAACGCCATGTTTTTAAGTCTAGAAATAGGCAAATTATCGTCGTATTCACAAACCGGGAGTCCCGCGACTGCGGGGTCAGTTCCTACGAGTTACATTGGTCACGTGGGAGGTATTGGTGCCACCCACGGGGCCGTTCGGGGGCTGTTTCGACTTTTCAATCTCTAACGCCATGTTTTTAAGCCTAAGTCTAGAAATATGTAAATTACCGTCGTATTCTCCAACCGGGATTCCCGCGGCTGCGGGGTCAGTTCCTACGAGTTACATTCGTCACGTGGGAGGTGTTGGTGCCACCCACGGGGCCGTTCGGGAGCTGTTTCGACTTTTCAACCTCTAACGCATGTTTTTAAGCCAAGTCTAGAAATATGCAAATTACCGTCGTATTCTCCAACCGGGAGTCCCGCGGCTGCGGGGTCAGTTCCTAGGAGTTACATTGGTCCCGTGAAAGGTGTTGGTGCGACCCACGGGGCCGTTAGAGGGTTGTTTCGAGTTTTCACCCTCTAACGCCATGTTTTTAAGCCTAAGTCTAGAAATATGCAAATTACAATCGTATTCTCAAACCGGGAGACCCGCGGCTGCGGGGTCAGTTCCAACGAGTTACATTGGTCCCGTGGGAGGTGTCGGTGCCACCCACGGGGACGTTCGGGGGCTGTTTCGAGTTCTCACCCTCTAAAGCCAAGTTTTTAAGCCTAAGTCTGGAAATATGCAAATTACCGTCGTACTCTCAAACCGGGAGACCCGCGACTGCGGGGTCAGTTCCTACGAGTTACATTGGTCACGTGGGAGGTGTTGGTGCCACCCACGGGGCAGTTCGGGGGCTGTTTTGAGTTCTCACCCTCTAAAGCCAAGTTTTTAAGCCTAAGTCTGGAAATATGCAAATTACCGTCGTACTCTCAAACCGGGAGTCCCGCGGCTGCGGGGTCAGTTCCTACGAGTTACATTGGTCCCGTGGGAGGTGTCGGTGCCACCCACGGGGACGTTCGGGGGCTGTTTCGAGTTCTCACCCTCTAAAGCCAAGTTTTTAAGCCTAAGTCTAGAAATATGCAAATTACCATATTACTCTCAAACCGGGAGACCCGCGGCTGCGGGGTCAGTTCCTACGAGTTACATTGGTCCCGTGGGAGGTGTTGGTGCCACCCACGGGGACGTTCGAGGCCTGTATCGAGTTCTTACCCTCTAACGCCATTTTTTTAAGCCTAAGTCTAGAAATATGCAAATTACAATCATATTCTCAACTCGGGAGTCCCGCGGCTGCGGGGTCAGTTCCTACGATTACATTGGTCCCGTGGGAGGTGTTGGTGCCACCCACGGGGACGTTCGGGGGCTGTTTCGAGTTCTCACCCTCTAACGCCATGTTTTTAAGCCTAAGTCTAGAAATATGCAAATTATCGTCGTACTCTCAAACCGGGAGTGCCGCGACTGCGGGGTCAGTTCCTACGAGTTACATTGGTACCGTGGGAGGTGTTGGTGCCACCCACGGGGCCGTTCGGGGGCTGTTTCGAGTTCTCACCCTCTAACGCCATGTTTGGCCTAAGTCTAGAAATATGCAAATTACCTTCGTATTCTCAAACCGGGAGCTCGGCGGCTGCGGCGACAGTTCCTACGAGTTATATTGGTCCCATGGGAGGTGTTGGTGCCACCCACGGGGCCGTTCGCGGGCTGTTTCGAGTTTTCACCCTCTAACGCCATGTTTTTAAGCCTAAGTCTAGAAATATGCAAATTACCATCGTACTCTCAAACCGGGAGACCCGCGGCTGCGGGGTCAGTTCCTACGAGTTACATTGGTCCCGTGGGAGGTGTTGGTGCCACCCACGGGGCCGTTCGGGGGGTGTTTCGACTTCTCACCCTCTAACGCCATGTTTTTAAGCCTAAGTCTAGAAATATGCAAATTACAATCGTATTCTCAAACCGGGAGACCCGCGGCTGCGGGGTCAGTTCCAACGAGTTACATTGGTCCCGTGGGAGGTGTCGGTGCCACCCACGGGGACGTTCGGGGGCTGTTTCGAGTTCTCACCCTCTAAAGCAAAGTTTTTAAGCCTAAGTCTGGAAATATGCAAATTACCGTCGTACTCTCAAACCGGGAGACCCGCGACTGCGGGGTCTGTTCCTACGAGTTACATTGGTCACGTGGGAGGTGTTGGTGCCACCCACGAGGCCGTTCGGGGGCTGTTTAGACTTTTCAACCTCTAACGCATGTTTTTAAGCCTAAGTCTAGAAATATGCAAATTACCGTCGTATTCTCCAACCGGGAGTCCCGCGGCTGCGGGGTCAGTTCCTTGGAGTTACATTGGTCCCGTGAAAGGTGTAGGTGCCACCCACGGGGCCATTAGAGGGTTGTTTCGAGTTTTCACCCTCTAACGCCATGATTTTAAGCCTAAGTCTACAACTATGCAAATTACAATCGTATTCTCAAACTGAGAGTCCCGCGGCTGCGGGGTCAGTTCCAACGAGTTACATTGGTCCCGTGGGAGGTGTCGGTGCGACCCACGGGGACGTTCAGGGGCTGTTTCGAGTACTCACCCTCTAAAGCCAAGTTTTTAACCCTAAGTCTAGAAATATGCAAATTACCGTCGTACTCTCAAACCGGGAGACCCGCGGCTGCGGGGTCAGTTCCTACGAGTTACATTGGTCCCGTGGGAGGTGTTGGTACCACCCACGGAGACGTTTGGAGGCTGTTTTGAGTTCTCACCCTCTAACGCCATGTTTTTAAGCCTAAGTCTAGAAATATGCAAATTACAATCGTATTCTCAAACCGGGAGTCCCGCGGATGCGAGGTTAGTTCCTACGACTAACATTGGTCCCGTGGGAGGTGTTGGCGCCACCCAAGGGGACGTTCGGGGGATGTTTCGAGTTCTCACCCTCTAACGCCATGTTTTTAAGCCTAAGTCTAGAAATATGCAAATTATCGTCGTATTCTCAAACCGGGAGTCCCGCGGCTGCGGGGACATTTCCTACGAGTTATATTGGTCCCGTGGGAGGTGTTCGTGCCACCCACGGGACCGTTCGGCGGCTGTTTCGAGTTTTCACCCTCTAACGCCATGTTTTTAAGTCTAGAAATAGGCAAATTATCGTCGTATTCACAAACCGGGAGTCCCGCGACTGCGGGGTCAGTTCCTACGAGTTACATTGGTCACGTGGGAGGTGTTGGTGCCACCCACGGGGCCGTTCGGGGGCTGTTTCGACTTTTCAATCTCTAACGCCATGTTTTTAAGCCTAAGTCTAGAAATATGCAAATTATCGTCGTACTCTCAAACCGGGAGTCCCGCGACTGCGGGGTCAGTTCCTACGAGTTACATTGGTACCGTGGGAGGTGTTGGTGCCACCCACGGGGCCGTTCGGGGGCTGTTTCGAGTTCTCACCCTCTAACGCCATGTTTGGCCTAAGTCTAGAAATATGCAAATTACCTTCGTATTCTCAAACCGGGAGCCCGGTGGCTGCGGCGACAGTTCCTACGAGTTATATTGGTCCCATGGGAGGTGTTGGTGCCACCCACGGGGCCGTTCGCGGGCTGTTTCGAGTTTTCACCCTCTAACGCCATGTTTTTAAGCCTAAGTCTAGAAATATGCAAATTACCGTCGTACTCTCAAACCGGGAGACCCGCGGCTGCGGGGTCAGTTCCTACGAGTTACATTGGTCCCGTGGGAGGTGTTGGTGCCACCCACGGGGCCGTTCGGGGGGTGTTTCGACTTCTCACCCTCTAACGCCATGTTTTTAAGCCTAAGTCTAGAAATATGCAAATTACAATCGTATTCTCAAACCGGGAGACCCGCGGCTACGGGGTCAGTTCCAACGAGTTACATTGGTCCCGTGGGAGGTGTCGGTGCCACCCACGGGGACGTTCGGGTGCTGTTTCGAGTTCTCACCCTCTAAAGCAAAGTTTTTAAGCCTAAGTCTGGAAATATGCAAATTACCGTCGTACTCTCAAACCGGGAGACCCGCGACTGCGGGGTCTGTTCCTACGAGTTACATTGGTCACGTGGGAGGTGTTGGTGCCACCCACGAGGCCGTTCGGGGGCTTTTTAGACTTTTCAACCTCTAACGCATGTTTTTAAGCCTAAGTCTAGAAATATGCAAATTACCGTCGTATTCTCCAACCGGGAGTCCCGCGGCTGCGGGGTCAGTTCCTTGGAGTTACATTGGTCCCGTGAAAGGTGTAGGTGCCACCCACGGGGCCATTAGAGGGTTGTTTCGAGTTTTCACCCTCTAACGCCATGATTTTAAGCCTAAGTCTACAACTATGCAAATTACAATCGTATTCTCAAACTGAGAGTCCCGCGGCTGCGGGGTCAGTTCCAACGAGTTACATTGGTCCCGTGGGAGGTGTTGGTGCGACCCACGGGGACGTTCAGGGGCTGTTTCGAGTACTCACCCTCTAAAGCCAAGTTTTTAACCCTAAGTCTAGAAATATGCAAATTACCGTCGTACTCTCAAACCGGGAGACCCGCGGCTGCGGGGTCAGTTCCTACGAGTTACATTGGTCCCGTGGGAGGTGTTGGTGCCACCCGCGGAGACGTTTGGAGGCTGTTTTGAGTTCTCACCCTCTAACGCCATGTTTTTAAGCCTAAGTCTAGAAATATGCAAATTACAATCGTATTCTCAAACCGGGAGTCCCGCGGATGCGGGGTCAGTTCCTACGACTAACATTGGTCCCGTGGGAGGTGTTGGCGCCACCCAAGGGGACGTTCGGGGGATGTTTCGAGTTCTCACCCTCTAACGCCATGTTTTTAAGCCTAAGTCTAGAAATATGCAAATTATCGTCGTATTCTCAAACCGGGAGTCCCGCGGCTGCGGGGACATTTCCTACGAGTTATATTGGTCCCGTGGGAGGTGTTCGTGCCACCCACGGGACCGTTCGGCGGCTGTTTCGAGTTTTCACCCTCTAACGCCATGTTTTTAAGTCTAGAAATAGGCAAATTATCGTCGTATTCACAAACCGGGAGTCCCGCGACTGCGGGGTCAGTTCCTACGAGTTACATTGGTCACGTGGGAGGTGTTGGTGCCACCCACGGGGCCGTTTGGGGGCTGTTTCGACTTTTCAATCTCTAACGCCATGTTTTTAAGCCTAAGTCTAGAAATATGTAAATTACCGTCGTATTCTCCAACCGGGAGTCCCGCGGCTGCGGGGTCAGTTCCTACGAGTTACATTGGTCACGTGGGAGGTGTTGGTGCCACCCACGGGGCCGTTCGGGGGCTGTTTCGACTTTTCAACCTCTAACGCATGTTTTTAAGCCAAGTCTAGAAATATGAAAATTACCGTCGTATTCTCCAACCGGGAGTCCCGCGGCTGCGGGGTCAGTTCCTAGGAGTTACATTGGTCCCGTGAAAGGTGTTGGCGCGACCCACGGGGCCGTTAGAGGGTTGTTTCGAGTTTTCACCCTCTAACGCCATGTTTTTAAGCCTAAGTCTAGAAATATGCAAATTACAATCGTATTCTCAAACCAGGAGTCCCGCGGCTGCGGGGTCAGTTCCTACGAGTTACATTGGTCCCGTGGGAGGTGTCGGTGCCACCCACGGGGACGTTCGGGGGCTGTTTCGAGTTCTCACCCTCTAAAGCCAAGTTTTTAAGCCTAAGACTAGAAATATGCAAATTACCGTATTACTCTCAAACCGGGAGACCCGCGGCTGTGGGGTCAGTTCCTACGAGTTACATTGGTCCCGTGGGAGGTGTTGGTGCCACCCACGGGGACGTTCGAGGCCTATATCGAGTTCTTACCCTCTAACGCCATTTTTTTAAGCCTAAGTCTAGAAATATGCAAATTACAATCATATTCTCAACTCGGGAGTCCCGCGGCTGCGGGGTCAGTTCCTACGATTACATTGGTCCCGTGGGAGGTGTTGGTGCCACCCACGGGGACGTTCGGGGGCTGTTTCGAGTTCTCACCCTCTAACGCCATGTTTTTAAGCCTAAGTCTAGAAATATGCAAATTATCGTCGTACTCTCAAACCGGGAGTCCCGCGACTGCGGGGTCAGTTCCTACGAGTTACATTGGTACCGTGGGAGGTTTTGGTGCCACCCACGGGGCCGTTCGGGGGCTGTTTCGAGTTCTCACCCTCTAACGCCATGTTTGGCCTAAGTCTAGAAATATACAAATTACCTTCGTATTCTCAAACCGGGAGCCCGGCGGCTGCGGGGACAGTTCCTACGAGTTATATTGGTCCCATGGGAGGTGTTGGTGCCACCCACGGGGCCGTTCGCGGGCTGTTACGAGTTTTCACCCTCTAACGCCATGTTTTTAAGCCTAAGTCTAGAAATATGCAAATTACCGTCGTACTCTCAAACCGGGAGACCCGCGGCTGCAGGGTCAGTTCCTACGAGTTACATTGGTCCCGTGGGAGGTGTTGGTGCCACCCACGGGGCCGTTCGGGGGGTGTTTCGACTTCTCACCCTCTAACGCCATGTTTTTAAGCCTAAGTCTAGAAATATGCAAATTACAATCGTATTCTCAAACCGGGAGACCCGCGGCTGCGGGGTCAGTTCCAACGAGTTACATTGGTCCCGTGGGAGGTGTCGGTGCCACCCACGGGGACGTTCGGGGGCTGTTTCGAGTTCTCACCCTCTAAAGCCAAGTTTTTAAGCCTAAGTCTGGAAATATGCAAATTACTGTCGTACTCTCAAACCGGGAGACCCGCGACTGCGGGGCCAGTTCCTACGAGTTACATTGGTCCCGTGGGAGGTGTTGGTGCCACCCACGGAGACGTTTGGGGGCTGTTTCGAGTTCTCACCCTCTAACGCCATGTTTTTAAGCCCAAGTCTAGAAATATGCAAATTACAATTGTATTCTCAAACCGGGAGTCCCGCGGCTGCGGGGTCAGTTCCTACGATTTACATTGGTCCCGTGGGAGGTGTTGGTGCCACCCACAGGGACGTTCGGGGGATGTTTCGAGTTCTCACCCTCTAACGCCATGTTTTTAAGCCTAAGTCTAGAAATATGCAAATTATCGTCGTATTCTCAAACCGGGAGTCCCGCGGCTGCGGGGACAGTTCCTACGAGTTATATTGGTCCCGTGGGAGGTGTTCGTGCAACCCACGGGGCTGTTTCGAGTTTTCACCCTCTAACGCCTTGTTTTTAAGTCTAAGTCTAGAAATAGGCAAATTATCGTCGTATTCTCAAACCGGGAGTCCCGCGAATGCGGGGTCAGTTCCTACGAGTTACATTGGTCACGTGGGAGGTGTTGGTGCCACCCACGGGGCCGTTCGGGGGATGTTTCGACTTTTCAACCTCTAACGCCATGTTTTTAAGCCTAAGTCTAGAAATATGCAAATTACCGTCGTATTCCCCAACCGGGAGTCCCGCGGCTGCGGGGTCAGTTCCTACGAGTTACATTGGTCCCGTGAGAGGTGTTTGTGCCACCCACGGAGCCGTTAGAGGGTTGTTTCTAGTTTTCACCACCTAACGCCATGTTTTTAAGCCTAAGTCTAGAAATATGCAAATTACAATCGTATTCTCAGACCGGGAGTCCCGCGGCTGCGAGGTCAGTTCCTACGAGTTACATTGGTCCCGTGGGAGGTGTCGGTGCCACCCACGGGGACGTTCGGGGGCTGTTTCGAGTTCTCACCCTCTAAAGCCAAGTTTTTAAGCCTAAGTCTAGAAATATGCAAATTACCGTATTACTCTCAAACCGGGAGACCCGCGGCTGCGGGGTCAGTTCCAACGAGTTACATTGGTCCCGTGGGAGGTGTTGGTGCCACCCACGGGGACGTTCGCGGCATGTTTCGAGTTCTTACCCTCTAACGCCATGTTTTTAAGCTTAAGTCTAGAAATATGCAAATTACAATCGTATTCTCAAACCGGGAGTCCCGCGGCTGCGGGGTCAGTTCCTACGAGTTACATTGGTCCCGTGGGAGGTGTTGGTGCCACCCACGGGGACGTTCGAGGGTTGTTTCCAGTTCTCACCCTCTAACGCCATGTTTGTAAGCCTAAGTCTAGAAATATGCAAATTACCGTCGTACTCTCAAACCGGGAGACCCGCGGCTGCGGGGTCAGTTCCTACGAGTTAAATTGGTCCCGTGGGAGGTGTTGGTGCAACCCACGGGGACGTTCGGTGGTTGTTTCTAGTTCTCACCCTCTAACGCCATGTTCTTAAGCCTAAGTCTAGAAAATTTGCAAATTACCTTCTTATTCTCAAAGGGAGTCCCGCGGCTACGGGGACAGTTCCTACGAGTTATATTGGTCCCGTGGGAGGTGTTGGTGCCACCCACGGGGTCGTTCGGGGGCTGTTTCGAGTTTTCTCACTCTAACGCCATCTTTTTAAACCTAAGTCTAGAAATATGCAAATTACCGTCGTATTCTCCAACCGGGAGTCCCACGGCTGCGGGGACAGTTCTTACGAGTTACATTGGTCCCGTGGGAGGTGTTGGTGCCACCCACGGGGCCGTTAGAGGGCTGTTTCGAGTTTTCACCCCCTAACGCCATGTTTTAAGCCTAAGTCTAGAAATATGCAAATTACCTTCGTAATCTCAAACTGGGAGTCCCGCGGCTGCGGGGTCAGTTCCAACGAGTTACATTGGTCCCGTGGGAGGTGTTGGTGCCACCCACGGGGACGTTTGGGGGATGTTTCGAGTTCTTACCCTCTAACGCCATGTTTTTTAGCATAAGTCTAGAAATATGCAAATTACCTTCGTATTCTCAAACCGGGAGTCCCGCGGCTGCGGGGACAGTTCCTACGAGTTACATTGGTCCCGTGGGAGGTGTCGGTGCCACCCACGGGATCGTTCGGGGGCTGTTTCGGGTTTTCACCCTCTAACGCCATGTTTTTAAGCCTAAGTCTAGAAATATCCAAATTACCGTCGTATTCTCAAACCGTGAGTCCCACGACTGCGGGATCAGTTACTGCGAGTTACATTGGTCCCGTGGGAGGTGTCGGTTCCACCCACGGGGACGTTCGGGGGCTGTTTCGAGTTCTCACCCTCTAAAGCCAAGTTTTTAAGCCTAAGTCTAGAAATATGCAAATTATCGTCGTATTCTCCAACCGGGAGTCCCGCGGCTGCGGGGTCAGTTCCTAGGAGTTACATTGGTCCCGTGAAAGGTGTAGGTGCCACCCACGGGGCCGTTAGAGGGTTGTTTCGAGTTTTCACCCTCTAACGCCATGATTTTAAGCCTAAGTCTACAAATATGCAAATTACAATCGTATTCTCAAACCGAGAGTCCCGCGGCTGCGGGGTCTGTTCCAACGAGTTACATTGGTCCCGTGGGAGGTGTCGGTGCGACCCACGGGGATGTTCGGGGGCTGTTTCGAGTTCTCACCCTCTAAAGCCAAGTTTTTAAGCCTAAGTCTGGAAATATGCAAATTACCGTCGTACTCTCAAACCGGGAGACCCGCGGCTGCGGGGTCAGTTCCTATGAGTTACATTGGTCCCGTGGGAGGTGTTGGTGCCACCCACGGAGACGTTTGGAGGCTGTTTTGAGTTCTCACCCTCTAACGCCATGTTTTTAAGCCTAAGTCTAGAAATATGCAAATTACAATCGTATTCTCAAACCGGGAGTCCCGCGGATGCGGGGTCAGTTCCTACGACTAACATTGGTCCCGTGGGAGGTGTTGGTGCCACCCAAGGGGACGTTCGGGGGATGTTTCGAGTTCTCACCCTCTAACGCCATGTTTTTAAGCCTAAGTCTAGAAATATGCAAATTATCGTCGTATTCTCAAACCGGGAGTCCCGCGGCTGCGGGGACATTTCCTACGAGTTATATTGGTCCCGTGGGAGGTGTTCGTGCCACCCACGGGGCAGTTCGGCGGCTGTTTCGAGTTTTCACCCTCTAACGCCATGTTTTTAAGTCTAGAAATAGGCAAATTATCGTCGTATTCACAAACCAGGAGTCCCGCGACTGCGGGGTCAGTTCCTACGAGTTACATTGGTCACGTAGGAGGTGTTGGTGCCACCCACGGGGCCGTTCGGGGGCTGTTTCGACTTTTCAATCTCTAACGCCATGTTTTTAAGCCTAAGTCTAGAAATATGTAAATTACCGTCGTATTCTCCAACCGGGAGTCCCGCGGCTGCGGGGTCAGTTCCTACGAGTTACATTGGTCACGTGGGAGGTGTTGGTGCCACCCACGGGGCCGTTCGGGGGCTGTTTCGACTTTTCAACCTCTAACGTATGTTTTTAAGCCAAGTCTAGAAATATGCAAATTACCGTCGTATTCTCCAACCGGGAGTCCCGCGGCTGCGGGGTCAGTTCCTAGGAGTTACATTGGTCCCGTGAAAGGTGTTGGTGCGACCCACGGGGCCGTTAGAGGGTTGTTTCGAGTTTTCACCCTCTAACGCCATGTTTTTAAGCCTAAGTCTAGAAATATGCAAATTACAATCGTTTTCTCAAACCAGGAGTCCCGCGGCTGCGGGGTCAGTTCCTACGAGTAACATTGGTCCCGTGGGAGGTGTCGGTGCCACCCACGGGGACGTTAGGGGGCTGTTTCGAGTTCTCACCCTCTAAAGCCAAGTTTTTAAGCCTAAGTCTAGAAATATGCAAATTACCGTATTACTCTCAAACCGGGAGACCCGCGGCTGCGGGGTCAGTTCCTACGAGTTACATTGGTCCCGTGGGAGGTGTTGGTGCCACCCACGGGGACGTTCGAGGGTTGTTTCGAGTTCTCACCCTCTAACGCCACGTTTGTAAGCCTAAGTCTAGAAATATACAAATTACCATCGTACTCTCAAACCGGGAGACCCGCGGCTGCGGGGTCAGTTCCTACGAGTTACATTGGTCCCGTGGGAGGTGTTGGTGCAACCCACGGGGACGTTCGGTGGTTGTTTCTAGTTCTCACCCTCTAACGCCATGTTCTTAAGCCTAAGTCTAGAAAATTTGCAAATTACCTTCTTATTCTCAAAGGGAGTCCCGCGGCTACGGGGACAGTTCCTACGAGTTATATTGGTCCCGTGGGAGGTGTTGGTGCCACCCACGGGGCCGTTCGGGGGCTGTTTCGAGTTTTCACACTCTAACGCCATCTTTTTAAACCTAAGTCTAGAAATATGCAAATTACCGTCGTATTCTCCAACCGGGAGTCCCGCGGCTGCGGGGACAGTCCTTACGAGTTACATTGGTCCCGTGGGAGGTGTTGGTGCCACCCACGGGGCCGTTAGAGGGCTGTTTCGAGTTTTCACCACCTAACGCCATGTTTTAAGCCTAAGTCTAGAAATATGCAAATTACCTTCGTAATCTCAAACTGGGAGTCCCGCGGCTGCGGGGTCAGTTCCAACGAGTTACATTGGTCCCGTGGGAGGTGTTGGTGCCACCCACGGGGACGTTTGGGGGCTGTTTCGAGTTCTCACCCTCTAAAGCCAAGTTTTTAAGCCTAAGTCTGGAAATATGCAAATTACAATCGTATTCTCAAACCGGGAGTCCCGCGGCTGCGGGGACTGTTCCTACGAGTTACATTGGTCCCATGGGAGGTGTCGGTGCCACCCACGGGGACGTTCGGGGGCTGTTTCGAGTTCTCACCCTCTAAAGCCAAGTTTTTAAGCCTAAGTCTGGAAATATGCAAATTACCGTATTACTCTCAAACCGGGAGACCCACGGCTGCGGGGTCAGTTCCTACGAGTTACATTGGTCCCGTGGGAGGTGTTGGTGCCACCCACGGGGACGTTCGAGGGCTGTTTCGACTTTTCAATCTCTAACGCCATGTTTTTAAGCCTAAGTCTAGAAATATGTAAATTACCGTCGTATTCTCCAACCGGGAGTCCCGCGGCTGCGGGGACAGTTCCTACGAGTTACATTGGTCCCGTGGGAGGTGTCGGTGCCACCCACGGGATCGTTCGGGGGCTATTTCGGGTTTTCACCCTCTAACGCCATGTTTTTAAGCCTAAGTCTAGAAATATCCAAATTACCGTCGTATTCTCAAACCGTGAGTCCCACGACTGCGGGATCAGTTACTACGAGTTACATTGGTCCCGTGGGAGGTGTCGGTTCCACCCACGGGGACGTTCGGGGGCTGTTTCGAGTTCTCACCTTCTAAAGCCAAGTTTTTAAGCCTAAGTCTAGAAATATGCAAATTACCATCGTATTCTCCAACCGGGAGTCCCGCGGCTGCGGGGTCAGTTCCTAGGAGTTACATTGGTCCCGTGAAAGGTGTAGGTGCCACCCACGGGGCCGTTAGAGGGTTGTTTCGAGTTTTCACCCTCTAACGCCATGATTTTAAGCCTAAGTCTACAAATATGCAAATTACAATCGTATTCTCAAACCGAGAGTCCCGCGGCTGCGGGGTCAGTTCCAACGAGTTACATTGGTCCCGTGGGAGGTGTCGGTGCGACCCACGGGGACGTTCGGGGGCTGTTTCGAGTTCTCACCCTCTAAAGCCAAGTTTTTAAGCCTAAGCCTAGAAATATGTAAATTACCGTCGTACTCTCAAACCGGGAGACCCGCGGCTGCGGGGTCAGTTCCTATGAGTTACATTGGTCCCGTGGGAGGTGTTGGTGCCACCCACGGAGACGTTTGGAGGCTATTTTGAGTTCTCACCCTCTAACGCCATGTTTTTAAGCCTAAGTCTAGAAATATGCAAATTACAATCGTATTCTCAAACCGGGAGTCCCGCGGATGCGGGGTCAGTTCCTACGACTAACATTGGTCCCGTGGGAGGTGTTGGTGCCACCCAAGGGGACGTTCGGGGGATGTTTTGAGTTCTCACCCTCTAACGCCATGTTTTTAAGCCTAAGTCTAGAAATATGCAAATTATCGTCGTATTCTCAAACCGGGAGTCCCGCGGCTGCGGGGACATTTCCTACGAGTTATATTGGTCCCGTGGGAGGTGTCGGTGCGACCCAGGGGGACGTTCGGGGGCTGTTATGAGTTCTCACCCTCTAACGCCATGTTTTTAAGCCTAAGTCTAGAAATATGCAAATTACAATCGTATTCTCAAACCGGGAGTCCCGCGGATGCGGGGTCAGTTCCTACGACTAACATTGGTCCCGTGGGAGGTGTTGGTGCCACCCAAGGGGACGTTCGGGGGATGTTTCGAGTTCTCACCCTCTAACGCCATGTTTTTAAGCCTAAGTCTAGAAATATGCAAATTATCATCGTATTCTCAAACAGGGAGTCCCGCGGCTGCGGGGACATTTCCTACGAGTTATATTGGTCCCGTGGGAGGTGTTCGTGCCACCCACGGGGCCGTTCGGCGGCTGTTTCGAGTTTTCACCCTCTAACGCCATGTTTTTAAGTCTAGAAATAGGCAAATTATCGTCGTATTCACAAACCGGGAGTCCCGCGACTGCGGGGTCAGTTCCTACGAGTTACATTGGTCACGTGGGAGGTGTTGGTGCCACCCACGGGGCCGTGCGGGGGCTGTTTCGACTTTTCAATCTCTAACGCCATGTTTTTAAGCCTAAGTCTAGAAATATGTAAATTACCGTCGTATTCTCCAACCGGGAGTCCCGCGGCTGCGGGGTCAGTTCCTACGAGTTACATTGGTCACGTGGGAGGTGTTGGTGCCACCCACGGGGCCGTTCAGGGGCTGTTTCGACTTTTCAACCTCTAACGTATGTTTTTAAGCCAAGTCTAGAAATATGCAAATTACCGTCGTATTCTGCAACCGGGAGTCCCGCGGCTGCGGGGTCAGTTCCTAGGAGTTACATTGGTCCCGTGAAAGGTGTTGGTGCGACCCACGGGGCCGTTAGAGGGTTGTTTCGAGTTTTCACCCTCTAACGCCATGTTTTTAAGCCTAAGTCTAGAAATATGCAAATTACAATCGTATTCTCAAACCAGGAGTCCCGCGGCTGCGGGGTCAGTTCCTACGAGTTACATTGGTCCCGTGGGAGGTGTCGGTGCCACCCACGGGGACGTTCGGGGGCTGTTTCGAGTTCTCACCCTCTAAAGCCAAGTTTTTAAGCCTAAGTCTAGAAATATGCAAATTACCGTATTACTCTCAAACCGGGAGACCCGCGGCTGCGGGGTCAGTTCCTACGAGTTACATTGGTCCCGTGGGAGGTGTTGGTGCCACCCACGGGGACGTTTGGGGGATGTTTCGAGTTCTTACCCTCTAACGCCATGTTTTTTAGCATAAGTCTAGAAATATGCAAATTACCTTCGTATTCTCAAACCGGGAGTCCCGCGGCTGCGGGGACTGTTCCTACGAGTTACATTAGTCCCATGGGAGGTGTCGGTGCCACCCACGGGGACGTTCGGGGGCTGTTTCGAGTTCTCACCCTCTAAAGCCAAGTTTTTAAGCCTAAGTCTGGAAATATGAAAATTACCGTATTACTCTCAAACCGGGAGACCCGCGGCTGCGGGGTCAGTTCCTACGAGTTACATTGGTCCCGTGGGAGGTGTTGGTGCCACCCACGGGGACGTTCGAGGGTTGTTTCGAGTTCTCACCCTCTAACGCCCCGTTTGTAAGCCTAAGTCTAGAAATATGCAAATTACCGTCGTACTCTCAAACCGGGAGACCCGCGGTTGCGGGGTCAGTTCCTACGAGTTACATTGGTCCCGTGGGAGGTGTTGGTGCCACCCAAGGGGCCGTTCGGGGGCTGTTTCGACTTTTCAATCTCTAACGCCATGTTTTTAAGCCTAAGTCTAGAAATATGTAAATTACCGTCGTATTCTCCAACCGGGAGTCCCGCGGCTGCGGGGTCAGTTCCTACGAGTTACATTGGTCACGTGGGAGGTGTTGGTGCCACCCACGGGGCCGTTCTAGGGCTGTTTCGACTTTTCAACCTCTAACGCATGTTTTTAAGCCAAGTCTAGAAATATGCAAATTACCGTCGTATTCTCAAACCGGGAGTCCCGTGGCTGCGGGGTCAGTTCCTAGGAGTTACATTGGTCCCGTGAAAGGTGTTGGTGCGACCCAAGGGGTCGTTAGAGGATTGTTTCGTGTTTTCACCCTCTAACGCCATGTTTTTAAGCCTAAGTCTAGAAATATGCAAATTACAATCGTATTCTCAAACCAGGAGTCCCGCGGCTGCGGGGTCAGTTTCTACGAGTTACATTGGTCCCGTGGGAGGTGTCGGTGCCACCCACGGGGACGTTCGGGGGCTGTTTCGAGTTCTCACCCTCTAAAGCCAAGTTTTTAAGCCTAAGTATAGAAATATGCAAATTACCGTATTACTCTCAAACCGGGAGACCCGCGGCTGCGGGGTCAGTTCCTACGAGTTACATTGGTCCCGTGGGAGGTGTTGGTGCCACCCACGGGGACGTTCGAGGGTTGTTTCGAGTTCTCACCCTCTAACGCCACGTTTGTAAGCCTAAGTCTAGAAATATGCAAATTACCGTCGTACTCTCAAACCGGGAGACCCGCGGCTGCGGGGTCAGTTCCTACGAGTTACATTGGTCCCGTGGGAGGTGTTGGTGCAACCCACGGGGACGTTCGGTGGTTGTTTCTAGTTCTCACCCTCTAACGCCATGTTCTTAAGCCTAAGTCTAGAAAATTTGCAAATTACCTTCTTATTCTCAAAGGGAGTCCCGCGGCTACGGGGACAGTTCCTACGAGTTATATTGGTCCCATGGGAGGTGTTGGTGCCACCCACGGGGCCGTTCGGGGGCTGTTTCGAGTTTTCACACTCTAACGCCATCTTTTTAAACCTAAGTCTAGAAATATGAAAATTACCGTCGTATTCTCCAACCGGGAGTCCCGCGGCTGCGGGGACAGTTCTTACGAGTTACATTGGTCCCGTGGGAGGTGTTGGTGCCACCCACGGGGCCGTTAGAGGGCTGTTTCGAGTTTTCACCCCCTAACGCCATGTTTTAAGCCTAAGTCTAGAAATATGCAAATTACCTTCGTAATCTCAAACTGGGAGTCCCGCGGCTGCGGGGTCAGTTCCAACGAGTTACATTGGTCCCGTGGGAGGTGTTGGTGCCACCCACGGGGACGTTTGGGGGATGTTTCGAGTTCTTACCCTCTAACGCCATGTTTTTTAGCATAAGTCTAGAAATATGCAAATTACCTTCGTATTCTCAAACCGGGAGTCCCGCGGCTGCGGGGACTGTTCCTACGAGTTACATTGGTCCCGTGGGAGGTGTCGGTGCCACCCACGGGGACGTTCGGGGGCTGTTTCGAGTTCTCACCCTCTAAAGCCAAGTTTTTAAGCCTATGTCTGGAAATATGCAAATTACCGTCGTACTCTCAAACCGGGAGACCCGCGACTGCGGGGTCAGTTCCTACGAGTTACATTGGTCACGTGGGAGGTGTTGGTGCCACCCACGGGGCCGTTCGGGGGCTGTTTAGACTTTTCAACCTCTAACCCATGTTTTTAAGCCTAAGTCTAGAAATATGAAAATTACCGTCGTATTCTCCAACCGGGAGTCCCGCGGCTGCGGGGTCAGTTTCTAGGAGTTACATTGGTCCCGTGAAAGGTGTAGGTACCACCCACGGGGCCGTTAGAGGGTTGTTTCGAGTTTTCACCCTCTAACGCCATGATTTTAAGCCTAAGTCTACAAATATGCAAATTACAATCGTATTCTCAAACCGAGAGTCCCGCGGCTGCGGGGTCAGTTCCAACGAGTTACATTGGTCCCGTGGGTGGTGTCGGTGCCTCCCACGGGGACGTTCGCGGGCTGTTTCGAGTACTCACCCTCTAAAGCCAAGTTTTTAAGCCTAAGTCTAGAAATATGAAAATTACCGTCGTACTCTCAAACCGGGAGACCCGCGGCTGCGGGGTCAGTTCCTACGAGTTACATTGGTCTCGTGGGAGGTGTTGGTGCCACCCACAGAGACGTTTGGAGGATGTTTTGAGTTCTCACCCTCTAACGCCATGTTCTTAAGCCTAAGTCTAGAAATATGCAAATTACAATCGTATTCTCAAATCGGGAGTCCCGCGGCTGCGGGGTCAGTTCCTACGACTAACATTGGTCCCGTGGGAGGTGTTGGTGCCACCCAAGGGGACGCTCGGGGGATGTTTCGAGTTCTCACCCTCTAACGCCATGTTTTTAAGCCTAAGTCTAGAAATATGCAAATTATCGTCGTATTCTCAAACCGGGAGTCCCGCGGCTGCGGGGACATTTCCTACGAGTTATATTGGTCCCGTGGGAGGTGTTCGTGCCACCCACGGGGCCGTTCGGCGGCTGTTTCGAGTTTTCACCTTCTAACGCCATGTTTTTAAGTCTAGAAATAGGCAAATTATCGTCGTATTCACAAACCGGGAGTCCCGCGACTGCGGGGTCAGTTCCTACGAGTTACATTGGTCACGTGGGAGGTGTTGGTGCCATCCACGGGGCCGTTCGGGGGCTGTTTCGACTTTTCAACCTCTAACGCCATGTTTTTAAGCCTAAGTCTAGAAATATGTAAATTACCGTCGTATTCTCCAACCGGGAGTCCCGCGGCTGCGGGGTCAGTTCCTACGAGTTACATTGGTCACGTGGGAGGTGTTGGTGCCACCCACGGGGCCGTTCGGGGGCTGTTTCGACTTTTCAACCTCTAACGCACGTTTTTAAGCCAAGTCTAGAAATATGAAAATTACCGTCGTATTCTCCAACCGGGAGTCCCGCGGTTGCGGGGTCAGTTCCTACGAGTTATATTGGTCCCGTGGGAGGTGTTGGTGCCACCCACGGGGACGTTCGAGGCCTGTTTCGAGTTCTTACCCTCTAACGCCATTTTTTTAAGCCTAAGTCTAGAAATATGCAAATTACACTCATATTCTCAACTCGGGAGTCCCGCGGCTGCGGGGTCAGTTCCTACGATTACATTGGTCCCGTGGGAGGTGTTGGTGCCACCCATGGGGACGTTCGGGAGCTGTTTCGAGTTCTCACCCTCTAACGCCATGTTTTTAAGCCTAAGTCTAGAAATATGCAAATTATCGTCGTACTCTCAAACCGGGAGTCCCGCGACTGCGGGGTCAGTTCCTACGAGTTACATTGGTACCGTGGGAGGTGTTGGTGCCACCCACGGGGCCGTTCGGGGGCTGTTTCGAGTTCTCACCCTCTAACGCCATGTTTGGCCTAAGTCTAGAAATATGAAAATTACCTTCGTATTCTCAAACCGGGAGCCCGGCGGCTGCGGGGACAGTTCCTACGAGTTATATTGGTCCCATGGGAGGTGTTGGTGCCACCCACGGGGCCGTTCGCGGGCTGTTTCGAGTTTTCACCCTCTAACGCCATGTTTTTAAGCCTAAGTCTAGAAATATGCAAATTACAATCGTATTCTCAAACCGGGAGACCCGCGGCTGCGGGGTCAGTTCCAACGAGTTACATTGGTCCCGTGGGAGGTGTCGGTGCCACCCACGGGGACGTTCGGGGGCTGTTTCGAGTTCTCACCCTCTAAAGCCAAGTTTTTAAGCCTAAGTCTGGAAATATGCAAATTACCATCGTACTCTCAAACCGGGAGTCCCGCGGCTGCGGGGTCAGTTCCTACGAGTTACATTGGTCCCGTGGGAGGTGTCGGTGCCACCCACGGGGACGTTCGGGGGCTGTTTCGAGTTCTCACCCTCTAAAGCCAAGTTTTTCAGCCTAAGTCTAGAAATATGCAAATTACCGTATTACTCTCAAATCGGGAGACCCGCGGCTGCGGGGTCAGTTCCTACGAGTTACATTGGTCCCGTGGGAGGTGTTGGTGCCACCCACGCGGACGTTCGAGGCCTGTTTCGAGTTCTTACCCTCTAACGCCATTTTTTTAAGCCTAAGTCTAGAAATATGCAAATTACAATCATATTCTCAACTCGGGAGTCCCGCGGCTGCGGGGTCAGTTCCTACGATTACATTGGTCCCGTGGGAGGTGTTGGTGCCACCCATGGGGACGTTCGGGAGCTGTTTCGAGTTCTCACCCTCTAACGCCATGTTTTTAAGCCTAAGTCTAGAAATATGCAAATTATCGTCGTACTCTCAAACCGGGAGTCCCGCGACTGCGGGGTCAGTTCCTACGAGTTACATTGGTACCGTGGGAGGTGTTGGTGCCACCCACGGGGCCGTTCGGGGGCTGTTTCGAGTTCTCACCCTCTAACGCCATGTTTGGCCTAAGTCTAGAAATATGAAAATTACCTTCGTATTCTCAAACCGGGAGCCCGGCGGCTGCGGCGACAGTTCCTACGAGTTATATTGGTCCCATGGGAGGTGTTGGTGCCACCCACGGGGCCGTTCGCGGGCTGTTTCGAGTTTTCACCCTCTAACGCCATGTTTTTAAGCCTAAGTCTAGAAATATCCAAATTACCGTCGTACTCTCAAACCGGGAGACCCGCGGCTGCGGGGTCAGTTCCTACGAGTTACATTGGTCCCGTGGGAGGTGTTGGTGCCACCCACGGGGCCGTTCGGGGGGTGTTTCGACTTCTCACCCTCTAACGCCATGTTTTTAAGCCTAAGTCTAGAAATATGCAAATTACAATCGTATTCTCAAACCGGGAGACCCGCGGCTGCGGGGTCAGTTCCAACGAGTTACATTGGTCCCGTGGGAGGTGTCGGTGCCACCCACGGGGACGTTCGGGGGCTGTTTCGAGTTCTCACCCTCTAAAGCCAAGTTTTTAAGCCTAAGTCTGGAAATATGCAAATTACCGTCGTACTCTCAAACCGGGAGACCCGCGACTGCGGGGTCTGTTCCAACGAGTTACATTGGTCACGTGGGAGGTGTTGGTGCCACCCACGGGGCCGTTCGGGGGCTGTTTAGACTTTTCAACCTCTAACGCATGTTTTTAAGCCTAAGTCTAGAAATATGCAAATTACCGTCGTATTCTCCAACCGGGAGTCCCGCGGCTGCGGGGTCAGTTCCTAGGAGTTACATTGGTCCCGTGAAAGGTGTAGGTGCCACCCACAGGGCCGTTAGAGGGTTGTTTCGAGTTTTCACCCTCTAACGCCATGATTTTAAGCCTAAGTCTATAAATATGCAAATTACAATCGTATTCTCAAACCGAGAGTCCCGCAGCTGCGGGGTCAGTTCCAACGAGTTACATTGGTCCCGTGGGAGGTGTCGGTGAGACCCACGGGGACGTTCGGGGGCTGTTTCGAGTACTCACCCTCTAAAGCCAAGTTTTTAAGCCTAAGTCTAGAAATATGCTAATTACCGTCGTACTCTCAAACCGGGAGACCCGCGGCTGCGGGGTCAGTTCCTACGAGTTACATTGGTCCCGTGGGGTTGGTGCCACCCACGGAGACGTTTGGAGGCTGTTTTGAGTTCTCACCCTCTAATGCCATGTTTTTAAGCCTAAGTCTAGAAATTTTCAAATTACAATCGTATTCTCAAACCGGGAGTCCCGCGGCTGCGGGGTCAGTTCCTACGACTAACATTGGTCCCGTGGGAGGTGTTGGTGCCACCCAAGGGGACATTCGGGGGATGTTTCGAGTTCTCACCCTCTAACGCCATATTTTTAAGCCTAAGTCTAGAAATATGCAAATTATCGTCGTATTCTCAAATCGAGAGTCCCGCGTCTGCGGGGACATTTCCTACGAGTTATATTGGTCCCGTGGGAGGTGTTCGTGCCACCCACGGGGCAGTTCGGCGGCTGTTTCGAGTTTTCACCCTCTAACGCCATGTTTTTAAGTCTAGAAATAGGCAAATTATCGTCGTATTCACAAACCGGGAGTCCCGCGACTGCGGGGTCAGTTCCTACGAGTTACATTGGTCACGTGGGAGGTGTTGGTGCCACCCACGGGTCCGTTCGGGGGCTGTTTCGACTTTTCAACCTCTAACGCCATGTTTTTAAGCCTAAGTCTAGAAATATGTAAATTACCGTCGTATTCTCCAACCGGGAGTCCCGCGGCTGCGGGGTCAGTTCCTACGAGTTACATTGGTCACGTGGGAGGTGTTGGTGCCACCCACGGGGCCGTTCGGGGGCTGTTTCGACTTTTCAACCTCTAACGCATGTTTTTAAGCCAAGTCTAGAAATATGAAAATTACCGTCGTATTCTCCAACCGGGAGTCCCGCGGTTGCGGGGTCAGTTCCTAGGAGTTACATTGGTCCCGTGAAAGGTGTTGGCGCGACCCACGGGGCCGTTAGAGGGTTGTTTCGAGTTTTCACCCTCTAACGCCATGTTTTTAAGCCTAAGTCTAGAAATATGCAAATTACAATCGTATTCTCAAACCAGGAGTCCCGCGGCTGCGGGGTCAGTTCCTACGAGTTACATTGGTCCCGTGGGAGGTGTCGGTGCCACCCACGGGGACGTTCGGGGGCTGTTTCGAGTTCTCACACTCTAAAGCCAAGTTTTTAAGCCTAAGACTAGAAATATGCAAATTACCGTATTACTCTCAAACCGGGAGACCCGCGGCTGCGGGGTCAGTTCCTACGAGTTACATTGGTCCCGTGGGAGGTGTTGGTGCCACCCACGGGGACGTTCGAGGCCTGTTTCGAGTTCTTACCCTCTAACGCCATTTTTTTAAGCCTAAGTCTAGAAATATGCAAATTACAATCATATTCTCAACTCGGGAGTCCCGCGGCTGCGGGGTCAGTTCCTATGATTACATTGGTCCCGTGGGAGGTGTTGGTGCCACCCACGGTGACGTTCGGGGGCTGTTTCGAGTTCTCACCCTCTAACGCCATGTTTTTAAGCCTAGGTCTAGAAATATGCAAATTATCGTCGTAATCTCAAACCGGGAGTCCCGCGACTACGGGGTCAGTTCCTACAAGTTACATTGGTACCGTGGGAGGTGTTGGTGCCACCCACGGGGCCGTTCGGTGGCTGTTTCGAGTTCTCACCCTCTAACGCCATGTTTGGCCTAAGTCTAGAAATATGCAAATTACCTTCTTATTCTCAAACCGGGAGCCCGACGGCTGCGGGGACAGTTCCTACGAGTTATATTGGTCCCATGGGAGGTGTTGGTGCCACCCACGGGGCCGTTCGCGGGCTGTTTCGAGTTTTCAACCTCTAACGCCATGTTTTTAAGCCTAAGTCTAGAAATATGCAAATTACCGTTGTACTCTCAAACCGGGAGACCCGCGGCTGCAGGGTCAGTTCCTACGAGTTACATTGGTCCCGTGGGAGGTGTTGGTGCCACCCACGGGGCCGTTCGGGGGGTGTTTCAACTTCTCACCCTCTAACGCCATGTTTTTAAGCCTAAGTCTAGAAATATGCAAATTACAATCGTATTCTCAAACCGGGAGACCCGCGGCTGCGGGGTCAGTTCCAACGAGTTACATTGGTCCCGTGGGAGGTGTCGGTGCCACCCACGGGGACGTTCGGGGGCTGTTTCGAGTTCTCACCCTCTAAAGCCAAGTTTTTAAGCCTAAGTCTGGAAATATGCAAATTACCGTCGTACTCTCAAACCGGGAGACCCGCGACTGCGGGGTCAGTTCCTACGAGTTACATTGGTCCCGTGGGAGGTGTTGGTGCCACCCACGGAGACGTTTGGGGGCTGTTTCGAGTTCTCACCCTCTAACGCCATGTTTTTAAGCCCAAGTCTAGAAATATGCAAATTACAATCGGATTCTCAAACCGGGAGTCCCGCGGCTGCGGGGTCAGTTCCTACGATTTGCATTGGTCCCGTGGGAGGTGTTGGTGCCACCCACAGGGACGTTCGGGGGATGTTTCGAGTTCTCACCCTCTAACGCCATGTTTTTAAGCCTAAGTCTAGAAATATGCAAATTATCGTCGTATTCTCAAACCGGGAGTCCCGCGGCTGCGGGGACAGTTCCTACGAGTTATATTGGTCCCGTGGGAGGTGTTCGTGCAACCCACGGGGCTGTTTCGAGTTCTCACCCTCTAAAGCCAAGTTTTTAAGCCTAAGTCTAGAAATATGCAAATTACCGTATTACTCTCAAACCGGGAGACCCGCGGCTGCGGGGTCAGTTCCTACGAGTTACATTGGTCCCGTGGGAGGAGTTGGTGCCACCCACGGGGACGTTCGAGGGTTGTTTCGAGTTCTCACCCTCTAACGCCACGTTTGTAAGCCTAAGTCTAGAAATATGCAAATTACCGTCGTACTCTCAAACCGGGAGACCCGCGGCTGCGGGGTCAGTTCCTACGAGTTACATTGGTCCCGTGAGAGGTGTTGGTGCCACCCACGGAGCCGTTAGAGGGTTGTTTCGAGTTTTCACCCCCTAACGCCATGTTTTTAAGCCTAAGTCTAGAAATATGCAAATTACAATCGTATTCTCAGACCGGGAGTCCCGCGGCTGCGAGGTCAGTTCCTACGAGTTACATTGGTCCCGTGGGAGGTGTCGGTGCCACCCACGGGGACGTTCGGGGGCTGTTTCGAGTTCTCACCCTCTAAAGCCAAGTTTTTAAGCCTAAGTCTAGAAATATGCAAATTACCGTATTACTCTCAAACCGGGAGACCCGCGGCTGCGGGGTCAGTTCCAACGAGTTACATTGGTCCCGTGGGAGGTGTTGGTGCCACCCACGGGGACGTTCGTGGCATGTTTCGAGTTCTTACCCTCTAACGCCATGTTTTTAAGCTTAAGTCTAGAAATATGCAAATTACAATCGTATTCTCAAACCGGGAGTCCCGCGGCTGCGGGGTCAGTTCCTACGAGTTACATTGGTCCCGTGGGAGGTGTTGGTGCCACCCACGGGGACGTTCGAGGGCTGTTTCGAGTTCTCACCCTCTAACGCCATGTTTGTAAGCCTAAGTCTAGAAATATGCAAATTACCATCGTACTCTCAAACCGGGAGACCCGCGGCTGCGGGGTCAGTTCCAACGAGTTAAATTGGTCCCGTGGGAGGTGTTGGTGCAACCCACGGGGACGTTCGGTGGTTGTTTCTAGTTCTCACCCTCTAACGCCATGTTCTTAAGCCTAAGTCTAGAAAATTTGCAAATTACCTTCTTATTCTCAAAGGGAGTCCCGCGGCTACGAGGACTGTTCCTACGAGTTATATTGGTCCCGTGGGAGGTGTTGGTGCCACCCACGGGGCCGTTCGGGGGCTGTTTCGAGTTTTCACACTCTAACGCCATCTTTTTAAACCAAAGTCTAGAAATATGCAAATTACCGTAGTATTCTCCAACCGGGAGTCCCGCGGCTGCGGGGACAGTTCTTACGAGTTACATTGGTCCCGTGGGAGGTGTTGGTGCCACCCACGGGGCCGTTAGAGGGCTGTTTCGAGTTTTCACCCCCTAACGCCATGTTTTAAGCCTAGGTCTAGAAATATGCAAATTACCTTCGTAATCTCAAACTGGGAGTCCCGCGGCTGCGGGGTCAGTTCCAACGAGTTACATTGGTCCCGTGGGAGGTGTTGGTGCCACCCACGGGGACGTTTGGGGGATGTTTCGAGTTCTTACCCTCTAACGCCATGTTTTTTAGCATAAGTCTAGAAATATGCAAATTACCTTCGTATTCTCAAACCGGGAGTCCCGCGGCTGCGGGGACAGTTCCTACGAGTTACATTGGTCCCGTGGGAGGTGTCGGTGCCACCCACGGGATCGTTCGGGGGCTGTTTCGGGTTTTCACCCTCTAACGCCATGTTTTTAAGCCTAAGTCTAGAAATATCCAAATTACCGTCGTATTCTCAAACCGTGAGTCCCACGACTGCGGGATCAGTTACTACGAGTTACATTGGTCCCGTGGGAGGTGTCGGTTCCACCCACGGGGACGTTCGGGGGCTGTTTCGAGTTCTCACCCTCTAAAGCCAAGTTTTTAAGCCTAAGTCTAGAAATATGCAAATTACCGTCGTATTCTCCAACCGGGAGTCCCGCGGCTGCGGGGTCAGTTCCTAGGAGTTACATTGGTCCCGTGAAAGGTGTAGGTGCCACCCACGGGGCCGTTAGAGGGTTGTTTCGAGTTTTCACCCTCTAACGCCATGATTTTAAGCCTAAGTCTACAAATATGCAAATTACAATCGTATTCTCAAACCGAGAGTCCCGCGGCTGCGGGGTCAGTTCCAACGAGTTACATTGGTCCCGTGGGAGGTGTCGGTGCGACCCACAGGGACGTTCGGGGGCTGTTTCGAGTTCTCACCCTCTAAAGCCAAGTTTTTAAGCCTAAGTCTAGAAATATGCAAATTACCGTCGTACTCTCAAACCGGGAGACCCGCGGCTGCGGGGTCAGTTCCTACGAGTTACATTGGTCCCGTGGAAGGTGTTGGTGCCACCCACGGAGACGTTTGGAGGCTGTTTTGAGTTCTCACCCTCTAACGCCATGTTTTTAAGCCTAAGTCTAGAAATATGCAAATTACAATCGTATTCTCAAACCGGGAGTCCCGCGGATGCGGGGTCAGTTCCTACGACTAACATTGGTCCCGTGGGAGGTGTTGGTGCCACCCAAGGGGACGTTCGGGGGATGTTTCGAGTTCTCACCCTCTAACGCCATGTTTTTAAGCCTAAGTCTAGAAATATGCAAATTATCGTCGTATTCTCAAACCGGGAGTCCCGCGGCTGCGGGGACATTTCCTACGAGTTATATTGGTCCCGTGGGAGGTGTTCGTGCCACCCACGGGGCCGTTCGGGGGCTGTTTCGAGTTTTCACCCTCTAACGCCATGTTTTTAAGTCTAGAAATAGGCAAATTATCGTCGTATTCACAAACCGGGAGTCCCGCGACTACGGGGTCAGTTCCTACGAGTTACATTGGTCACGTGGGAGGTGTTGGTGCCACCCACGGGGCCGTTCGGGGGCTGTTTCGACTTTTCAATCTCTAACGCCATGTTCTTAAGCCTAAGTCTAGAAATATGTAAATTACCGTCGTATTCTCCAACCGGGAGTCCCGCGGCTGCGGGGTCAGTTCCTACGAGTTACATTGGTCACGTGGGAGGTGTTGGTGCCACCCACGGGGCCGTTTGGGGGCTGTTTCGACTTTTCAACCTCTAACGCATGTTTTTAAGCTAAGTCTAGAAATATGCAAATTACCGTCGTATTCTCCAACCGGGAGTCCCGCGGCTGCGGGGTCAGTTCCTAGGAGTTACATTGGTCCCGTGAAAGGTGTTGGTGCGACCCACGGGGCCGTTAGAGGGTTGTTTCGAGTTTTCACCCTCTAACGCCATGTTTTTAAGCCTAAGTCTAGAAATATGCAAATTACAATCGTATTCTCAAACCAGGAGTCCCGCGGCTGCGGGGTCAGTTCCTACGAGTTACATTGGTCCCGTGGGAGGTGTCGGTGCCACCCACGGGGACGTTCGGGGGCTGTTTCGAGTTCTCACCCTCTAAAGCCAAGTTTTTAAGCCTAAGTCTAGAAATATGCAAATTACCGTATTACTCTCAAACCGGGAGACCCGCGGCTGCGGGGTCAGTTCCTACGAGTTACATTGGTCCCGTGGGAGGTGTTGGTGCAACCCACGGGGACGTTCGGTGGTTGTTTCTAGTTCTCACCCTCTAACGCCATGTTCTTAAGCCTAAGTCTAGAAAATTTGCAAATTACCTTCTTATTCTCAAAGTGAGTCCCGCGGCTACGGGGACAGTTCCTACGAGTTATATTGGTCCCATGGGAGGTGTTGGTGCCACCCACGGGGCCGTTCGGGGGTTGTTTCGAGTTTTCACACTCTAACGCCATCTTTTTAAACCTAAGTCTAGAAATATGAAAATTACCGTCGTATTCTCCAACCGGGAGTCCCGCGGCTGCGGGGACAGTTCTTACGAGTTACATTGGTCCCGTGGGAGGTGTTGGTGCCACCCACGGGGCCGTTAGAGGGATGTTTCGAGTTTTCACCCCCTAACGCCATGTATTAAGCCTAAGTCTAGAAATATGCAAATTACCTTCGTAATCTCAAACTGGGAGTCCCGCGGCTGCGGGGTCAGTTCCAACGAGTTACATTGGTCCCGTGGGAGGTGTTGGTGCCACCCACGGGGACGTTTGGGGGATGTTTCGATTTCTTACCCTCTAACGCCATGTTTTTTAGCATAAGTCTAGAAATATGCAAATTACCTTCGTATTCTCAAACCGGGAGTCCCGCGGCTGCGGGGACAGTTCCTACGAGTTACATTGGTCCCGTGGGAGGTGTCGGTGCCACCCACGGGATCGTTCGGGGGCTGTTTCGGGTTTTCACCCTCTAACGCCATGTTTTTAAGCCTAAGTCTAGAAATATCCAAATTACCGTCGTATTCTCAAACCGTGAGTCCCACGACTGCGGGATCAGTTACTACGAGTTACATTGGTCCCGTGGAAGGTGTCGGTTCCACCCACGGGGACGTTCGGGGGCTGTTTCGAGTTCTCACCCTCTAAAGCCAAGTTTTTAAGCCAAAGTATAGAAATATGCAAATTACCATCGTATTCTCCAACCGGGAGTCCCGCGGCTGCGGGGTCAGTTCCTAGGAGTTACATTGGTCCCGTGAAAGGTGTAGGTGCCACCCACGGGGCCGTTAGAGGGTTGTTTCGAGTTTTCACCCTCTAACGCCATGATTTTAAGCCTAAGTCTACAAATATGCAAATTACAATCGTATTCTCAAACCGAGAGTCCCGCGGCTGCGGGGTCAGTTCCAACGAGTTACATTGGTCCCGTGGGAGGTGTCGGTGCGACCCACTGGGACGTTCGGGGGCTGTTTCGAGTTCTCACCCTCTAAAGCCAAGTTTTTAAGCCTAAGTCTAGAAATATGCAAATTACCGTCGTACTCTCAAACCGGGAGACCCGCGGCTGCGGGGTCAGTTCCTACGAGTTACATTGGACCCGTGGAAGGTGTTGGTGCCACCCACGGAGACGTTTGGAGGCTGTTTTGAGTTCTCACCCTCTAACGCCATGTTTTTAAGCCTAAGTCTAGAAATATGCAAATTACAATCGTATTCTCAAACCGGGAGTCCCGCGGATGCGGGGTCAGTTCCTACGACTAACATTGGTCCCGTGGGAGGTGTTGGTGCCACCCAAGGGGACGTTCGGGGGATGTTTCGAGTTCTCACCCTCTAACGCCATGTTTTTAAGCCTAAGTCTAGAAATATGCAAATTATCGTCGTATTCTCAAACCGGGAGTCCCGCGGCTGCGGGGACATTTCCTACGAGTTATATTGGTCCCGTGGGAGGTGTTCGTGCCACCCACGGGGCCGTTCGGCGGCTGTTTCGAGTTTTCACCCTCTAACGCCATGTTTTTAAGTCTAGAAATAGGCAAATTATCGTCGTATTCAGAAACCGGGAGTCCCGCGACTGCGGGGTCAGTTCCTACGAGTTACATTGGTCACGTGGGAGGTGTTGGTGCCACCCACGGGGCCGTTCGGGGGCTGTTTCGACTTTTCAATCTCTAACGCCATGTTCTTAAGCCTAAGTCTAGAAATATGTAAATTACCGTCGTATTCTCCAACCGAGATTCCCGCGGCTGCGGGGTCAGTTCCTACGAGTTACATTGGTCACGTGGGAGGTGTTGGTGCCACCCACGGGGCCGTTTGGGGGCTGTTTTGACTTTTCAACCTCTAACGCATGTTTTTAAGCCAAGTCTAGAAATATGCAAATTACCGTCGTATTCTCCAACCGGGAGTCCCGCGGCGGCGGGGTCAGTTCCTAGGAGTTACATTGGTCCCGTGAAAGGTGTTGGTGCGACCCACGGGGCCGTTAGAGGGTTGTTTCGAGTTTTCACCCTCTAACGCCATGTTTTTAAGCCTAAGTCTAGAAATATGCAAATTACAATCGTATTCTCAAACCAGGAGTCCCGCGGCTGCGGGGTCAGTTCCTACGAGTTACATTGGTCCCGTGGGAGGTGTCGGTGCCACCCACGGGGACGTTCGGGGGCTGTTTCGAGTTCTCACCCTCTAAAGCCAAGTTTTTAAGCCTAAGTCTAGAAATATGCAAATTACCGTATTACTCTGAAACCGGGAGACCCGCGGCTGCGGGGTCAGTTCCTACGAGTTACATTGGTCCCGTGGGAGGAGTTGGTGCCACCCACGGGGACGTTCGAGGGTTGTTTCGAGTTCTCACCCTCTAACGCCACGTTTGTAAGCCTAAGTCTAGAAATATGCAAATTACCGTCGTACTCTCAAACCGGGAGACCCGCGGCTGCGGGGTCAGTTCCTACGAGTTACATTGGTCCCGTGGGAGGTGTTGGTGCAACCCACGGGGACGTTCGGTGGTTGTTTCAAGTTCTCACCCTCTAACGCCATGTTCTTAAGCCTAAGTCTAGAAAATTTGCAAATTACCTTCTTATTCTCAAAGTGAGTCCCGCGGCTACGGGGACAGTTCCTACGAGTTATATTGGTCCCATGGGAGGTGTTGGTGCCACCCACGGGGCCGTTCGGGGGCTGTTTCGAGTTTTCACACTCTAACGCCATCTTTTTAAACCTAAGTCTAGAAATATGAAAATTACCGTCGTATTCTCCAACCGGGAGTTCCGCGGCTGCGGGGATTGTTCTTACGAGTTACATTGGTCCCGTGGGAGGTGTTGGTGCCACCCACGGGGCCGTTAGAGGGCTGTTTCGAGTTTTCACCCCCTAACGCCATGTTTTAAGCCTAAGTCTAGAAATATGCAAATTACCTTCGTAATCTCAAACTGGGAGTCCCGCGGCTGCGGGGTCAGTTCCAACGAGTTACATTGGTCCCGTGGGAGGTGTTGGTGCCACCCACGGGGACGTTTGGGGGATGTTTCGAGTTCTTACCCTCTAACGCCATGTTTTTTAGCATAAGTCTAGAAATATGCAAATTACCTTCGTATTCTCAAACCGGGAGTCCCGCGGCTGCGGGGACAGTTCCTACGAGTTACATTGGTCCCGTGGGAGGTGTCGGTGCCACCCACGGGATCGTTCGGGGGCTGTTTCGGGTTTTCACCCTCTAACGCCATGTTTTTAAGCCTAAGTCTAGAAATATCCAAATTACCGTCGTATTCTCAAACCGTGAGTCCCACGACTGCGGGATCAGTTACTACGAGTTACATTGGTCCCGTGGGAGGTGTCGGTTCCACCCACGGGGACGTTCGGGGGCTGTTTCGAGTTCTCACCCTCTAAAGCCAAGTTTTTAAGCCTAAGTCTAGAAATATGCAAATTACCATCGTATTCTCCAACCGGGAGTCCCGCGGCTGCGGGGTCAGTTCCTAGGAGTTACATTGGTCCCGTGAAAGGTGTAGGTGCCACCCACGGGGCCGTTAGAGGGTTGTTTCGAGTTTTCACCCTCTAACACCATGATTTTAAGCCTAAGTCTACAAATATGCAAATTACAATCGTATTCTCAAACCGAGAGTCCCGCGACTGCGGGGTCAGTTCCAACGAGTTACATTGGTCCCGTGGGAGGTGTCGGTGCGACCCACGGGGACGTTCGGGGGCTGTTTCGAGTTCTCACCCTCTAAAGCCAAGTTTTTAAGCCTAAGTCTAGAAATATGCAAATTACCGTCGTACTCTCAAACCGGGAGACCCGCAGCTGCGGGGTCAGTTCCTACGAGTTACATTGGTCCCGTGGGAGGTGTTGGTGCCACCCACGGGGACGTTTGGGGGATGTTTCGAGTTCTTACCCTCTAACGCCATGTTTTTTAGCATAAGTCTAGAAATATGCAAATTACCTTCGTATTCTCAAACCGGGAGTCCCGCGGCTGCGGGGACAGTTCCTACGAGTTACATTGGTCCCGTGGGAGGTGTCGGTGCCACCCACGGGATCGTTCGGGGGCTGTTTCGGGTTTTCACCCTCTAACGCCATGTTTTTAAGCCTAAGTCTAGAAATATCCAAATTACCGTCGTATTCTCAAATCGTGAGTCCCGCGACTGCGGGATCAGTTACTACGAGTTACATTGGTCCCGTGGGAGGTGTCGGTTCCACCCACGGGGACGTTCGGGGGCTGTTTCGAGTTCTCACCCTCTAAAGCCAAGTTTTTAAGCCTAAGTCTAGAAATATGCAAATTACCATCGTATTCTCCAACCGGGAGTCCCGCGGCTGCGGGGTCAGTTCCTAGGAGTTACATTGGTCCCGTGAAAGGTGTAGGTGCCACCCACGGGGCCGTTAGAGGGTTGTTTCGAGTTTTCACCCTCTAACACCATGATTTTAAGCCTAAGTCTACAAATATGCAAATTACAATCGTATTCTCAAACCGAGAGTCCCGCGACTGCGGGGTCAGTTCCAACGAGTTACATTGGTCCCGTGGGAGGTGTCGGTGCGACCCACGGGGACGTTCGGGGGCTGTTTCGAGTTCTCACCCTCTAAAGCCAAGTTTTTAAGCCTAAGTCTAGAAATATGCAAATTACCGTCGTACTCTCAAACCGGGAGACCCGCGGCTGCGGGGTCAGTTCCTACGAGTTACATTGGTCCCGTGGAAGGTGTTGGTGCCACCCACGGAGACGTTTGGAGGCTGTTTTGAGTTCTCACCCTCTAACGCCATGTTTTTAAGCCTAAGTCTAGAAATATGCAAATTACAATCGTATTCTCAAACCGGGAGTCCCGCGGATGCGGGGTCAGTTCCTACGACTAACATTGGTCCCGTGGGAGGTGTTGGTGCCACCCAAGGGGACGTTCGGGGGATGTTTCGAGTTCTCACCCTCTAACGCCATGTTTTTAAGCCTAAGTCTAGAAATATGCAAATTATCGTCGTATTCTCAAACCGGGAGTCCCGCGGCTGCGGGGACATTTCCTACGAGTTATATTGGTCCCGTGGGAGGTGTTCGTGCCACCCACGGGGCCGTTCGGCGGCTGTTTCGAGTTTTCACCCTCTAACGTCATGTTTTGAAGTCTAGAAATAGGCAAATTATCGTCGTATTCACAAACCAGGAGTCCCGCGACTGCGGGGTCAGTTCCTACGAGTTACATTGGTCACGTGGGAGGTGTTGGTGCCACCCACGGGGCCGTTCGGGGGCTGTTTCGTCTTTTCAATCTCTAACGCCATGTTCTTAAGCCTAAGTCTAGAAATATGTAAATTACCGTCGTATTCTCCAACCGGGAGTCCCGCGGCTGCGGGGTCAGTTCCTACGAGTTACATTGGTCACGTGGGAGGTGTTGGTGCCACCCACGGGGCCGTTCGGGGGTTGTTTCGACTTTTCAACCTCTAACGCATGTTTTTAAGCCAAGTCTAGAAATATGCAAATTACCGTCGTATTCTCCAACCGGGAGTCCCGCGGCTGCGGGGTCAGTTCCTAGGAGTTACATTGGTCCCGTGAAAGGTGTTGGTGCGACCCACGGGGCCGTTAGAGGGTTGTTTCGAGTTTTCACCCTCTAACGCCATGTTTTTAAGCCTAAGTCTAGAAATATGCAAATTACAATCGTATTCTCAAACCAGGAGTCCCGCGGCTGCGGGGTCAGTTCCTACGAGTTACATTGGTCCCGTGGGAGGTGTCGGTGCCACCCACGGGGACGTTCGGGGGCTGTTTCGAGTTCTCACCCTCTAAAGCCAAGTTTTTAAGCCTAAGTCTAGAAATATGCAAATTAGCGTATTACTCTCAAACCGGGAGACCCGCGGCTGCGGGGTCAGTTCCTACGAGTTACATTGGTCCCGTGGGAGGAGTTGGTGCCACCCACGGGGACGTTCGAGGGTTGTTTCGAGTTCTCACCCTCTAACGCCACGTTTGTAAGCCTAAGTCTAGAAATATGAAAATTACCGTCGTACTCTCAAACCGGGAGACCCGCGGCTGCGGGGTCAGTTCCTACGAGTTACATTGGTCCCGTGGGAGGTGTTGGTGCAACCCACGGGGACGTTCGGTGGTTGTTTCTAGTTCTCACCCTCTAACGCCATGTTCTTAAACCTAAGTCTAGAAAATTTGCAAATTACCTTCTTATTCTCAAAGGGAGTCCCGCGGCTACGGGGACAGTTCCTACGAGTTATATTGGTCCCGTGGGAGGTGTTGGTGCCACCCACGGGGCCGTTCGGGGGCTGTTTCGAGTTTTCACACTCTAACGCCATCTTTTTAAACCTAAGTCTAGAAATATGCAAATTACCGTCGTATTCTCCAACCGGGAGTCCCGCGGCTGCGGGGACAGTTCTTACGAGTTACATTGGTCCCGTGGGAGGTGTTGGTGCCACCCACGGGGCCGTTAGAGGGCTGTTTCGAGTTTTCACCCCCTAACGCCATGTTTTAAGCCTAAGTCTAGAAATATGCAAATTACCTTCGTAATCTCAAACTGGGAGTCCCGCGGCTACGGGGTCAGTTCCAACGAGTTACATTGGTCCCGTGGGAGGTGTTGGTGCCACCCACGGGGACGTTTGAGGGATGTTTCGAGTTCTTACCCTCTAACGCCATGTTTTTTAGCATAAGTCTAGAAATATGCAAATTACCTTCGTATTCTCAAACCGGGAGTCCCGCGGCTGCGGGGACAGTTCCTACGAGTTACATTGGTCCCGTGGGAGGTGTCGGTGCCACCCACGGGGACGTTCGGGAGCTGTTTCGAGTTCTCACCCTCTAAAGCCAAGTTTTTAAGCCTAAGTCTGGAAATATGCAAATTACCGTCGTACTCTCAAACCGGGAGACCCGCGACTGCGGGGTCAGTTCCTACGAGTTACATTGGTCACGTGGGAGGTGTTGGTGCCACCCACGGGGCCGTTCGGGGGCTGTTTAGACTTTTCAACCTCTAACCCATGTTTTTAAGCCTAAGTCTAGAAATATGCAAATTACCGTCGTATTCTCCAACCGGGAGTCCCGCGGCTGCGGGGTCAGTTCCTAGGAGTTACATTGGTCCCGTGAAAGGTGTAGGTGCCACCCACGAGCCATTAGAGGGTTGTTTCGAGTTTTCACCCTCTAACGCCATGATTTTAAGCCTAAGTCTACAAATATGCAAATTACAATCGTATTCTCAAACCGAGAGTCCCGCGGCTGCGGGGTCAGTTCCAACGAGTTACATTGGTCCCGTGGGACGTGTCGGTGCGACCCACGGGGACGTTCGGGGGCTGTTTCGAGTACTCACCCTCTAAAGCCAAGTTTTTAAGCCAAAGTCTAGAAATATGCAAATTACCGTCGTACTCTCAAACCGGGAGACCCACGGCTGCGGGGTCAGTTCCTACGAGTTACATTGGTCCCGTGGGAGGTGTTGGTGCCACCCACGGAGACGTTTGGAGGCTGTTTTGAGTTCTCACCCTCTAACGCCATTTTTTTAAGCCTAAGTCTAGAAATATGCAAATTACAATCGTATTCTCAAACCGGGAGTCCCGCGGCTGCGGGGTCAGTTCCTACGACTAACATTGGTCCCGTGGGAGGTGTTGGTGCCACCCAAGGGGACGCTCGGGGGATGTTTCGAGTTCTCACCCTCTAACGCCATGTTTTTAAGCCTAAGTCTAGAAATATGCAAATTATCGTCGTATTCTCAAACCGGGAGTCCCGCGGCTGCGGGGACATTTCCTACGAGTTATATTGGTCCCGTGGGAGGTGTTCGTGCCACCCACGGGGCCGTTCGGCGGCTGTTTCGAGTTTTCACCCTCTAACGCCATGTTTTTAAGTCTAGAAATAGGCAAATTATCGTCGTATTCACAAACCGGGAGTCCCACGACTGCGGGGTCAGTTCCTACGAGTTACATTGGTCACGTGGGAGGTGTTGGTGCCACCCACGGGGCCGTTCGGGGGCTGTTTCGACTTTTCAACCTCTAACGCCATGTTTTTAAGCCTAAGTCTAGAAATATGTAAATTACCGTCGTATTCTCCAACCGGGAGTCCCGCGGCTGCGGGGTCAGTTCCTACGAGTTACATTGGTCACGTGGGAGGTGTTGGTGCCACCCACGGGGCCGTTCGGGGGCTGTTTCGACTTTTCAACCTCTAACGCACGTTTTTAAGCCAAGTCTAGAAATATGAAAATTACTGTCGTATTCTCCAACCGGGAGTCCCGCGGCTACGGGGTCAGTTCCTAGGAGTTACATTGGTCCCGTGAAAGGTGTTGGCGCGACCCACGGGGCCGTTAGAGGGTTGTTTCGAGTTTTCACCCTCTAACGCCATGTTTTTAAGCCTAAGTCTAGAAATATGCAAATTACAATCGTATTCTCAAACCAGGAGTCCCGCGGCTGCGGGGTCAGTTCCTACGAGTTACATTGGTCCCGTGGGAGGTGTCGGTGCCACCCACGGGGACGTTCGGGGGCTGTTTCGAGTTCTCACCCTCTAAAGCCAAGTTTTTAAGCCTAAGTCTAGAAATATGCAAATTACCGTATTTCTCTCATATCGGGAGACCCGCGGCTGCGGGGTCAGTTCCTTCGAGTTACATTGGTCCCGTGGGAGGTGTTGGTGCCACCCACGGGGACGTTCGAGGCCTGTTTCGAGTTCTTTCCCTCTAACGCCATTTTTTTAAGCCTAAGTCTAGAAATATGCAAATTACAATCATATTCTCAACTCGGGAGTCCCGCGGCTGCGGGGTCAGTTCCTACGATTACATTGGTCCCGTGGGAGGTGTTGGTGCCACCCACGGGGACGTTCGGGGGCTGTTTCGAGTTCTCACCCTCTAACGCCATGTTTTTAAGCCTAAGTCTAGAAATATGCAAATTATCGTCGTACTCTCAAACCGGGAGCCCCGCGACTGCGGGGTCAGTTCCTACGAGTTACATTGGTACCATGGGAGGTGTTGGTGCCACCCACGGGGCCGTTCGGGGGCTGTTTCGAGTTCTCACCCTCTAACGCCATGTTTGGCCTAAGTCTAGAAATATGCAAATTACCTTCGTATTCTCAAACCGGGAGCCCGGCGGCTGCGGGGACAGTTCCTACGAGTTATATTGGTCCCATGGGAGGTGTTGGTGCCACCCACGGGACCGTTCGCGGGCTGTTTCGAGTTTTCACCCTCTAACGCCATGTTTTTAAGCCTAAGTCTAGAAATATGCAAATTACCGTCGTACTCTCAAACCGGGAGACCCGCGGCTGCAGGCTCAATTCCTACGAGTTACATTGGTCCCGTGGGAGGTGATGGTGCCACCCACGGGGCCGTTCGGGGGGTGTTTCGACTTCTCACCCTCTAACGCCATGTTTTTAAGCCTAAGTCTAGAAATATGCAAATTACAATCGTATTCTCAAACCGGGAGACCCGCGGCTGCGGGGTCAGTTCCAACGAGTTACATTGGTCCCGTGGGAGATGTCGGTGCCACCCACGGGGATGTTCGGGGGCTGTTTCGAGTTCTCACGCTCTAAAGCCAAGTTTTTAAGCCTAAGTCTGGAAATATGCAAATTACCGTCGTACTATCAAACCGGGAGACCTGCGACTGCGGGGTCAGTTCCTACGAGTTACATTGGTCCCGTGGGAGGTGTTGGTGCCACCCACGGAGACGTTTGGGGGCTGTTTCGAGTTCTCACCCTCTAACGCCATGTTTTTAAGCCCAAGTCTAGAAATATGCAAATTACAATCGTATTCTCAAACCGGGAGTCCCGCGGCTGCGGGGACAGTTCCTACGAGTTATATTGGTCCCGTGGGAGGTGTTCGTGCAACCCACGGGGCTGTTTCGAGTTTTCACCCTCTAACTCCTTGTTTTTAAGTCTAAGTCTAGAAATAGGCAAATTATCGTCGTATTCTCAAACCGGCAGTCCCGCGAATGCGGGGTCAGTTCCTACGAGTTACATTGGTCACGTGGGAGGTGTTGGTGCCACCCACGGGGCCGTTCGGGGGATGTTTCGACTTTTCAACCTCTAACGCCATGTTTTTAAGCCTAAGTCTAGAAAAATGCAAATTACCGTCGTATTCTCCAACCGGTAGTCCCGCGGCTGCGGGGTCAGTTCCTACGAGTTACATTGGTCCCGTGAGAGGTGTTGGTGCCACCCACGGAGCCGTTAGAGGGTTGTTTCGAGTTTTCACCCCCTAACGCCATGTTTTTAAGCCTAAGTCTAGAAATATGCAAATTACAATCGTATTCTCAGACCGGGAGTCCCGCGGCTGCGAGGTCGGTTCCTACGAGTTACATTGGTCCCGTGGGAGGTGTCGGTGCCACCCACGGGGACGTTCGGGGGCTGTTTCGAGTTCTCACCCTCTAAAGCCAAGTTTTTAAGCCTAAGTCTAGAAATATGCAAATTACCGTATTACTCTCAAACCGGGAGACCCGCGGCTGCGGGGTCAATTCCAACGAGTTACATTGGTCCCGTGGGAGGTGTTGGTGCCACCCACGGGGACGTTCGCGGCCTGTTTCGAGTTCTTACCCTCTAACGCCATGTTTTTAAGCTTAAGTCTAGAAATATGCAAATTACAATCGTATTCTCAAACCTAGAGTCCCGCGGCTGCGGGGTCAGTTCCTACGAGTTACATTGGTCCCGTGGGAGGTGTTGGTGCCACCCACGGGGACGTTCGAGGGTTGTTTCGAGTTCTCACCCTCTAACGCCACGTTTGTAAGCCTAAGTCTAGAAATATGCAAATTACCGTCGTACTCTCAAACCGGGAGACCCGCAGCTGCGGGGTCAGTTCCTACGAGTTACATTGGTCCCGTGGGAGGTGTTGGTGCAACCCACGGGGACGTTCGGTGGTTGTTTCTAGTTCTCACCCTCTAACGCCATGTTCTTAAGCCTAAGTCTAGAAAATTTGCAAATTACCTTCTTATTCTCAAAGGGAGTCCCGCGGCTACGGGGACAGTTCCTACAAGTTATATTGGTCCCGTGGGAGGTGTTGGTGCCACCCACGGGGCCGTTCGGGGGCTGTTTCGAGTTTTCACACTCTAACGCCATCTTTTTAAACCTAAGTCTAGAAATATGCAAATCACCGTCGTATTCTCCAACCGGGAGTCCCGCGGCTGCGGGGACAGTTCTTACGAGTTACATTGGTCCCGTGGGAGGTGTTGGTGCCACCCACGGGGCCGTTAGAGGGCTGTTTCGAGTTTTCACCCCCTAACGCCATGTTTTAAGCCTAAGTCTGGAAATATGCAAATTACCTTCGTAATCTCAAACTGGGAGTCCCGTGGCTGCGGGGTCAGTTCCAACGAGTTACATTGGTCCCGTGGGAGGTGTTGGTGCCACCCACGGGGACGTTTGGGGGATGTTTCGAGTTCTTACCCTCTAACGCCATGTTTTTTAGCATAAGTCTAGAAATATGCAAATTACCTTCATATTCTCAAATCGGGAGTCCCGCGGCTACGGGATCAGTTACTACGAGTTACATTGGTCCCGTGGGAGGTGTCGGTGCCACCCACGGGATCGTTCGGGGGCTGTTTCGGGTTTTCACCCTCTAACGCCATGTTTTTAAGCCTAAGTCTAGAAATATCCAAATTACCGTCGTATTCTCAAACCGGGAGTCCCACGACTGCGGGATCAGTTACTACGAGTTACATTGGTCCCGTGGGAGGTGTCGGTTCCATCCACGGGGACGTTCGGGGGCTGTTTCGATTTCTCACCCTCTAAAGCCAAGTTTTTAAGCCTAAGTCTAGAAATATGCAAATTACCGTCGTATTCTCCAATCGGGAGTCCCGTGGCTGCGGGGTCAGTTCCTAGGAGTTACATTGGTCCCGTGAAAGGTGTAGGTGCCACCCACGGGGCCGTTAGAGGGTTGTTTCGAGTTTTCACCCTCTAACGCCATGATTTTAAGCCTAAGTCTACAAATATGCAAATTACAATCGTATTCTCAAACCGAGAGTCCCGCGGCTGCGGGGTCAGTTCCAACGAGTTACATTGGTCCTGTGGGAGGTGTCGGTGCGACCCACGGGGACGTTCGGGGGCTGTTTCGAGTTCTCACCCTCTAAAGCCAAGTTTTTAAGCCTAAGTCTAGAAATATGCAAATTACCGTCGTACTCTCAAACCGGGAGACCCGCGGCTGCGGGGTCAGTTCCTACGAGTTACATTGGTCCCGTGGGAGGTGTTGGTGCCACCCACGGAGACGTTTGGAGGTTGTTTTGAGTTCTCACCCTCTAACGCCATGTTTTTAAGCCTAAGTCTAGAAATATGCAAATTACAATCGTATTCTCAAACCGGGAGTCCCGCGGCTGCGGGGTCAGTTCCTACGACTAACATTGGTCCCGTGGGAGGTGTTGGTGCCACCCAAGGGGACGTTCGGGGGATGTTTCGAGTTCTCACCCTCTAACGCCATGTTTTTAAGCCTAAGTCTAGAAATTTGCAAGTTATCGTCGTATTCTCAAACCGGGAGTCCCGCGGCTGCGGGGACATTTCCTACGAGTTATATTGGTCCCGTGGGAGCTGTTCGTTCCACCCACGGGGCCGTTCGGCGGCTGTTTCGAGTTTTCACCCTCTAACGCCATGTTTTTAAGTCTAGAATTAGGCAAATTATCGTCGTATTCACAAACCGGGAGTCCCGCGACTGCGGGGTCAGTTCCTACGAGTTACATTGGTCACGTGGGAGGTGTTGGTGCCACCCACGGGGCCGTTCGGGGGCTGTTTCGACTTTTCAACCTCTAACGCCATGTTTTTAAGCCTAAGTCTAGAAATATGTAAATTACCGTCGTATTCTCCAACCGGGAGTCCCGCGGCTGCGGGGTCAGTTCCTACGAGTTACATTGGTCACGTGGGAGGTGTTGGTGCCACCCACGGGGCCGTTCGGGGGCTGTTTCGTCTTTTCAACCTCTAACGCATGTTTTTAAGCCAAGTCTAGAAATATGAAAATTACCGTCGTATTCTCCAACCGGGAGTCCCGCGGCTGCGGGGTCAGTTCCTAGGAGTTATATTGGTCCCGTGAAAGGTGTTGGCGCGACCCACGGGGCCGTTAGAGGGTTGTTTCGAGTTTTCACCCTCTAACGCCATGTTTTTAAGCCTAAGTCTAGAAATATGCAAATTACAATCGTATTCTCAAACCAGGAGTCCCGCGGCTGCGGGGTCAGTTCCTACGAGTTACATTGGTCCCGTGGGAGGTGTCGGTGCCACCCACGGGGACGTTCGGGGGCTGTTTCGAGTTCTCACCCTCTAAAGCCAAGTTTTTAAGCCTAAGACTAGAAATATGCAAATTACCGTATTACTCTCAAACCGGGAGACCCGCGGCTGCGGGGTCAGTTCCTACGAGTTACATTGGTCCCGTGGGAGGTGTTGGTGCCACCCACGGGGACGTTCGATGCCTGTTTCGAGTTCTTACCCTCTAACGCCATTTTTTTAAGCCTAAGTCTAGAAATATGCAAATTACAATCATATTCTCAACTCGGGAGTCCCGCGGCTGCGGGGTCAGTTCCTACGATTACATTGGTCCCGTGGGTGGTGTTGGTGCCACCCACGGGGACTTTCAGGGGCTGTTTCGAGTTCTCACCCTCTAACGCCATGTTTTTAAGCCTAAGTCTAGAAATATGCAAATTATCGTCGTACTCTCAAACCGGGAGTCCCGCGACTGCGGGGTCAGTTCCTACGAGTTACATTGGTACCGTGGGAGGTGTTGGTGCCACCCACGGGGCCGTTCGGGGGCTGTTTCGAGTTCTCACCCTCTAACGCCATGTTTGGCCTAAGTCTAGAAATATGCAAATTACCTTCGTATTCTCAAACCGGGAGCCCGGCGGCTGCGGCGACAGTTCCTACGAGTTATATTGGTCCCATGGGAGGTGTTGGTGCCACCCACGGGGCCGTTCGCGGGCTGTTTCGAGTTTTCACCCTCTAACGCCATGTTTATACGCCTAAGTCTAGAAATATGCAAATTACCGTCGTACTCTCAAACCGGGAGACCCGCGGCTGCGGGGTCAGTTCCTACGAGTTACATTGGTCCCGTGGGAGGTGTCGGTGCCACCCACGGGGACGTTCGGGGGCTGTTTCGAGTTCTCACCCTCTAAAGCCAAGTTTTTAAGCCTAAGTCTGGAAATATGCAAATTACCGTCGTACTCTCAAATCGGGAGACCTGCGACTGCGGGGTCAGTTCCTACGAGTTACATTGGTCCCGTGGGAGGTGTTGGTGCCACCCACGGAGACGTTTGGGGGCTGTTTCGAGTTCTCACCCTCTAACGCCATGTTTTTAAGCCCAAGTCTAGAAATATGCAAATTACAATCGTATTCTCAAACCGGGAGTCCCGCGGCTGCGGGGTCAGTTCCTACGATTTACATTGGTCCCATGGGAGGTGTTGGTGCCACCCACAGGGACGTTCGGGGGATGTTTCGAGTTCTCACCCTCTAACGCCATGTTTTTAAGCCTAAGTCTAGAAATATGCAAATTATCGTCGTATTCTCAAACCGGGAGTCCCGCGGCTGCGGGGACAGTTCCTACGAGTTATATTGGTCCCGTGGGAGGTGTTCGTGCAACCCACGGGGCTGTTTCGAGTTTTCACCCTCTAACTCCTTGTTTTTAAGTCTAAGTCTAGAAATAGGCAAATTATCGTCGTATTCTCAAACCGGCAGTTCCGCGAATGCGGGGTCAGTTCCTACGAGTTACATTGGTCACGTGGGAGGTGTTGGTGCCACCCACGGGGCCGTTCGGGGGATGTTTCGATTTTCAACCTCTAACGCCATGTTTTTAAGCCTAAGTCTAGAAATATGCAAATTACCGTCGTATTCTCCAACCGGGAGTCCCGCGGCTGCGGGGTCAGTTCCTACGAGTTACATTGGTCCCGTGAGAGGTGTTGGTGCCACCCACGGAGCCGTTAGAGGGTTGTTTCGAGTTTTCACCCCCTAACGCCATGTTTTTAAGCCTAAGTCTAGAAATATGCAAATTACAATCGTATTCTCAGACCGGGAGTCCCGCGGCTGCGAGGTCGGTTCCTACGAGTTACATTGGTCCCGTGGGAGGTGTCGGTGCCACCCACGGGGACGTTCGGGGGCTGTTTCGAGTTCTCACCCTCTAAAGCCAAGTTTTTAAGCCTAAGTCTAGAAATATGCAAATTACCGTATTACTCTCAAACCGGGAGACCCGCGGCTGCGGGGTCAGTTCCAACGAGTTACATTGGTCCCGTGGGAGGTGTTGGTGCCACCCACGGGGACGTTCGCGGCCTGTTTCGAGTTCTTACCCTCTAACGCCATGTTTTTAAGCTTAAGTCTACAAATATGCAAATTACAATCGTATTCTCAAACCTAGAGTCCCGCGGCTGCGGGGTCAGTTCCTACGAGTTACATTGGTCCCGTGGGAGGTGTTGGTGCCACCCACGGGGACGTTCGAGGGTTGTTTCGAGTTCTCACCCTCTAACGCCACGTTTGTAAGCCTAAGTCTAGAAATATGCAAATTACCGTCGTACTCTCAAACCGGGAGACCCGCAGCTGCGGGGTCAGTTCCTACGAGTTACATTGGTCCCGTGGGAGGTGTTGGTGCAACCCACGGGGACGTTCGGTGGTTGTTTCTAGTTCTCACCCTCTAACGCCATGTTCTTAAGCCTAAGTCTAGAAAATTTGCAAATTACCTTCTTATTCTCAAAGGGAGTCCCGCGGCTACGGGGACAGTTCCTACAAGTTATATTGGTCCCGTGGGAGGTGTTGGTGCCACCCACGGGGCCGTTCGGGGGCTGTTTCGAGTTTTCACACTCTAACGCCATCTTTTTAAGCCTAAGTCTAGAAATATGCAAATCACCGTCGTATTCTCCAACCGGGAGTCCCGCGGCTGCGGGGACAGTTCTTACGAGTTACATTGGTCCCGTGGGAGGTGTTGGTGCCACCCACGGGGCCGTTAGAGGGCTGTTTCGAGCTTTCACCCCCTAACGCCATGTTTTAAGCCTAAGTCTGGAAATATGCAAATTACCTTCGTAATCTCAAACTGGGAGTCCCGTGGCTGCGGGGTCAGTTCCAACGAGTTACATTGGTCCCGTGGGAGGTGTTGGTGCCACCCACGGGGACGTTTGGGGGATGTTTCGAGTTCTTACCCTCTAACGCCATGTTTTTTAGCATAAGTCTAGAAATATGCAAATTACCTTCATATTCTCAAACCGGGAGTCCCGCGGCTACGGGATCAGTTACTACGAGTTACATTGGTCCCGTGGGAGGTGTCGGTGCCACCCACGGGATCGTTCGGGGGCTGTTTCGGGTTTTCACCCTCTAACGCCATGTTTTTAAGCCTAAGTCTAGAAATATCCAAATTACCGTCGTATTCTCAAACCGGGAGTCCCACGACTGCGGGATCAGTTACTACGAGTTACATTAGTCCCGTGGGAGGTGTCGGTTCCACCCACGGGGACGTTCGGGTGCTGTTTCGATTTCTCACCCTCTAAAGCCAAGTTTTTAAGCCTAAGTCTAGAAATATGCAAATTACCGTCGTATTCTCCAATCGGGAGTCCCGTGGCTGCGGGGTCAGTTCCTAGGAGTTACATTGGTCCCGTGAAAGGTGTAGGTGCCACCCACGGGGCCGTTAGAGGGTTGTTTCGAGTTTTCACCCTCTAATGCCATGATTTTAAGCCTAAGTCTACAAATATGCAAATTACAATCGTATTCTCAAACCGAGAGTCCCGCGGCTGCGGGGTCAGTTCCAACGAGTTACATTGGTCCCGTGGGAGGTGTCGGTGCGACCCACGGGGACGTTCGGGGGCTGTTTCGAGTTCACACCCTCTAAAGCCAAGTTTTTAAGCCTAAGTCTAGAAATATGCAAATTACCGTCGTACTCTCAAACCGGGAGACCCGCGGCTGCGGGGTCAGTTCCTACGAGTTACATTGGTCCCGTGGGAGGTGTTGGTGCCACCCACGGAGACGTTTGGAGGTTGTTTTGAGTTCTCACCCTCTAACGCCATGTTTTTAAGCCTAAGTCTAGAAATATGCAAATTACAATCGTATTCTCAAACCGGGAGTCCCGCGGCTGCGGGGTCAGTTCCTACGACTAACATTGGTCCCGTGGGAGGTGTTGGTGCCACCCAAGGGGACGTTCGGGGGATGTTTCGAGTTCTCACCCTCTAACGCCATGTTTTTAAGCCTAAGTCTAGAAATATGCAAGTTATCGTCGTATTCTCAAACCGGGAGTCCCGCGGCTGCGGGGACATTTCCTACGAGTTATATTGGTCCCGTGGGAGGTGTTCGTGCCACCCACGGGGCCGTTCGGCGGCTGTTTCGAGTTTTCACCCTCTAACGCCATGTTTTTAAGTCTAGAATTAGGCAAATTATCGTCGTATTCACAAACCGGGAGTCCCGCGACTGCGGGGTCAGTTCCTACGAGTTACATTGGTCACGTGGGAGGTGTTGGTGCCACCCACGGGGCCGTTCGGGGGCTGTTTCGACTTTTCAACCTCTAACGCCATGTTTTTAAGCCTAAGTCTAGAAATATGTAAATTACCGTCGTATTCTCCAACCGGGAGTCCCGCGGCTGCGGGGTCAGTTCCTACGAGTTACATTGGTCACGTGGGAGGTGTTGGTGCCACCCACGGGGCCGTTCGGGGGCTGTTTCGTCTTTTCAACCTCTAACGCATGTTTTTAAGCCAAGTCTAGAAATATGAAAATTACCGTCGTATTCTCCAACCGGGAGTCCCGCGGCTGCGGGGTCAGTTCCTAGGAGTTATATTGGTCCCGTGAAAGGTGTTGGCGCGACCCACGGGGCCGTTAGAGGGTTGTTTCGAGTTTTCACCCTCTAACGCCATGTTTTTAAGCCTAAGTCTAGAAATATGCAAATTACAATCGTATTCTCAAACCAGGAGTCCCGCGGCTGCGGGGTCAGTTCCTACGAGTTACATTGGTCCCGTGGGAGGTGTCGGTGCCACCCACGGGGACGTTCGGGGGCTGTTTCGAGTTCTCACCCTCTAAAGCCAAGTTTTTAAGCCTAAGACTAGAAATATGCAAATTACCGTATTACTCTCAAACCGGGAGACCCGCGGCTGCGGGGTCAGTTCCTACGAGTTACATTGGTCCCGTGGGAGGTGTTGGTGCCACCCACGGGGACGTTCGATGCCTGTTTCGAGTTCTTACCCTCTAACGCCATTTTTTTAAGCCTAAGTCTAGAAATATGCAAATTACAATCATATTCTCAACTCGGGAGTCCCGCGGCTGCGGGGTCAGTTCCTACGATTACATTGGTCCCGTGGGTGGTGTTGGTGCCACCCACGGGGACTTTCGGGGGCTGTTTCGAGTTCTCACCCTCTAACGCCATGTTTTTAAGCCTAAGTCTAGAAATATGCAAATTATCGTCGTACTCTCAAACCGGGAGTCCCGCGACTGCGGGGTCAGTTCCTACGAGTTACATTGGTACCGTGGGAGGTGTTGGTGCCACCCACGGGGCCGTTCGGGGGCTGTTTCGAGTTCTCACCCTCTAACGCCATGTTTGGTCTAAGTCTAGAAATATGCAAATTACCTTCGTATTCTCAAACCGGGAGCCCGGCGGCTGCGGCGACAGTTCCTACGAGTTATATTGGTCCCATGGGAGGTGTTGGTGCCACCCACGGGGCCGTTCGCGGGCTGTTTCGAGTTTTCACCCTCTAACGCCATGTTTATACGCCTAAGTCTAGAAATATGCAAATTACCGTCGTACTCTCAAACCGGGAGACCCGCGGCTGCGGGGTCAGTTCCTACGAGTTACATTGGTCCCGTGGGAGGTGTCGGTGCCACCCACGGGGACGTTCGGGGGCTGTTTCGAGTTCTCACCCTCTAAAGCCAAGTTTTTAAGCCTAAGTCTGGAAATATGCAAATTACCGTCGTACTCTCAAATCGGGAGACCCGCGACTGCGGGGTCAGTTCCTACGAGTTACATTGGTCCCGTGGGAGGTGTTGGTGCCACCTACGGAGACGTTTGGGGGCTGTTTCGAGTTCTCACCCTCTAACGCCATGTTTTTAAGCCCAAGTCTAGAAATATGCAAATTACAATCGTATTCTAAAACCGGGAGTCCCGCGGCTGCGGGGTCAGTTCCTAGGATTTACATTGGTCCCGTGGGAGGTGTTGGTGCCACCCACAGGGACGTTCGGGGGATGTTTCGAGTTCTCACCCTCTAACGCCATGTTTTTAAGCCTAAGTCTAGAAATATGCAAATTATCGTCGTATTCTCAAACCGGGAGTCCCGCGGCTGCGGGGACAGTTCCTACGAGTTATATTGGTCCCGTGGGAGGTGTTCGTGCAACCCACGGGGCTGTTTCGAGTTTTCACCCTCTAACGCCTTGTTTTTAAGTCTAAGTCTAGAAATAGGCAAATTATCATCGTATTCTCAAACCGGGAGTCCCGCGAATGCGGGGTCAGTTCCTACGAGTTACATTGGTCACGTGGGAGGTGTTGGTGCCACCCACGGGGCCGTTCGGGGGATGTTTCGACTTTTCAACCTCTAACGCCATGTTTTTAAGCCTAAGTCTAGAAATATGCAAATTACCGTCGTATTCTCCAACCGGGAGTCCCGCGGCTGCGGGGTCAGTTCCTACGAGTTACATTGGTCCCGTGAGAGGTGTTGGTGCCACCCACGGAGCCGTTAGAGGGTTGTTTCGAGTTTTCACCCCCTAACGCCATGTTTTTAATCCTAAGTCTAGAAATATGCAAATTACAATCGTATTCTCAGACCGGGAGTCCCGCGGCTGCGAGGTCAGTTCCTACAAGTTACATTGGTCCCGTGGGAGGTGTCGGTGCCACCCACGGGGACGTTTGGGGGCTGTTTCGAGTTCTCACCCTCTAAAGCCAAGTTTTTAAGCCTAAGTCTAGAAATATGCAAATCACCGTATTACTCTCAAACCGGGAGACCCGCGGCTGCGGGGTCAGTTCCAACGAGTTACATTGGTCCCGTGGGAGGTGTTGGTGCCACCCACGGGGACGTTCGCGGCCTGTTTCGAGTTCTTACCCTCTAACGCCATGTTTTTAAGCTTTAGTCTAGAAATATGCAAATTACAATCGTATTCTCAAACCGGGAGTCCCGCGGCTGTGGGGTCAGTTCCTACGAGTTAAATTGGTCCCGTGGGAGGTGTTGGTGCAACCCACGGGGACGTTCGGTGGTTGTTTCTAGTTCTCACCCTCTAACGCCATGTTCTTAAGCCTAAGTCTAGAAAATTTGCAAATTACCTTCTTATTCTCAAAGGGAGTCCCGCGGCTACGGGGACAGTTCCTACGAGTTATATTGGTCCCGTGGGAGGTGTTGGTGCCACCCACGGGGCCGTTCGGGGGCTGTTTCGAGTTTTCACACTCTAACGCCATCTTTTTAAACCTAAGTCTAGAAATATGCAAATTACCATCGTATTCTCCAACCGGGAGTCCCGCGGCTGCGGGGACAGTTCTTACGAGTTACATTGGTCCCGTGGGAGGTGTTGGTGCCACCCACGGGCCCGTTAGAGGGTTGTTTCGAGTTTTCACCCCCTAACGCCATGTTTTAAGCCTAAGTCTACAAATATACAAATTACCTTCGTAATCTCAAACTGGGAGTCCCGCGGCTGCGGGGTCAGTTCCAACGAGTTACATTGGTCCCGTGGGAGGTGTTGGTGCCACCCACGGGGACGTTTGGGGGATGTTTCGAGTTCTTACCCTCTAACGCCATGTTTTTTAGCATAAGTCTAGAATTATGCAAATTACCTTCGTATTCTCAAACCGGGAGTCCCGCGGCTGCGGGGACAGTTCCTACGAGTTACATTGGTCCCGTGGGAGGTGTCGGTGCCACCCACAGGATCGTTCGGGGGCTGTTTCGGGTTTTCACCCTCTAACGCCATGTTTTTAAGCCTAAGTCTAGAAATATCCAAATTACCGTCGTATTCTCAAACCGGGAGTCCCACGACTGCGGGATCAGTAACTACGAGTTACATTGGTCCCGTGGGAGGTGTCGGTGCGACCCACGGGGACGTTCGGGGGCTGTTTTGAGTTCTCACCCTCTAAAGCCAAGTTTTTAAGCCTAAGTCTAGAAATATGCAAATTACCGTCGTACTCTCAAACCGGGAGACCCGCGGCTGCGGGGTCAGTTCCTACGAGTTACATTGGTCCCGTGGGAGGTGTTGGTGCCACCCACGGAGACGTTTGGAGGTTGTTTTGAGTTCTCACCCTCTAACGCCATGTTTTTAAGCCTAAGTCTAGAAATATGCAAATTACAATCGTATTCTCAAACCGGGAGTCCCGCGGCTGCGGGGTCAGTTCCTACGACTAACATTGGTCCCGTGGGAGGTGTTGGTGCCACCCAAGGGGACGTTCGGGGGATGTTTCGAGTTCTCACCCTCTAACGCCATGTTTTTAAGCCTAAGTCTAGAAATATGCAAGTTATCGTCGTATTCTCAAACCGGGAGTCCCGCGGATGCGGGGACATTTCCTACGAGTTATATTGGTCCCGTGGGAGCTGTTCGTGCCACCCACGGGGCCGTTCGGCGGCTGTTTCGAGTTTTCACCCTCTAACGCCATGTTTTTAAGTCTAGAATTAGGCAAATTATCGTCGTATTCACAAACCGGGAGTCCCGCGACTGCGGGGTCAGTTCCTACGAGTTACATTGGTCACGTGGGAGGTGTTGGTGCCACCCACGGGGCCGTTCGGGGGCTGTTTCGACTTTTCAACCTCTAACGCCATGTTTTTAAGCCTAAGTCTAGAAATATGTAAATTACAGTCGTATTCTCCAACCGGGAGTCCCGCGGCTGCGGGGTCAGTTCCTACGAGTTACATTGGTCACGTGGGAGGTGTTGGTGCCACCCACGGGGCCGTTCGGGGGCTGTTTCGTCTTTTCAACCTCTAACGCATGTTTTTAAGCCAAGTCTAGAAATATGAAAATTACCGTCGTATTCTCCAACCGGGAGTCCCGCGGCTGCGGGGTCAGTTCCTAGGAGTTACATTGGTCCCGTGAAAGGTGTTGGCTCGACCCACGGGGCCGTTAGAGGGTTGTTTCGAGTTTTCACCCTCTAACGCCATGTTTTTAAGCCTAAGTCTAGAAATATGCAAATTACAATCGTATTCTCAAACCGGGAGTCCCGCGGCTGCGGGGTCAGTTCCTACGAGTTACATTGGTCCCGTGGGAGGTGTCGGTGCCACCCACGGGGACGTTCGGGGGCTGTTTCGAGTTCTCACCCTCTAAAGCCAAGTTTTTAAGCCTAAGACTAGAAATATGCAAATTACCGTATTACTCTCAAACCGGGAGACCCGCGGCTGCGGGGTCAGTTCCTACGAGTTACATTGGTCCCGTGGGAGGTGTTGGTGCCACCCACGGGGACGTTCGAGGCCTGTTTCGAGTTCTTACCCTCTAACGCCATTTTTTTAAGCTTAAGTCTAGAAATATGCAAATTACAATCATATTCTCAACTCGGGAGTCCCGCGGCTGCGGGGTCAGTTCCTACGATTACATTGGTCCCGTGGGTGGTGTTGGTGCCACCCACGGGGACTTTCGGGGGCTGTTTCGAGTTCTCACCCTCTAACGCCATGTTTTTAAGCCTAAGTCTAGAAATATGCAAATTATCATCGTACTCTCAAACCGGGAGTCCCGCGACTGCGGGGTCAGTTCCTACGAGTTACATTGGTACCGTGGGAGGTGTTGGTGCCACCCACGGGGCCGTTCGGGGGCTGTTTCGAGTTCTCACCCTCTAACGCCATGTTTGGCCTAAGTCTAGAAATATGCAAATTACCTTCGTATTCTCAAACCGGGAGCCCGGCGGCTGCGGCGACAGTTCCTACGAGTTATATTGGTCCCATGGGAGGTGTTGGTGCCACCCACGGGGCCGTTCGCGGGCTGTTTCGAGTTTTCACCCTCTAACGCCATGTTTATACGCCTAAGTCAAGAAATATGCAAATTACCGTCGTACTCTCAAACCGGGAGACCCGCGGCTGCGGGGTCAGTTCCTACGAGTTACATTGGTCCCGTGGGAGGTGTCGGTGCCACCCACGGGGACGTTCGGGGGCTGTTTCGAGTTCTCACCCTCTAAAGCCAAGTTTTTAAGCCTAAGTCTGGAAATATGCAAATTACCGTCGTACTCTCAAACCGGGAGACCCGCGACTGCGGGGTCAGTTCCTACGAGTTACATTGGTCCCGTGGGAGGTGTTGGTGCCACCTACGGAGACGTTTGGGGGCTGTTTCGAGTTCTCACCCTCTAACGCCATGTTTTTAAGCCCAAGTCTAGAAATATGCAAATTACAATCGTATTCTCAAACCGGGAGTCCCGCGGCTGCGGGGTCAGTTCCTACGATTTACATTGGTCCCGTGGGAGGTGTTGGTGCCACCCACAGGGACGTTCGGGGGATGTTTCGAGTTCTCACCCTCTAACGCCATGTTTTTAAGCCTAAGTCTAGAAATATGCAAATTATCGTCGTATTCTCAAACCGGGAGTCCCGCGGCTGCGGGGACAGTTCCTACGAGTTATATTGGTCCCGTGGGAGGTGTTCGTGCAACCCACGGGGCTGTTTCGAGTTTTCACCCTCTAACGCCTTGTTTTTAAGTCTAAGTCTAGAAATAGGCAAATTATCGTCGTATTCTCAAACCGGGAGTCCCGCGAATGCGGGGTCAGTTCCTACGAGT